>JALAZF010000839.1:1200000-1535634 GCA_022829125.1 Lathyrus tuberosus
ACGATGCCAAGGAGCATGTGAAGAAATGCGACAAATGCCAACGGCACGGGGACATGCACCTAGCTCCACCCAATGAACTGAAGAGCATGACTTCCCCGTGGCCATTCGCCTGGTGGGGCCTAGACATCCTAGGACCCTTCGTGACGGGGTCCAGCCAAAACAAATACCTGATAGTGGGTGTAGACTATTTCACAAAATGGATAGAAGCAGAAGCCTTAGCAAAGATAACAACACTTAACATTCTACGCTTTTACAAGCGGAACATCCTTGCCCGTTTTGGGATTCCCCAAGCAATTTTCATGGATAATGGAACACAATTCACGGACAAGAAGTTCCAAGACTTTGTCGCCCATCTCGGAACAAAGCAACACTTCGCTTCTGTAGAGCATCCCTAGACCAACGGGCAGGCAGAAGCGGCCAACCGCGTCATTCTTCGTGGCCTCAAGCGAAGACTGGATGAAACGAAGAAAGCCTAGGTCGAGGAGCTCCACAGCGTCTTGTGGGCCTACCGCACTACTCCCCAGTCCACCACCGGGGAAACACCTTTTCGCCTAGCATATGGCACGGAGGCCGTTCTACCCGTCGAAATCCACGTGCCGTCCAAGAGGACCGAATCACCTCTAGACGAGGAAATGAATAACGAAGTAATAAGAGAGGAGCTCGACCTTGTCGAGGAAATCCGAACAGGAGCAGCCCTCCGCGAAGCATCCCTTAAGCAAAATATAGCAATCAGGCACAACGCCAAAGTCTTACGACGAGAGTTCGATGTGGGCAGCCTTGTCCTGCGAAGAAACCACAAGGACTCTCGCGAAGGCAAACTAGCAGCCAACTGGGAAGGACCATACAGAGTCCGTGCCAAAACGGGAAATGGTGCCTACTTCCTCGAAACCCTTAACGGGGATGCGCTCCCTCGACCATGGAACGCTGAGAAACTTAAGCAATACTACAGCTAAAGTAACTATAGGCTTCCTCGCATCAAGCGACCACCTAACGGTCATCGTGCTCGTCCAGGTACAAATGACGCACACGCACAAAGTAGAATCCCGCTCAAATGAATGAGCCGGAGCTCTGCTCGTCGGCGGTCCTCAACCGAGCATCGCCTTCGCCCAAGTACCATGATTGGCAGAACCCCAGCTCGTGATGGGACGTTCACGCCGCGATCTCAGGCCTCGATCGCGACCTGAGATCCGCAACCTCGCCGGGATCTTCCCCGTTTATTCGACCAGTTCTCCGCACTGACGAATCAACACACAACGAGCTATCTTTCAAAAAGAAAACTCCGTTAACAGACACACCCTCCGACGGGCAGTCATACATGCACAACTAATGTAAAGTACAGCAATACGAACAAAAATTGCATAAATAACGTTAACCGAGCATTAAATAAAAAGGCCACAAGGGCCAATAATTGTGCGTATTACATAAAAAAGGGGGCCACACCCCCCCAAAATCAAATAAAGTTACAAGTGAATCAACGGCACGCAGGCCGGATAAAATACAACAACAACAAAATAACCAAAGCTCCTCATTCGTCCGCTTGCTCGGCTGTTTCTGGCTCGGGTCTCTGCTCCTCCTCGGGCTGAACCTCAGGGGTGTCAAGAACAAGGCCTGTGGGCAAGACGATGCGATCATCCTCCACTCGCGCAAGGTAGTAGATACCATTGGTTGAAATGTCGAGCCCAGGGTTCACCACCCGTAACTGGGCCACGACACTTTCGAAGGACTCCACTGCCACAGCGATGCCGTCATCCTCGGCCTACAGAATGCTGGCGACCAACTCAATCCTAGTTTTCAACACGTTTATCTCGTCTGGTTCATCAGCACCCGGGGCACTGGCCGCCATCAGATCCTCGACAGCATTCTTCTCCGCCTTCAGCTTGGCGACCTCCTCTTTCTGCTTGGTCGCCTCCTCTTCGGCCTTCTTCCTAGCCTCATGAGCACCCTTGACTTCTTCCTTTAGGGACGCGGAGTCCCCTTCCGTATAAACGGCCGCCATTTCCAGCATCCTCACCATGGCAGAAGCATCCTGGGCCACCAGCGCCCTCTTGCTCGCTCGGTCCATGCTTCCCAGGTTGAGTGATTCTGCCCGCGGAACGACCAAAGTGTTGCCCTCAAAGAACCTCCGGTCAAGGACGCAAGGGGGGAGCTCAAACTTCCCTTTCTCAGGCGCCTGAGTCAGGTCCACGGCATCCGACGACCTTTGCTGCTTCGCTCGCCCAGACAGAGCCAGTGGGGAGTCCCGGGGAGCTGGAGTGGGAGAAGCAGAGGTCCCCGCCGCAGTTTGAACAAGAGGAAGAGCACGAGCACCACCAGCAGGACGGGTCTTGGGAGGAGCCGCTCCAGCCTTACCCCTCGCCATGGCGTTCCTCACCACACGGTCACGAACTTGAGGCATCTCACCTGCACGAATGAAAACAAGCACGTTAGTTACGGGGAAAGAAAATAACACAAACAAAATCTAAGTAACTATGACTACCGAGCAGCTTCTCAGCATCCGCGAGAGTCTTGCACTCCAGCAGTGCCTTCACATTGATAAACCTGTGCTCAACCCTCTGGCTACCATCCTCCTCAAAGATGGGGTTACCCTTGCTCGTCCAACAGCTCGTGAGCTGGAAGGAGTTGACCCACTTCACCAGTGTCTCATAAGACACGGCATCCTGCCCGCGTAGAGCGCTCGGCTCGAAGACATAGGCACTGGGCTTCTTTGAGAAGTGGTCGGGTGTCCAGCGGATCGGGAACTTGTACAACCTCTCCCCGATATACTTCCCCTCCTCGTTGAGCAACTCCTCTCCGTTCTCATCCACCTCTACCTCCCAGGCGTACACGCTGTCCTGGGCAGCCTCAGACAATGGCTCGACGATGAAATACCGTCCCTTGAACATTCGGATGGACTCCGAGAACGGCTTGAACAACTTTTTGGGTTACTTCAAAGAGACCCATCCGTACCTTTTCCCCGCCAGCTGCCGCTGTAGGTGGAAAATAGCAAAGAATAGAGGAATGGTGGTCCCCAGAGCAAGGTTCTCGCACACCAACTCAAAAGCCCGTATAAAGGCCAGCGAGTTGGGATAGAGTTGGGAAGGCGCCAACTTCAGATGCACAAACACCGACCGCTGGAAGTCAGTGAAGGCCAACCTCAGCCCCAATTCCTTGAAAGCATATTCATACATCGAGAAGAAGTCCCTGAAGCTCGAGCAGACCAGCTCGTCCGAATTAGGAAAAAGCACTCTCCATTCACCCGTTGGTCCCACCTCGGTAAAGACGTCCGCCGGAGACCTCGAGAACGTGGAAATATGCTCGAAGGGCTCAGCCACTTCCCGCTCGTCCGAATTAGGAAAAAGCACTCTCCATTCACCCGCTGGTCCCACCTCGGTAAAGACGTCCGCCGGAGACCTCGAGAACGTGGAAATATGCTCGGAGGGCTCGGCCACTTCCCACTCGTCCGGACAGAATCCTTCAATGTCTTCCTCCATGACGTCCACCTCTCTTTCCCCCTCAACTTCGCTCGTTTCCCCCTCGACTTCGCTCGAGGAGTTCGATGCCGTCGAGCTCGAAGACGCAGAACTCGAGGTCGTTGCGCTGCTACTCTCCTCGGAGACAGTTTTCTCCTCGGATGTAACTGGGATAACTTCCCTCTCTGGCTCCATCGCCACTACGATCACCTGAAAAATCAGAGAAAGACAGTGAATTCGACAGGAAATCAAATCCACCCTTCCACTGCTAAGTCAAGTGAAAGGGCGCGCAGAAGGCTAAGGACAACGTCCCCGACCTAAGCCCTAACATTAAACAAAGAAAGAGAAACCTCCCCGCGAGGAGACGCCCGAGACATACCATCTTCCTACAAGGAACCTCCCCGCGCTCGTGCCCAGATTCCGTTTGAAGCTCCACCGGAATCTGGAAACGTTCTACCAGAAAATTCACCAATCTATCAGAAGATGGTAAGACGCGGTGGTCACGACTCGCAACCACGACGTGGACCACCACGTTCACCGAACGCGCTACCTACTCCGGCGAGATGCTTGATGCAGCAGAAGGGCAGAACCGCCGCCCACCACCAACACTCGCCGGAAACCTACCTATTTTGTCGCCTAAAACTAACCCTAGCCGCATGCAATCTACCATTCAACAATAAGAGAAAGTGAAACAAACTGGAAATCAAAAAACTTACACTACGCCAAAATTACTCTTTGGCAGCACTTCATAGGCAGCGCTTTATTAAAAAATTTAGAAAACACGGAAACTGTTCATTTAGAAAAATAAAAGCGCGTCTAAATATAAGACCTTAGACAGCGCTTCTGAGGAAAGCTCTTTCTAAGGTCTTATAAATTAAAAAAAAAAAATTAAAGGAAAATATTAGACAACGCTTTCCTTAAAAGCGCTGTCTAAGGTCTTATAAATTAAAAAAAAAATATATAAGACCTGAGACAGCGCTTTTGAGGAAAGCGCTTTCTAAGGTCTTATAAATTAAAAAAAAAATTAAAGGAAAATATTAGACAGCGCTTTGCTCAAAAGCGCTGTCTAAGGTCTTATAAATTAAAAAAAAATAAAATCAAAAGCGCTGTCTAAGGCCCATATGAGACAGCGCTTTCAAAAGCGCTTTCTAAGGCCCACCTTAGACAGCGCTTTCATTCAAAGCGCTGTCTAAGGTCTTTTTAATTAAAATAAAGATTGAAACTGTATCAGTATTTTATACTTTTTCATTTCATTCTTTCCCTCTTTCCCTCTCTTTCTGCGAACAAGAACGAACCAGAGCTGAAACCACCGCCGTCGTCCGTCCTTTCACCGCCGTCGTCCGTCCTTTCTCGCCGTCGTCCGTCCGGCCGTCGTCCTTCCTACATTGTCCTCCACCATCCTCCACCATACTCCACCGTGCTTCACTGTTCCGGTAAGAGTTTTTCTTTTTATGTTATGTTTTAAGTGAGTTTCATATTTTCTGTTAGGTTTTGTTCTTGTTACCATATTTTTGGAGTTCTTTAGATATAATGATGTTCTGTTAGGTTTTGTTCTGTTAGGTTTTGGAGTTCTTTTGATAGAATGATGTTCTTTTGATAGAATATGAGTAGTTTAGATTAGTGTTATTGTAGTTTAGGTTAGTTTAGGTTAATGTTATTGTAGTTTAGGTTAGTTTAGGTTAGTGTTAATGTTGCTCTACATTGTTATTGCTATATAATGTGTTAGTTTAGTTTAGGTTAGTGTTAGTGTTAGTGTTAATATTGCTCATTATTTTAATATTGTAAATCCTTGAGGTTGTTGTTCTAAAGAACCGAAATTCAAAGCAAATTATTAGGTAAAGAAATATATTGTAAATCCTTAAGTCATAACTTTCCTCCTTTTGGTTTTGATTTCTATTAATTACTAATGGAAAAACCATGGATAAAAAATGGATAAGTAGGAAAACTGTGTTATGTTAGAAGCCCTGTTAGAAGCTCATTCAATGTTCTATGTTTTATCATAACTTTCCTCCTCATTCAATGTTTTGATTCCTCATATAATAGTGTTTTTGTTGACCTTAATAAGTAGGAAAACCATGGATAAAAAATGGATGGATGCCGATCGATTGTCCAAAGAGTACGAGAATGGGGTATTGGATTTCGTTAAGTTTGTTGTTCAACACGTTAAAGACCCCAGTCGAATGGACTGTCCTTGCTTGGGTTGTTGTTATGTGGGTAAGGTTGACGCAGATGGATTGAAATCGCATTTACTGATGCATGGAATTGATCAAAGTTATAAGTGTTGGATACATCATGGTGAGAAAATTAACGAGAATGTTGAACCGAAGGGGAAAAGTAATACGACCTATGCTTCAGATGACAAAGACACGGAAACATACGATTGTGATCGAGTCGAAGAGATTGCAGAAGCAGTTGAAGAAGATCTTCATGATTGTCCCGAAATGTTTGAGAGGTTGGTAAGCGATGCAGAGAAACCTCTCTATCAAGGTTGCACTAAATTCACAAGACTGTCTGCGGTATTGAAGTTGTACAACTTAAAGGCGGGCAATGGATGGTCGGATAAAAGTTTCACAGAGTTGTTGGCCCTTTTGAGAGAAATGCTACCGGAGGATAATGTTCTTCCCAATCGAACCTATGAGGCCAAAAAAATGTTTTGCTCTATTGGCATGAGCTATGATAAGATACATGCCTGTCCAAACGATTGCGTTTTGTTTCGAAACGAATATGCATCGTTAACTGAGTGCCCTAAATGCGGTTTGTCTCGATATAAGAAAAAATTGTCTCCAGCCAAGGTCTTATGGTATTTTCCTATAATTCTGAGATTTAGGCGCATGTTTCGTAGTGAAACCGATGCAAGACACCTGACTTGGCATGCAGATGAAAGAATTATTGATGGAAAGTTGCGACATCCGGCTGATTCACCACAGTGGTCGAAAATTGATAATGATTATCCTGACTTTGGAGAAGAAGCAAGAAACCTTCGCTTGGCATTATCTACTGATGGAATGAACCCGCATGGTCTTCAAAGTATCTCACATACCACATGGCCTGTGATTCTTATGATTTATAACCTACCTCCGTGGCTATGCATGAAGCGTAAGTACATGATGTTATCTATGTTAATCTCTGGGCCTAAACAACCAGGGAATGACATAGACGTATACTTGACACCTTTAATCGAAGATTTAAAGATATTGTGCGAGAACGGTGTGGAGGTTTATGATGGATATAGGAAAGAAAGTTTCAATTTGAGGGCGATGTTGTTTGGCACAATTAATGATTTTCCAGCTTACGGGAATCTATCAGGGTACAGCATAAAAGGTGAAAAAGTGTGTCCTATTTGTGAAGATAAAACAGATTCGAAGCGATTGGAGTTTGGTCATAAGAATGTCTTTCTCGGCCATCGTAGATTCTTAAATGCCAAACATCACTACCGTGGGTGGAGACAAGAATTCAATGGAGACACCGAACAAGGTAGAGCTCCACCTATGTTGTCAGGTGACCAAGTTTTTAAAAAGGTGAAAGATATGCGTACTCAGTTTGGCAAACCTTTTGCACATAAGGTTGTCAAAGGTGGGTGGAAAAAGAGGTCGATATTTTTTGAATTGCCATATTGGAAGTCTTTGTACGTGAGACATTTTCTCGATGTTATGCATATTGAGAAAAATGTATTTGAAAGTGTTATTGGTACGTTACTCAATATAAAAGGAAAGACTAAGGATGACCTTAAAACAAGAAAAGACTTGGTAGCGATGGGGATTAGAACTGAATTAGCACCCGTGAAGAAAGGAAGACGAACATATCTACCACCTGCTGCTTTTACTCTATCTAGAAAGGAGAAGAAAATATTGTGTAAGTTTCTGAGTGAAGTTAAAGTTCCAGAAGGATACTCTTCAGATGTTAGAAGACTTGTGTCTATGAAAGACCTCACGTTGAAGAGTTTAAAGACACACGACTGCCATGTTATAATGGAACACTTTCTACCAATAGGTATACGTTCTATTTTGCTAGTGAAAGTAAGAAGCGCTATAACTAATTTGTGTTTTTTCTTTAGGTTAATTTGTAGTAAGGTAATCGATCCCGATATCTTACCAACACTACAAAAAGAGATAGTTATTACCTTGTGTGAGCTTGAAATGTATTTTCCTCCCTCTTTTTTTGACATAATGGTACATCTAGTTGTTCATCTTGTGAAAGAGACACAGTTGTGTGGACCAGCTTATATGAGATGGATGTACCCTGCTAAACGTTATATGAAAATATTAAACGGGTACGTGAAAAGCCGAAGTCGACCAGAGGGGTGTATTGTTGAACGATACATTGTTGAAGAAGCGGTTGAGTTTTGTACTGAATATTTGTCCAATGTTCAATCGATTGGACTCCCCAAAGCTCATATTTTCGAAAAAAAGGATGGTAAAAAATTAATTGGAAATAGAATTGTGACAGTATCAAGGGATGAATGGGATCAAGTGCATTTGTATGTTCTGCACAATAATAATGAGGTTGAGCCATATGTTGAGATGCACAAGGATGTACTCTGAAGGTTAAATCAGAACAGAAATGAAAATTGGATAGTACGAGAGCACAATCAAAGTTTCATACAATGGTTAAAGGATCATATTTATTCGAAGCACTCTTCAGATCCTGCTTCAGTAACAGAAAGGTTGAGATGTTTGGCATATGGTCCAAGTTTGCATGTGTATTCTCATAGCGCATACGCAATTAATGGATACACATTTTATACCAAAGAACAAGATGATAAAAGTACTATGCAAAATAGTGGTGTCACCGTCCTAGCTGAAGCAATACACATATCAAGTATGAAGGACTTAAACCCCAAATATGCAAATCTGTCATATTTTGGAGTTATTGAGCACATTTGGGTGTTTGATTACGAGAAGTTTCAAATTCCAATCTTTGGTTGCAAGTGGGTAAATAGTAGTGGCATACGAATGGATAAGTCTGGATTTTTGCAAGTGGATCTTAATAGGGTGGGGTACAAAGATGAGCCTTTTATTCTAGCATCTCAAGCTAAACAAGTGTTCTATGTCACTGACCCGACGAGTACGAAATGATCTATAGTGCTTTTATCTAACAAAGTGGTTGATGATAGCGGTGTAGATCAATGTGATATTGATGTTGAGAATGAGTCATGCATTAGACGGAATGAGTTGAATAGAAATGATCAAGATGAGGATCTTATAGCGGATGAGTCATATATCATAAATGACCATAACGAGGGAATTTGGATCCATTCATCCGTCCGCATTGCTAAGAAACAAGTAATTCATATTCCAACCAAGAAAAGAACGAGATGTTAGTGAAAGAGGTAAAATAATAAAATGTTATATATTATGTCATATTATATTTGATATCCTTGATTTCCTTGATATCTTTATCCTTGATTTCTTTATTATATTTGTTATATATTATGTCATATTATATTTGTTATATAATATATTTGATATCCTTGATTTCTTTATTACAGGTTAGATGGCTACTAACGATGATCACCCACATGATGATGATCACCCACATGATGATGATTACCCACATGATGATGATCCTATTCAGGATGAAAGTCAAAAATCTATGGAAGAAGAGATTAAAAGAGGAATAACCGTTATGAAGAAAGTGATCCGTGCTAGAGATCAAGGCATCATTTTAGATGTGCATTGGAGCCCTTCAGGCATTCTTGTTGAGCCTAACAGTCATACCTTGACAAGTTTCATTGGTGCACTTATAAGGAATGCGATTCCTATTACTTGTGATGATTGGAGAAACAAACAGTTGAAGGAAGCCAAAGAAAAAATTTGGAATGAGATAAAGGTACCATAATTATGTCTTTAATTATGCCAACTAATCATGTATTTTAAATTATTTGTACTAACCAATGTGTATGGTTTTTTTAGAGGTGCTTCAACGTTGAGGAAGAAAGAAAAGCTTATTTGATCAGATTGGCAGGGAAGCTCCTAAGAGGGTTTAAGACATATTTAAACCGCACCTTTCTTAAGGATGCTGGAGGTAACTTTGTTGATGCAGAGTATCCATCTAAATATGCAAGTTTGATTTCACCAAAAGAATGGGTAACGTTTAAAGCCAAACGACAAACCCCGACATTTAAGAGTTTAAGTGCAATTAATCGGGAAAGAGCATCAGCTCCCCAGTATCGATACAGGAAATGACGTGTTGGATATGGACGTTTGGAGCAATCTTTGGTAAGTATCAATAAATTGCAATGATATAATAATTGTTCATCATGAGTTATATTTGATCATATTATTTGGCTTTATATGTGGTTACAAAAGGCGAATAGCTTTGAAACATCTCTTCCTGCACATGTCTTGTGGAAGGAAGCCCGTGTGGGCAAGTCTGGAGTTGTTGCAGAAGAGGTTCTACAAGTATTTGAGAAATGTGTAAGTATAACAATATTTCTTTAATTAAATCAAAACTTTATTAACAAATATTTGACAAATATTCGATATTCATCTGATTTTCAGGAGGCGTTATCTCAGTCTGTATCTCCAGATGATTCCAGGAGCATACTTAGTCGGGCATTAGATGTCCCTGAGTATTCTGGTCGGGTGAGGGGTAAGGGATTTGGGATCACTCCGACCTCCTTGAATATTAAAAAAGGAAAGGCTCCTAGTAATACAGAACTTCAAGCTAGATTGGAAGCACTGCAAGCTGAAGTTCGGGAATTAAGAAAGGAGAAAGAAAGGGATAACGCTTCAGGTTTTAGAGATGGATCGGAGAAAGATAGTATCAACTGCAGCTTTCGACCGAATATTCCAGAGGTAACTATATATATTTTTATGAAATTTAAATTAGTAGCTTAAATTATTTAAATGACATATATACACATTAACAATGTCATATTTATTTTTAGTTTTAGGGCGTTTCCCATTGTCAGCTTTCTTATCTTCACCAACTTATTGGAAGGTTGGCAAGGGAAAAGTGTATAACACTTCGGTAGAATTACTTCACAATAACCCACTCCCTACTGGATGCATGAAAGTATCGGTTGATATTGCTACAGAGGCGGGTGCATTATTACCCTATCCTGACGATGTTTCGGATGCAACATTGGTGGGAGATGCTATAGGGTCGTATGTTGCATGGCCGTCAAACCTCATACTCGTAGGATATGAGGTATGCTTAAAACCGTTATGAACCTTTGTTAACCTTAATGTGTAGATTCAAAGATTTTACGAGCATTTTATTTTCATTTTTTACATGGTAATGTTATTTAGACTCCAACAAGATCCAAAACAAAGGATAAGGGGATTTCGGAGCATACCGAGTCCGTTGTCTCAAAAAAAGAGGTACATCACAATTATATGATATTTATGCATGGAAAATGTTAAATTGGATATCTTATACTTCATATAACAAATTATATGATATATAGCTGCCTGGTAAAGAGATTAGCAACGTTTTAACACAGAAAAATGTTGGTGCTAAGAAGAACAGGGCTAGAAAACAACCTATCTCCAAGTTTAGGTCGTGCCTTCAGACGTTTCTACAATTGACAGATATTCCGACCGGAGGTGTTCGTCTTATACATATGGAGAAAGGTATATATGACTTTGAACATGAACAAAATATTGGTAATGAAGACTTCGAGCAAGTTTTCAATCATGAAGAATTGGGCGTCAGTGTTGTCAATACATACGTGAGGTATATATCCGATCTACTTTGGTATATTAATTGAACAACTTATTTACTTTATGTTTCAAATGAATAGTCTAATGTTAATGATGTTTTTATTTAAGGTTTCTGTATGACAAAGTTATGCGCCCACGTGGATTACAGCAAAGATTTGCATTCTTATGCCCCGCGTCTGTCAACTTATCTTTAATAATAAATAAACCAGATGAGGTCCTGGCGTATGTACGCGACGTCTTTATGGACAACCAAGAAACGGAAAAGTTGTTCCTTTTACCGTTTAATACTGGGTTAGATTTTCATTCTAAATTCATCTATTATAGTTTTTTTGTATTTTGACGTCGTGTAGAAAGTTTCCATCTAACACTTGTTTAATCTTACAGTGGACATTGGTTGTTGGTCACAATTAATCCTAGCAGAGAAGTGGTGTATTATCTGGATTCGTTAGGAAATGATTGGACAACATACCCGGATATGAAGAAATGTATTGACACGTAAGTGAGATTGTTCTAAATATGAATGTGTATATTTATTTGTTTGTTTATTTATTTATGTGAATTGTTCTAAATATTCATTTATATTTTATTAGCGTTAAACAAGCTTTCCGAGCACTACGAGATGGCCAAGTACCAAAGAGGAGAGTCAACCCCATTACATGGAATACATTGAAGGTATATTAATTATCACATGTTTTATTATATTAGTGATGCTACTTGATAAAACTTAGGATTTATCCATATTTTATTTTCATTTGTAGTGTCCTCGGCAACATAATGAAATAGATTGCGGATATTTCATGTTGAGGTTTATGAGAGACACTCTTTTTTTGGATCGAATAGAGATTCCATCCGATGTATGTATTTCTAACTTATGAGTTATTTTAATATTTAACACATATCTCTCATATAATGAAATAGTTAAAACTAAATCAAACTATGTTATATTATTATGTAGTACTTTGAAGAATGCAAGTGTGATCATTACTCAATTTCTCAATTGGATGAAATTAAAGAGGATTGGTGTCAATACATTATGGAGCTCGGAGTTTTATCAGGTATAATATTGT
Organism: Lathyrus tuberosus; assembly: GCA_022829125.1. Lineage (NCBI taxonomy): Eukaryota > Viridiplantae > Streptophyta > Magnoliopsida > Fabales > Fabaceae > Lathyrus > Lathyrus tuberosus. The sequence continues at coordinate 1,212,184 of JALAZF010000839.1, forward strand.
ACTCTTACTTTAATTGATGAGAATTTAAATATGTGTAACTTTCTAACTATAGACATTGTTGATGTATTCTTTTAATTGAATTACAATCTTTGTGTTCTTTCAGGACCTATGTAGATTTGAAGTAATGCTTTGGTTGGATGCAAAAGTACTAGTATAAGTAATATGTACATTTGTAGAAAAAATGTAATGATTTGTAATTATAAATTGGTGTATATATATATATATATATATTGGTTTGAATTGCCAATTGTTTTGGATATATAATTTTGGTATAAATTGGTACATTTAAATAGGCCAAATTGGATTGATTTGAATCTCCAAATTGTGGTATTTTCTGGAAAAAAATTGGTTGAAAAACAGGTCAAATTCTGGTTGAAAAACCTGGTAAAAATTGTTGTTTAAAAAAATTTATATAAAAATTTTCGTATACCTTAAACAGCGCTTTACACTAAAAGCGCTGTCTAAGGTGGGGCTTAGAAAGCGCTTTCACCAAAAGCGCTGTCTAAGGTATGCCTAAAAAAGTTCAAAAAGGTGGGGCTTAGAAAGCGCTTTCACCAAAAGCGCTGTCTAAGGTATACCTAAAAAAGTTCAAAAAGGTGGGTCTTAGACAGCGCTTTTACCAAAAGCGCTGTCTAAGGTATACCTAAAAAATGTCAAAAAGCGATGTCTAATGGTACCATAGCCAACGCTTTTCATTAAATATACCCCCCTTTAGACAGCGCTTTTGGTATTACCCAAAGCGCTGTCTAAACCTTTAGCAGCGCATGTAACACCCCCTTTTCTATACCCCCAAATAATCAAATAAATCATATAGGCACGTATTGGAAATTTCATCAGAGTATAATTGTAAACACGGCATAAAAAGGTATGTCACATTATGCTTGAAATTAAACACATACAACACCTGCTCACAAAGATATGCAACAGTGGGGTAACTTTCAAACAACAAAGGATCTCAGTCCTTATACCCACATCTCAATATTTAGAATAAAAGCGGAAACATCTAAAATATTGAATAACAACCACATATATACATCAACATATACATATATATACATCATGTTTATATACACAAATTCATCGGCAAGATACATATGCAAATGTATCACAATAAGATCAAAACGTCCTAGCTACCCGGTGCTACATATCAGAGCCAACCGACCAAAAAGGTATGAAGACACACTTCACAAAAGACCACCAGATACCTAATCTGCAATGCCTCGTAGAGCATCATAAAACAGCAGAAGGGTGAGAAATATTATCATAATAACAATGCATATAATCATATATCTCAACACAAAAGTATACACATAACACATTCTCACCATTCTACCATTCCACATAAACATACATATTAGATTCATTCTTCAATGCATCATTACAATGATACAATTCTTATCACAATTCATCACATCCCATTTAATATACATCGCAAGGCATATATATATATATATATATTATATACAAAACCAAGCATATTCATCACAATGCTTATCATTCAACATAAACACATATATTCATGTTCATTCACCCATGCACAAATACAAGGATGACCAATGCAAATCATAGAGACCGACTCACGACTCTATGCAAATGCAATGCGGTACCGACTCATTTCATCTCAAGTTTAATTGAAGAACTTATTGGAACCATCGCTTGTTACTTAGTGTAACTCCCCGTCGGGCATACGATGTTCACCCATTGCTACCACCTCTCAAAAGGCTTACAATGTTTATGGATTGCCCCCACCTCTCAAAAGGCTTACAATCCGATTGCTCCCACCTCTCAAAAGGCTTACAATCGTTTGTAATCATCGCCCCCACCTCTCAAAAGGCTTACGACGTTACAACGGATTCATCTTAGAACCCCACAATGCAAGAATGCAATCATGATGCTTCACATACAACATGACTCATGACACTCTTGACATGCATAAATATTCACAATATAGTCATGCATTCATCACACACAACCCACATACATTCACATCAATTGTGCCAAACGGCAACCGAACGTTTTCACAAATAACCAAACAATTCGATTTACGGTTTACCAGAAAAGTCGGTTAAAAGTCGGCTAAAAATAATATTTTCCATCATCATCAAAAAGTACTCATCCACAGCTTCAATTCGATATAAAGAACACTTAAATCCGATAAACAACGAAGAAGATATGTATATTTCAAAATGACGCAAAAACATAAACCGGAGGCCCGACACTACGAAACGGTTCGAAAATACTGTTCCAATTGGACCAGGTTTAGACCTCAAAACCATTTTTCCTAGAAATAACATCTCGTTAGCTTCCCAATGCTTCGAACGGGGGTCAAAACCGACTTACGGTTCAAGAGTTATGAATTTCCGAAGTTTCTCCGATAACCAGAATTTTCTGATTCAGCACAGTATGTATCGATACATAGGCTTATGTATCGATACAAAAAGCAACATGTATCGATACATAGCTCGCATGTGTCGACACATGCTGTAGTGAAAATGCTGTTTTCTCAAATTTCTTCAGTATGTATCGACGCATAAGGGTTATGTATCGATACATAAACCATTTCGTATCGATACATAGCTGTTATGTATCGATTCATAGCCCTGTTTTTCTCAAAAATCAGATTTCTCAATTTACACACTTGCTGTAACTTTTCCGAAATGCCCGAAACTCGACTAAATCGAACATTTTCACCGAAACAAACATATACGCGCAACCACCAAATACATAAGAACAATTTAGAACACATAAACGAAATTTCTACGACGTTCCATTTTTCGATTAAATTTCAACCATTCAAAAACCAGAATTTTCAAACATCACCAAATCGAATAAAAAGCACGCTATACGACAACCTAACCTTACTCGATACAACTACGTAATTTATTTCGAATTCTAACCGTGAAAACATCGGTTTCTATCGATTTCCTACGATTCGACCTAAACGGAAACAACAACGGAAACATACCGAAAACTAACCGAAACATAACCAAACCTCATGAAACTTTAAACAGCAGCTCACATACATATAACTAACTAACACATGTATTTATACGACTTTTCGACCGTAAAAACATCGGTTTCTATCGATTTCGTCAAATACGGCATAAACGGAAACATATGGAAAACCAACCCAAACATCCACACAAAACACATACATAATCATACACATAGTTAGGATAACAATATTTCACATCCTTACCCGATTAAATTGACTCTGAAAGATTGATCTTGGTGATTTTCCACACTTTTCTCTTTGCTCTTCTCTTTTCTCCTTTTTCTCTCAAAATTCTGTTTTTCTCTCTTTCTCACCTCTAACTTTCTACTTCTATTCTTTTTCTTTCTTATACTTTTCTTTCTTTCTATTTCTTTATATTTTCTCAAAATATCTACTAACTAACTAACCATCATTAAATGTGAAATATCTAAAATACCCTCCAATCTAATATTCCCCGCAAACTCTCAAAAACGGTAAAATCACATAATATGCAAACATAACATATTCACACACCAATATCACAAATAACATAATTATTGCCCAATTAAATAAAATACTCCACCAAATAGAATCAATCAACACAAAAATGGAAATATCTAAATCGGGCTGTTACAACTCTCCCCCACTTTGAAATTTTCGTCCTCGAAAATATTACCTGATTCAAAGAACTCCGGATACGACTCGCGTATCCCTCTTTCCAATTCCCAAGTCATATTGCCTTCTGAAGCGCCTCCCCACGCCACTTTCACAAGCGCAATATTCTTTCCTCTTAGCTTCTTAACTTCACGATCCAAAATCTTAATCGGTAAAACTTCAACCATAAGATTATCTCTCACTTCTACCTCGTCCATAGGAATAATATGTGACGGATCCGGAACATACTTCCGAAGTTGTGAAACATGGAAAACGTCATGCAAATTCGAAAGATTCGGTGGCAACGCCACACGATAAGCCACAGCGCCAACACGTGCAGTAATCTGATACGGACCAATAAAACGAGAAGTCAACTTCTTCGACTTCAAAGCACGACCCACACCCGTAACCGGTGTAACTCTCAAAAATACATGGTCGCCTTCTTGAAACTCAAGATCCTTCCTTCTCTTGTCATGATAGCTCTTTTGTCTACTTTGAGAAGCTTTCATCTTCTCCCGAATAAACTTCACTTTCTCCGTCGCTTCTTGTACCAATTCCGGTCCAACAATCGCCCTCTCACCAGTTTCATGCCAACACAAAGGTGTTCGACATCTCCGACCATACAAAGCCTCAAATGGTGCCATACCAATACTCGAATGAAAACTGTTATTATAGGTGAACTCAATCAACGCTAAATAACTATCCCAAGCACCACCTTGCTCTAGCACACAAGCACGCAACAAATCCTCCAACGATTGAATCGTCCTCTCGGTTTGACCATCTGTTTGTGGATGGTAAGCCGAACTCAATCTTAGCTTAGAACCCAACGCCTCTTGTAAACTCACCCAAAATCTCGATGTAAATCTCGGATCTCGATCCGATACAATACTCTTAGGAACTCCATGTAACTTCACAATCACACGAACATATATCTCGGCTAACTTCTCCAAAGGATAACTAATGTCAATTGGAATAAAGTGAGCAGAATTAGTAAGCCTATCAACAATCACCCAAATAGCATTATGACCTCTTTGCGTATTCGGAAATCCCGTAACAAAATCCATCGATATACTATCCCATTTCCATTCCGGAATATCCAACGGTTGCAACAAACCACTAGGCTTCTGATGTTCCACCTTCGACTTTTGACAAGTCAAACACGCATACACAAATCGAGCCACATTCCTCTTTAAACCGGACCACCAAAAGATCTTCTTCAAATCTTGATACATCTTATTCGCACCCGGATGAATACTTAAATTACTTCGGTGTCCTTCCTCTAAAATCATCTTTTTCAACTCCGCGTCGTCGGGTATACAAATACGACCACGGAATCTCAAAACTCCAAAGTTATCAACCTTGAAATCCTCATTCTCATTTATCATTAAATCAACGAACTTCAAATCCAATTTTTGCTTTTCACTAACCGTTGCAAGAAAATCATTCGTAACATGCAACATACCAAGTCTCACACTTCGCGGCGTCATTACACAAACCAAACTCAAATCTCTGAAATCCTCCAAAAGTTCCCATTCTGTCATCATTAAGGCGGACATATGTAACAACTTTCGACTTAAGGCATCGGCTACCACATTCGCCTTACCCGGATGGTAATTCAAACTAAAATCAAAATCCTTCAAAAGCTCTAACCATCTTCGTTGTCTCATGTTCAACTCTTTCTGATCAAATAAATATCTTAAGCTTTTGTGATCACTAAAAACTTCAAATCTTGCACCATAAAGGTAATGCCTCCAAATTTTCAAAACAAACACCACCGCCGCTAACTCCAAATCATGCGTAGGATAATTCTTTTCATGCACTCTCAATTGTCTTGAAGCATATGCCACAACTTTTCCATCTTGCATCAGAACACCACCTAAACCAATCAATGAAGCATCACAATACACCACAAATGGATCATTAGGATTCGGCAAAATCAAGATCGGAGCCGTTGTCAACCTTCTTTTTAGCTCCATGAAACTCTTTTCACAATCTATATCCCAAATGAAAGCCTTTCCTTTACAAGTCAATTGCGTTAACGGAAGTGCCAACTACGAAAATCCCTCTATAAACCTCCGATAATAACCCGCCAAGCCTAAAAAGCTTCGAATTTCCGTAACCGACCTAGGAGTCTCCCACTGCATCACCGCATCAATCTTGGATGGATCAACACTAATACCACTCCCGGAGATAACATGTCCAAGAAAACTTACTTCCGATAGCCAAAAATCACATTTTGACAACTTAGCATATAATTGTTTCTCTCTCAAAATTTGCAACACAATTCTCAAATGCTCTTCATGCTCTTCTTGAGACTTAGAATAAATCAAAATATCATCGATGAACACAACCACAAAACGATCCAACTGTTCATGAAAAATACGATTCATGTATTCCATAAACACCCCCGGCGCATTAGAAACCCCGAATGGCATCACGGAATATTCGTAATGACCATACCGTGTCCTAAATGCCGTCTTCTGAATATCCTCGCTTTTCACACGAATTTGGTGATATCCCGATCTCAAATCAATCTTGCTAAAGACACGCGCACCAACCAATTGGTCCATCAAATCATCAATCCTTGGAAGCGGATACTTGTTCTTAATTGTCACCTTGTTCAACTGTCGATAATCAATACATAACCGCATACTTCCATCCTTTTTCTTTACCAACAATACCGGAGCACCCCAAGGAGAAACACTTGGCCTTATAAATCTTTTGTCCAACAAGTCATTCAACTGCTTCTTCAATTCTATCAACTCCGATGCCGACATACGATACGTAATAAGTGCAAATTGTACCTATTTTTGTATATAAGTTTTGTTGCACTTATCCTTACTTTGTGTTAAAATTGGTTGAATAAACCCCACTTTGTGTGTAAATACGTTTACTTTACGTTTTCGTGTGTATAGTGCGTTATCGTGTAAATATCATTGAGTTTAATCGATTTTCATTTATTTTTGTAGGTGTTCCAGCAATGGGATTTTTCCATATTCATAAAGATCATTGAATAAGCTTTCCAACGCTTCAAACCGTGCGTCAATCGGAGTTACGGTTCAAGAGTTATGAAGAAAACAAAATCTGGTTTTCTGTCATGCTCGCTAGGCGAGCCCCCGTAGCGAACACTCGCTAGCTTGTTCGCTAGGTGAACCGGGGCGAACAAAAAGTTCTAGAATCGTGAAAAAACTCAATTTTAAGGCGGTTTACGTTCGCCTAGCGAACGGGGACTCGCTAGGCGAACCTGGAAAGTGAGATTTGCCTATTTCAACCATTTTTCATCATTTTTTATGTTATGTTTTTGGGGGAACTTTCTCCCAACTTCATCAAACATGTTTTAGGAGTAGATTAGCTTAGAAACAACATTGGATGATGCATCTTGATGATTCGGAGTCGAATTTTCTTCGATCGACTTTGACACGCCGTGAGAAGTTTGTTTTTCTCCTTTCTTCTCTTTGTGTTCTCTTTTGTTGATGTTTGGTATGTAAATCTCTTGATACCTTTTGTATTTCTTCTAATGTATGTTTATGAATTGAATTATGATTTTCTATTGTTGTTGTCTTTGATTGTTTATTTGTGGTTTTGACAAAACCTTTACAAATCTTTAATCTTGGATTTTCATCTATCAATGAGTAAACTTTTGACATGGTTTTGCAAGTTGATATTCATTGTATCTTTGGTTGTATTGTGTTGATTAAGTAGCATGGCTAGCATGAGTAGGATCGATACGGTATTGCGAGGATGCGTGATAATAGTGACGAAGAACGATATTCACTTACATTTGGCAAATTAGTTGAATGCATTTTATTCATGTGTACGTATTCTGATCATGGTGTTGTATGTGAATCGAGCCATTTGTTTGATATGGATATTATAGTAATATCGGTTTTGTCTGAACTCTAGAGATAGATTTAGGCTTAACACTTGCGTGAGTATCAGCTCTTACTTCTCTGTGTTGTTGAGTTGCGTGAGACATCACCAATGAGGCAATACGTTCGATCTCTCGACGTTGCGTTAGACATAACCTCTGTCGTGGGTGATACGTAAGGATATTAGGCGAATGATTGATTTGTGTATGAAATGATCGGAAGAATGCATGTGTTATTGAGTGATCTCTATTGAGTTTCTTTCCTCCGAAGAATGTGTTATTGTTATTTACTTGCTTTTTGTTCCTTTAATTTTCCGCATTTGCTTTTGGTTCGCTTAAACCAGAACTTTTGATTCATGAGCTTAGAAATATAGAAACCATTGAATGGCATTCTTTCCCTCGCACTGATCCCTGTGGAGAACGACAAAACTGGGTTACTTATATTTTTGCTTGCTGCTATTCTAGCTCCAACAATACGGTGCCATCGAAATCGGTCTAGTGCCAGGAACTAGATCAATAGAGAACTCAACTTCTCTTTCCGGCGGTACATCCGTAATATCCTCCGGAAACACTTCTGGAAAATCACACACCACTGGAAACACATCAATACCAATCTTACTCTCCACTGACCATGATGCAAACAAACCAAACAATTGAGCTTCATCCTCTAAAAGTTTCTTCAACTCTTTAGTAGATAGAAAACTCTCATCTTCATTATCTTCCAAAGAAGGAAACCGTACCAACTTATGATAGCAATCTATATGAACTCGATTAAATTGCAACCAGTTCATACCCAAGATTACATCCAATCCCTCCAACGGCAAACACACTAAATCCATAATGAAGTCTTTACCATAAATGGTTAAAGGACAACTTAGACAAACCAAAGAAGTAGTTACTGACCCCATTGCTGGAGTATCAATAACCATTTTACCATCCATCAGAGACAACACAAGATTCAAACGCTTCGCGCACTCGGACGAAATAAACGAATGAGTCGCTCCCGTATCAATAACAGCAACTAAAGGTGTACTATTAACAAAGCATGTACCTTTAATCAAACGGTCTGCACTAGTGGTCTGAGTCCCCGCCAATGCAAACACCTTTCCGCCCGCTTGAGCTTGTTTCGGCTTAGTACACTTAGTACTAATGTGACCCACTTCTCCACAGTTAAAACACTTCACCATATTCCTCCTACACTCAGCAGTAGAATGCCCAATACCTCCACAGTTAGAACATCTCCCAACGGCCTTCCTACACTCAGTTGCTTTATGACCCATTCCACCACAATTGAAACACTTAATGAACCCAGAACTTCCTCCTCTAGATCTCTTATCAAAGTTTCCCTTATATTTACCCTTATCAGCGGGGGTCACATAAGGTCCACTTCTAGCTTGCTGTTTCCCTCTCCTCTCATTCACACTCTTGTAATGTGTAGAACGAGCTTTGCTATCTTCCTCGAAGATTCTACAACATTCAGTCAAATCCGAAAACCTCCTAATCCTTTGATATCCCACAGCTTGCTTAATCTCAGGACGCAACCCATTCTCATATTTAATACACTTTGAGAACTCAGCAGTAATCGCAGCATAATGAGAATGAAATTGAACCAATTCCACAAACTTAGCAGTATAGTCCACCACTGACATACCACCTTGTTTCAATTCCAGGAATTCCATCTCTTTCTTCCCTTTCACACTTTCAGGGTAATACTTCAGTAAAAACTCGGTACGAAACAATTCCCAAGTTACCTCTTCATTATCCACCTCAAGAATTTCACGCATACCGACCCACCAATCGTCGGCTTCTTCCCTCAGCATGTGAGATCCAAGCCTCACCTTATTCTCTTCCGCACAATCCATGACTCTGAGATTCTTTCAATCTCTTTCAGCCAAAGTTGAGCACCATCGGGATCAAATCTTCCTTTGAAGACCGGTGGTTGATTCTTCCTGAACTCTTCATTAGCACTTACATTCGGCGCACCCTGCACCGCCCTAGCCAATGCTTCCATAGCAGCAGCCATCGCATTATCGTTTCTACCAGCCATATTCTGATCACTCCCAAAAATAACAACAAAGGTTAAACAACAGTTCAACCAACACAACAACGAGACAGACACGACTGACTCAACCTTGGCTCTGATACCACTTAATGTAACACCCCCTTTTCTATACCCCCAAATAATCAAATAAATCATTTAGGCACGTATTGGAAATTTCATCAGAGTATAATTGTAAACACGGCATAAAAAGGTATGTCACATTATGCTTGAAATTAAACACATACAACACCTGCTCACAAAGATATGCAACAGTGGGGTAACTTTCAAACAACAAAGGATCTCAGTCCTTATACCCACATCTCAATATTTAGAATAAAAGCGGAAACATCTAAAATATTGAATAACAACCACATATATACATCAACATATACATATATATACATCATGTTTATATACACAAATTCATCGGCAAGATACATATGCAAATGTATCACAATAAGATCAAAACGTCCTAGCTACCCGGTGCTACATATCAGAGCCAACCGACCAAAAAGGTATGAAGACACACTTCACAAAAGACCACCAGATACCTAATCTGCAATGCCTCGTAGAGCATCATAAAATAGCAGAAGGGTGAGAAATATTATCATAATAACAATGCATATAATCATATATCTCAACACAAAAGTATACACATAACACATTCTCACCATTCTACCATTCCACATAAACATACATATTAGATTCATTCTTCAATGCATCATTACAATGATACAATTCTTATCACAATTCATCACATCCCATTCAATATACATCGCAAGGCATATATATATATATTATATACAAAACCAAGCATATTCATCACAATGCTTATCATTCAACATAAACACATATATTCATGTTCATTCACCCATGCACAAATACAAGGATGACCAATGCAAATCATAGAGACCGACTCACGACTCTATGCAAATGCAATGCGGTACCGACTCATTTCATCTCAAGTTTAATTGAAGAACTTATTGGAACCATCGCTCGTTACTTAGTGTAACTCCCCGTCGGGCATACGATGTTCACCCATTGCTACCACCTCTCAAAAGGCTTACAATGTTTATGGATTGCCCCCACCTCTCAAAAGGCTTACAATCCGATTGCTCCCACCTCTCAAAAGGCTTACAATCGTTTGTAATCATCGCCCCCACCTCTCAAAAGGCTTACGACGTTACAACGGATTCATCTTAGAACCCCACAATGCAAGAATGCAATCATGATGCTTCACATACAACATGACTCATGACACTCTTGACATGCATAAATATTCACAATATAGTCATGCATTCATCACACACAACCCACATACATTCACATCAATTGTGCCAAACGGCAACCGAACGTTTTCACAAATAACCAAACAATTCGATTTACGGTTTACCAGAAAAGTCGGTTAAAAGTCGGCTAAAAATAATATTTTCCATCATCATCAAAAAGTACTCATCCACAGCTTCAATTCGATATAAAGAACACTTAAATCCGATAAACAACGAAGAAGATATGTATATTTCAAAATGACGCAAAAACATAAACCGGAGGCCCGACACTACGAAACGGTTCGAAAATACTGTTCCAATTGGACCAGGTTTAGACCTCAAAACCATTTTTCCTAGAAAGAACATCTCGTTAGCTTCCCAACGCTTCGAACGGGGGTCAAAACCGACTTACGGTTCAAGAGTTATGAATTTCCGAAGTTTCCCCGATAATCAGAATTTTCTGATTCAGCACAGTATGTATCGATACATAGGCTTATGTATCGATACAAAAAGCAACATGTATCGATACATAGCTCGCATGTGTCGACACATGCTGTAGTGAAAATGCTGTTTTCTCAAATTTCTTCAGTATGTATCGACGCATAAGGGTTATGTATCGATACATAAACCATTTCGTATCGATACATAGCTGTTATGTATCGATTCATAGCCCTGTTTTTCTCAAAAATCAGATTTCTCAATTTACACACTTGCTGTAACTTTTCCGAAATGCCCGAAACTCGACTAAATCGAACATTTTCACCGAAACAAACATATACGCGCAACCACCAAATACATAAGAACAATTTAGAACACATAAACGAAATTTCTACGACGTTCCATTTTTCGATTAAATTTCAACCTTTCAAAAACCAGAATTTTCAAACATCACCAAATCGAATAAAAAGCACGCTATACGACAACCTAACCTTACTCGATACAACTACGTAATTTATTTCGAATTCTAACCGTGAAAACATCGGTTTCTATCGATTTCCTACGATTCGACCTAAACGGAAACAACAACGGAAACATACCGAAAACTAACCGAAACATAACCAAACCTCATGAAACTTTAAACAGCAGCTCACATACATATAACTAACTAACACATGTATTTATACGACTTTTCGACCGTAAAAACATCGGTTTCTATCGATTTCGTCAAATACGGCATAAACGGAAACATATGGAAAACCAACCCAAACATCCACACAAAACACATACATAATCATACACATAGTTAGGATAACAATATTTCACATCCTTACCCGATTAAATTGACTCTGAAAGATTGATCTTGGTGATTTTCCACACTTTTCTCTTTGCTCTTCTCTTTTCTCCTTTTTCTCTCAAAATTCTGTTTTTCTCTCTTTCTCACCTCTAACTTTCTACTTCTATTCTTTTTCTTTCTTATACTTTTCTTTCTTTCTATTTCTTTATATTTTCTCAAAATATCTACTAACTAACTAACCATCATTAAATGTGAAATATCTAAAATACCCTCCAATCTAATATTCCCCGCAAACTCTCAAAAACGGTAAAATCACATAATATGCAAACATAACATATTCACACACCAATATCACAAATAACATAATTATTGCCCAATTAAATAAAATACTCCACCAAATAGAATCAATCAACACAAAAATGGAAATATCTAAATCGGGCTGTTACAACTCTCCCCCACTTTGAAATTTTCGTCCTCGAAAATATTACCTGATTCAAAGAACTCCGGATACGACTCGCGTATCCCTCTTTCCAATTCCCAAGTCATATTGCCTTCTGAAGCGCCTCCCCACGCCACTTTCACAAGCGCAATATTCTTTCCTCTTAGCTTCTTAACTTCACGATCCAAAATCTTAATCGGTAAAACTTCAACCATAAGATTATCTCTCACTTCTACCTCGTCCATAGGAATAATATGTGACGGATCCGGAACATACTTCCGAAGTTGTGAAACATGGAAAACGTCATGCAAATTCGAAAGATTCGGAGGCAACGCCACACGATAAGCCACAGCGCCAACACGTGCAGTAATCTGATACGGACCAATAAAACGAGAAGTCAACTTCTTCGACTTCAAAGCACGACCCACACCCGTAACCGGTGTAACTCTCAAAAATACATGGTCGCCTTCTTGAAACTCAAGATCCTTCCTTCTCTTGTCATGATAGCTCTTTTGTCTACTTTGAGAAGCTTTCATCTTCTCCCGAATAAACTTCACTTTCTCCGTCGCTTCTTGTACCAATTCCGGTCCAACAATCGCCCTCTCACCAGTTTCATGCCAACACAAAGGTGTTCGACATCTCCGACCATACAAAGCCTCAAATGGTGCCATACCAATACTCGAATGAAAACTGTTATTATAGGTGAACTCAATCAACGCTAAATAACTATCCCAAGCACCACCTTGCTCTAGCACACAAGCACGCAACAAATCCTCCAACGATTGAATCGTCCTCTCGGTTTGACCATCTGTTTGTGGATGGTAAGCCGAACTCAATCTTAGCTTAGAACCCAACGCCTCTTGTAAACTCACCCAAAATCTCGATGTAAATCTCGGATCTCGATCCGATACAATACTCTTAGGAACTCCATGTAACTTCACAATCACACGAACATATATCTCGGCTAACTTCTCCAAAGGATAACTAATGTCAATTGGAATAAAGTGAGCAGAATTAGTAAGCCTATCAACAATCACCCAAATAGCATTATGACCTCTTTGCGTATTCGGAAATCCCGTAACAAAATCCATCGATATACTATCCCATTTCCATTCCGGAATATCCAACGGTTGCAACAAACCACTAGGCTTCTGATGTTCCACCTTCGACTTTTGACAAGTCAAACACGCATACACAAATCGAGCCACATTCCTCTTTAAACCGGACCACCAAAAGATCTTCTTCAAATCTTGATACATCTTATTCGCACCCGGATGAATACTTAAATTACTTCGGTGTCCTTCCTCTAAAATCATCTTTTTCAACTCCGCGTCGTCGGGTATACAAATACGACCACGGAATCTCAAAACTCCAAAGTTATCAACCTTGAAATCCTCATTCTCATTTATCATTAAATCAACGAACTTCAAATCCAATTTTTGCTTTTCACTAACCGTTGCAAGAAAATCATTCGTAACATGCAACATACCAAGTCTCACACTTCGCGGCGTCATTACACAAACCAAACTCAAATCTCTGAAATCCTCCAAAAGTTCCCATTCTGTCATCATTAAGGCGGACATATGTAACAACTTTCGACTTAAGGCATCGGCTACCACATTCGCCTTACCCGGATGGTAATTCAAACTAAAATCAAAATCCTTCAAAAGCTCTAACCATCTTCGTTGTCTCATGTTCAACTCTTTCTGATCAAATAAATATCTTAAGCTTTTGTGATCACTAAAAACTTCAAATCTTGCACCATAAAGGTAATGCCTCCAAATTTTCAAAACAAACACCACCGCCGCTAACTCCAAATCATGCGTAGGATAATTCTTTTCATGCACTCTCAATTGTCTTGAAGCATATGCCACAACTTTTCCATCTTGCATCAGAACACCACCTAAACCAATCAATGAAGCATCACAATACACCACAAATGGATCATTAGGATTCGGCAAAATCAAGATCGGAGCCGTTGTCAACCTTCTTTTTAGCTCCATGAAACTCTTTTCACAATCTATATCCCAAATGAAAGCCTTTCCTTTACAAGTCAATTGCGTTAACGGAAGTGCCAACTACGAAAATCCCTCTATAAACCTCCGATAATAACCCGCCAAGCCTAAAAAGCTTCGAATTTCCGTAACCGACCTAGGAGTCTCCCACTGCATCACCGCATCAATCTTGGATGGATCAACACTAATACCACTCCCGGAGATAACATGTCCAAGAAAACTTACTTCCGATAGCCAAAAATCACATTTTGACAACTTAGCATATAATTGTTTCTCTCTCAAAATTTGCAACACAATTCTCAAATGCTCTTCATGCTCTTCTTGAGACTTAGAATAAATCAAAATATCATCGATGAACACAACCACAAAACGATCCAACTGTTCATGAAAAATACGATTCATGTATTCCATAAACACCCCCGGCGCATTAGAAACCCCGAATGGCATCACGGAATATTCGTAATGACCATACCGTGTCCTAAATGCCGTCTTCTGAATATCCTCGCTTTTCACACGAATTTGGTGATATCCCGATCTCAAATCAATCTTGCTAAAGACACGCGCACCAACCAATTGGTCCATCAAATCATCAATCCTTGGAAGCGGATACTTGTTCTTAATTGTCACCTTGTTCAACTGTCGATAATCAATACATAACCGCATACTTCCATCCTTTTTCTTTACCAACAATACCGGAGCACCCCAAGGAGAAACACTTGGCCTTATAAATCTTTTGTCCAACAAGTCATTCAACTGCTTCTTCAATTCTATCAACTCCGATGCCGACATACGATACGTAATAAGTGCAAATTGTACCTATTTTTGTATATAAGTTTTGTTGCACTTATCCTTACTTTGTGTTAAAATTGGTTGAATAAACCCCACTTTGTGTGTAAATACGTTTACTTTACGTTTTCGTGTGTATAGTGCGTTATCGTGTAAATATCATTGAGTTTAATCGATTTTCATTTATTTTTGTAGGTGTTCCAGCAATGGGATTTTTCCATATTCATAAAGATCATTGAATAAGCTTTCCAACGCTTCAAACCGTGCGTCAATCGGAGTTACGGTTCAAGAGTTATGAAGAAAACAAAATCTGGTTTTCTGTCATGCTCGCTAGGCGAGCCCCCGTAGCGAACACTCGCTAGCTTGTTCGCTAGGTGAACCGGGGCGAACAAAAAGTTCCAGAATCATGAAAAAACTCAATTTTAAGGCGGTTTACGTTCGCCTAGCGAACGGGGACTCGCTAGGCGAACCTGGAAAGTGAGATTTGCCTATTTCAACCATTTTTCATCATTTTTTATGTTATGTTTTTGGGGGAACTTTCTCCCAACTTCATCAAACATGTTTTAGGAGTAGATTAGCTTAGAAACAACATTGGATGATGCATCTTGATGATTCGGAGTCGAATTTTCTTCGATCGACTTTGACACGCCGTGAGAAGTTTGTTTTTCTCCTTTCTTCTCTTTGTGTTCTCTTTTGTTGATGTTTGGTATGTAAATCTCTTGATACCTTTTGTATTTCTTCTAATGTATGTTTATGAATTGAATTATGATTTTCTATTGTTGTTGTCTTTGATTGTTTATTTGTGGTTTTGACAAAACCTTTACAAATCTTTAATCTTGGATTTTCATCTATCAATGAGTAAACTTTTGACATGGTTTTGCAAGTTGATATTCATTGTATCTTTGGTTGTATTGTGTTGATTAAGTAGCATGGCTAGCATGAGTAGGATCGATACGGTATTGCGAGGATGCGTGATAATAGTGACGAAGAACGATATTCACTTACATTTGGCAAATTAGTTGAATGCATTTTATTCATGTGTACGTATTCTGATCATGGTGTTGTATGTGAATCGAGCCATTTGTTTGATATGGATATTATAGTAATATCGGTTTTGTCTGAACTCTAGAGATAGATTTAGGCTTAACACTTGCGTGAGTATCAGCTCTTACTTCTCTGTGTTGTTGAGTTGCGTGAGACATCACCAATGAGGCAATACGTTCGATCTCTCGACGTTGCGTTAGACATAACCTCTGTCGTGGGTGATACGTAAGGATATTAGGCGAATGATTGATTTGTGTATGAAATGATCGGAAGAATGCATGTGTTATTGAGTGATCTCTATTGAGTTTCTTTCCTCCGAAGAATGTGTTATTGTTATTTACTTGCTTTTTGTTCCTTTAATTTTCCGCATTTGCTTTTGGTTCGCTTAAACCAGAACTTTTGATTCATGAGCTTAGAAATATAGAAACCATTGAATGGCATTCTTTCCCTCGCACTGATCCCTGTGGAGAACGACAAAACTGGGTTACTTATATTTTTGCTTGCTGCTATTCTAGCTCCAACAATACGGTGCCATCGAAATCGGTCTAGTGCCAGGAACTAGATCAATAGAGAACTCAACTTCTCTTTCCGGCGGTACATCCGTAATATCCTCCGGAAACACTTCTGGAAAATCACACACCACTGGAAACACATCAATACCAATCTTACTCTCCACTGACCATGATGCAAACAAACCAAACAATTGAGCTTCATCCTCTAAAAGTTTCTTCAACTCTTTAGTAGATAGAAAACTCTCATCTTCATTATCTTCCAAAGAAGGAAACCGTACCAACTTATGATAGCAATCTATATGAACTCGATTAAATTGCAACCAGTTCATACCCAAGATTACATCCAATCCCTCCAACGGCAAACACACTAAATCCATAATGAAGTCTTTACCATAAATGGTTAAAGGACAACTTAGACAAACCAAAGAAGTAGTTACTGACCCCATTGCTGGAGTATCAATAACCATTTTACCATCCATCAGAGACAACACAAGATTCAAACGCTTCGCGCACTCGGACGAAATAAACGAATGAGTCGCTCCCGTATCAATAACAGCAACTAAAGGTGTACTATTAATAAAGCATGTACCTTTAATCAAACGGTCTGCACTAGTGGTCTGAGTCCCCGCCAATGCAAACACCTTTCCGCCCGCTTGAGCTTGTTTCGGCTTAGTACACTTAGTACTAATGTGACCCACTTCTCCACAGTTAAAACACTTCACCATATTCCTCCTACACTCAGCAGTAGAATGCCCAATACCTCCACAGTTAGAACATCTCCCAACGGCCTTCCTACACTCAGTTGCTTTATGACCCATTCCACCACAATTGAAACACTTAATGAACCCAGAACTTCCTCCTCTAGATCTCTTATCAAAGTTTCCCTTATATTTACCCTTATCAGCGGGGGTCACATAAGGTCCACTTCTAGCTTGCTGTTTCCCTCTCCTCTCATTCACACTCTTGTAATGTGTAGAACGAGCTTTGCTATCTTCCTCGAAGATTCTACAACATTCAGTCAAATCCGAAAACCTCCTAATCCTTTGATATCCCACAGCTTGCTTAATCTCAGGACGCAACCCATTCTCATATTTAATACACTTTGAGAACTCAGCAGTAATCGCAGCATAATGAGAATGAAATTGAACCAATTCCACAAACTTAGCAGTATAGTCCACCACTGACATACCACCTTGTTTCAATTCCAGGAATTCCATCTCTTTCTTCCCTTTCACACTTTCAGGGTAATACTTCAGTAAAAACTCGGTACGAAACAATTCCCAAGTTACCTCTTCATTATCCACCTCAAGAATTTCACGCATACCGACCCACCAATCGTCGGCTTCTTCCCTCAGCATGTGAGATCCAAGCCTCACCTTATTCTCTTCCGCACAATCCATGACTCTGAGATTCTTTCAATCTCTTTCAGCCAAAGTTGAGCACCATCGGGATCAAATCTTCCTTTGAAGACCGGTGGTTGATTCTTCCTGAACTCTTCATTAGCACTTACATTCGGCGCACCCTGCACCGCCCTAGCCAATGCTTCCATAGCAGCAGCCATCGCATTATCGTTTCTACCAGCCATATTCTGATCACTCCCAAAAATAACAACAAAGGTTAAACAACAGTTCAACCAACACAACAACGAGACAGACACGACTGACTCAACCTTGGCTCTGATACCACTTAATGTAACACCCCCTTTTCTATACCCCCAAATAATCAAATAAATCATTTAGGCACGTATTGGAAATTTCATCAGAGTATAATTGTAAACACGGCATAAAAAGGTATGTCACATTATGCTTGAAATTAAACACATACAACACCTGCTCACAAAGATATGCAACAGTGGGGTAACTTTCAAACAACAAAGGATCTCAGTCCTTATACCCACATCTCAATATTTAGAATAAAAGCGGAAACATCTAAAATATTGAATAACAACCACATATATACATCAACATATACATATATATACATCATGTTTATATACACAAATTCATCGGCAAGATACATATGCAAATGTATCACAATAAGATCAAAACGTCCTAGCTACCCGGTGCTACATATCAGAGCCAACCGACCAAAAAGGTATGAAGACACACTTCACAAAAGACCACCAGATACCTAATCTGCAATGCCTCGTAGAGCATCATAAAACAGCAGAAGGGTGAGAAATATTATCATAATAACAATGCATATAATCATATATCTCAACACAAAAGTATACACATAACACATTCTCACCATTCTACCATTCCACATAAACATACATATTAGATTCATTCTTCAATGCATCATTACAATGATACAATTCTTATCACAATTCATCACATCCCATTCAATATACATCGCAAGGCATATATATATATATATTATATACAAAACCAAGCATATTCATCACAATGCTTATCATTCAACATAAACACATATATTCATGTTCATTCACCCATGCACAAATACAAGGATGACCAATGCAAATCATAGAGACCGACTCACGACTCTATGCAAATGCAATGCGGTACCGACTCATTTCATCTCAAGTTTAATTGAAGAACTTATTGGAACCATCGCTCGTTACTTAGTGTAACTCCCCGTCGGGCATACGATGTTCACCCATTGCTACCACCTCTCAAAAGGCTTACAATGTTTATGGATTGCCCCCACCTCTCAAAAGGCTTACAATCGTTTGTAATCATCGCCCCCACCTCTCAAAAGGCTTACGACGTTACAACGGATTCATCTTAGAACCCCACAATGCAAGAATGCAATCATGATGCTTCACATACAACATGACTCATGACACTCTTGACATGCATAAATATTCACAATATAGTCATGCATTCATCACACACAACCCACATACATTCACATCAATTGTGCCAAACGGCAACCGAACGTTTTCACAAATAACCAAACAATTCGATTTACGGTTTACCGGAAAAGTCGGTTAAAAGTCGGCTAAAAATAATATTTTCCATCATCATCAAAAAGTACTCATCCACAGCTTCAATTCGATATAAAGAACACTTAAATCCGATAAACAACGAAGAAGATATGTATATTTCAAAATGACGCAAAAACATAAACCGGAGGCCCGACACTACGAAACGGTTCGAAAATACTGTTCCAATTGGACCAGGTTTAGACCTCAAAACCATTTTTCCTAGAAAGAACATCTCGTTAGCTTCCCAACGCTTCGAACGGGGGTCAAAACCGACTTACGGTTCAAGAGTTATGAATTTCCGAAGTTTCTCCGATAACCAGAATTTTCTGATTCAGCACAGTATGTATCGATACATAGGCTTATGTATCGATACAAAAAGCAACATGTATCGATACATAGCTCGCATGTGTCGACACATGCTGTAGTGAAAATGCTGTTTTCTCAAATTTCTTCAGTATGTATCGACGCATAAGGGTTATGTATCGATACATAAACCATTTCGTATCGATACATAGCTGTTATGTATCGATTCATAGCCCTGTTTTTCTCAAAAATCAGATTTCTCAATTTACACACTTGCTGTAACTTTTCCGAAATGCCCGAAACTCGACTAAATCGAACATTTTCACCGAAACAAACATATACGCGCAACCACCAAATACATAAGAACAATTTAGAACACATAAACGAAATTTCTACGACGTTCCATTTTTCGATTAAATTTCAACCTTTCAAAAACCAGAATTTTCAAACATCACCAAATCGAATAAAAAGCACGCTATACGACAACCTAACCTTACTCGATACAACTACGTAATTTATTTCGAATTCTAACCGTGAAAACATCGGTTTCTATCGATTTCCTACAATTCGACCTAAACGGAAACAACAACGGAAACATACCGAAAACTAACCGAAACATAACCAAACCTCATGAAACTTTAAACAGCAGCTCACATACATATAACTAACTAACACATGTATTTATACGACTTTTCGACCGTAAAAACATCGGTTTCTATCGATTTCGTCAAATACGGCATAAACGGAAACATATGGAAAACCAACCCAAACATCCACACAAAACACATACATAATCATACACATAGTTAGGATAACAATATTTCACACCCTTACCCGATTAAATTGACTCTGAAAGATTGATCTTGGTGATTTTCCACACTTTTCTCTTTGCTCTTCTCTTTTCTCCTTTTTCTCTCAAAATTCTGTTTTTCTCTCTTTCTCGCCTCTAACTTTCTACTTCTATTCTTTTTCTTTCTTATACTTTTCTTTCTTTCTATTTCTTTATATTTTCTCAAAATATCTACTAACTAACTAACCATCATTAAATGTGAAATATCTAAAATACCCTCCAATCTAATATTCCCCGCAAACTCTCAAAAACGGTAAAATCACATAATATGCAAACATAACATATTCACACACCAATATCACAAATAACATAATTATTGCCCAATTAAATAAAAGACTCCACCAAATAGAATTAATCAACACAAAAATGGAAATATCTAAATCGGGCTGTTACAGCGCAGGTTTAGACAGCGCTTAAAAGCGCTGTCTAAGGCCAAAAAAAGCGCTGTCTAAGGTCTTGTTTGGCGTAGTGTTACTTGATTTAAGTAGAAGAGAAAGGCAGCTCGAAACTTGGCACGGTGGTCGGTTGCTCTGAAGACGGCGACGGGCAAGAACGCTGATGACGACGAAGAGAAATCAGAAAGGAAAAAGTGCAAAATGGGACAACCTTCCCCCTTTTATACTGAGGGGCACGTGCGCACACGCGCCCGTAGGCAATAATGACTGCCCACTAGCCATAATTACCTATTAACTGCTACGCAGGGCTCGATGCACACGTGGCAGCCCAACGTTTCCCATTCTGTCTGACACTTTATCTTCCCGAATACCGGGCAATAGGGTCACGACCACGAACATAACAGACACAGAGGGCCACGAGCACCTCGAGACAATCATCCTCGTCTCCAAACGACGACTCCGCGCTAGCTCCCCCGAGCGACGAGCAGTCCTTAAGTCATCACTCCCATTCTCGGGAGCAACGACTTGGGGGGCTCCTGTTCTGGACTGGACCAATGGCTAGAATTGCCCCAATCCGCCTCTGCTCCAGAGTGGCCCAAACTGTCTAGGCCCAGCCCACAGAGGGGCAAAATTGACATGTCTGCCCCTCCAACTGGGCAAGGAACGCAACGTTCCTCCCCGGCTTTAATGCCCGTTACGCACGGCTTCCTCGCTGCCCGGACAGCAATGACCAGGTGCCCGGAACTGCGTCTATGCCCGACATAACGGCTAGTTCTGGCACCCTGCCCGACATAACGGCTAGTTTGGGCAGTTACCTATTCTTTGGGGAAAACAGTTATTTTGCCCCGAAAATAGGACCGTTGGCCACGCGCTGGGGGCTCTATATAAACCCTCTCGCTTGAGAGGGTCAGGTATCATATTTTTTTCACCCTAAGAACACGCTTTGTACTTGCCCCTTTTCTCTGACCCTTTCTTACTTGAGCGTCGGGGTGCCTTGCAGGTACACCCCCTCCTCTCCTCATTCACAAGCCGAGCACGTTGCACGCCTGACGGTCAGCATCCATCCGAGCACCTTGCCATCTGACGACCAGCGTACGTGGACCTGATCGAATACTCGAGATCAGTAGCATTATTTCTATGGCAACCAACAACATCGTCCATGTTTCACAGCCTTCTGAGATGCAGACTACGACTGAAATAAAACCATCGACGGCATTGCAACAGCCATCTCAGGTCCAACTACCAGAGCAGATTCGGCTCCTAAATTACCTACTTCGTTTTTCAATAACTACATATTTCTCTCCAATTTTCTTTCTTCCGCTTTCAACCATTTTTTTCATTAACAGCCGCAACAAAAGCTCGAAGCCCCTATCCAGGTAACACCAGCTGGTGACATCAAACCACTTCCTGAGAATGAACAACCTGCCGACGAGCACCACCCCCTGCCACATCAACAACCTCGCCATGTAGAACATCGTCATCAGGTTGGCCCGGTATGGTTCTGTTTAATCCTGCCTCTTTTTTCCCTTTCTTGAACATCGTCATCATGGTCCGTTTTTTTTCTCTTCATGTCACATGAAATTTTCAGTTCATGTTCTTCACAATAATAAGTTACTGTTTTTTTCCAACAGCTACCTCGGGCCCCTGCTGTGCGAAAAATACGAAAGAGGAGAAGATTCAGGAGATCAGGAACAACGGGTAGAAATGTTAAAAAATTTATATCAGATGATGATGAAGAACCAGAGTATGATATCTTTGATTCTGATGATGACGATGAGCACGACTACAAGTGGGACAACTTTATGACATCGAGGAGTTTTAGATTCGATGATTAAGTTTGCAAATTTTCTTTCTAATTGTTGTCGCATAATTTTAGATGATCACTGTTTGTAGTGACCTGTTTCTACAATTAAGTATTTATATTATTATATATTATAATGTTATCATTTTATCATATTTGAACTGCACTCCCAAACTTTTTAATTTTTATATGTTGTTTATTGACACATAATTTCAAGTTTTTTTAATAATATTTTTAATAATATAGATATAAACATTATTACATATCTTTAATAATATTAAATATTCTTAAGATATACTGGTATACAAAATACTATTATAGTATATCTGTTTTTGCTCTAATGCAATG
Source organism: Lathyrus tuberosus (assembly GCA_022829125.1). NCBI lineage: Eukaryota > Viridiplantae > Streptophyta > Magnoliopsida > Fabales > Fabaceae > Lathyrus > Lathyrus tuberosus. Next base: position 1,235,666 of record JALAZF010000839.1, read on the forward strand.
CAAGTGAATCATTGGTAAAAAAAATTCAAATAATATTATTGAACATGTGATTTTCTATAACTTATTTTATTCTTACTACAATTTTTTTTATAACTTATTGTTGGAAATAAGTAATTATTATAAAGATGGAATAAAATTATAAGCAAAACAAATAAAGATCAAAACAAGACTCACAGATCTAAATATGATTGCAAAATATAGGTTTTAATCTACGAAACAAATACTATTGTAATCAACGGATGACAACTTTTTTTTATTCAAATTTTTTTATATAAAAAAAAAATACATATGTTATAAACGGACACAATTTTAAGTTGGATTCAAATTTTTTAATAAACGAAACAAATATTATAATTATAAACGAGCACAACTTTAATTTTGATTCAATTTTTTAATCTACGAAACAAATACTATTGTAATCAACGGGCGACAACTTTTATTTTGATTCAAATTTTTTTATATACAACAAAAATACATTTGTTATAAACGGACACAATTTTAATTTGGATTCAAATTTTATAATAAACAATACATATACTATAGTTATAAACGAGCGAAACTTTAATTTTGATTCAATTTTTTAATCTACGAAACAAATACTACTATAATCAACGAGCACAATTTTCTTTTTGATTCAAATTTTTGTATATACGGAAAAACTTGACTGTTAATTTTTTTTTATATAAATTGTGTCAAAACATAATTAATATTTATATACGGGAAAAATTACATTGTTAATTAAAATATTTTTATTTACAGAAACAATTTCTATTATTATAAACGGAAACAACTATACTACTAATTCAAATTGAAAATAATACAAAATTTTCGACAATTTCTTATATCAATTTTTCTAATTTTACAATTTCTTTTTTCAATTTGATATACAATTACGCGTCCATAACATAAAATTCTCGAACAGACATGCCCGTGCGAACGCACGGGTTAGTTACTAGTTTAAAGTAAACAAATAGACAACAAACATTAACTAGTCTAGTGGAAGAGGTTCATCTTGCTACTATGAAGTCATGTGTTCAATTCTTGGTAAAAATTTTAATTTTTGATCCTTTAACATTTCAACAACCAAATAATAAAATAATAATAAAAGGCCACGCGTGTAATAAAATATAAAGAAAAAATAAATAAAATTCCAACAAGGCAGTGCCACATCACATTAAAAAAAAGCCAAATGACAGCGCCACATCACAGATTTTGTTGACTGTGTGCATTGAGGGGCCAAAATGAAATAATCTTCAAATGACATGGATGTAATCTGTGTTTTTTTTACAGAGTCCTTTTTCGGATTCGCCCCAAATGGCAGAGGCTAAAATGTGTATTAACCCTAAATTAAATTATACCAGTATTTTAAGTACAGAAACTCATTTCTTACTACTTTAAGAATTAGTGTGTCGAGCAACAAACTTCTAGATTTTATTTTATTAATTTTTTTTAATATTTTTGTTATCTCAATTTTATTTATGTTTATTTATATAATTAATTTTATAGAATTACTAACATGATGATGATTATGATGATTGTGTTATTTTTAGATGAATATGTCGTCAATTCCCGTAATCGATTGTGTTGATAAATGAGTGAACAATATACATGAAAAAAAAAAGTGCAAAATGAGGCAAGACAATATTGTCAACAATGACCCTAACTTGGAAATGAAGTTTGAATCCGAAACGATGGTTTACGAATTTTATGACGAGTATAGTAAAAGAATTGGATTGGGTATTCGACATTCGTAGAGAATATGCATAAAAAGTAGAATAGATGGAGTTTTGACTTCAAGAAGATTCACATGCTTTAATGAATGTATACGAAGTGTTGACAAAAGACGACATTCGATAGGAGAACCTAGAGCAGAAACAAGAACTGATTGTCAAGTGTGTATGGATATTTCACTTCATCGGAAGATAGAGAAAGATAAAGGTGTTGACTTTGTAGCTCAACATAACCATCATCTTCAACCGCTATAGTATGCTCATATGATTCGCTCTCATCGACGCATTTCTGAAGCACAAACATCACAAATTGTATAAGCAGATGAATCCATATTGAGACCAACGGATGTACATGAATATATATCTAGGCAAGTAGGGGGAATAAAGACTATTGGTTTTAAAAGACGTGATCTTAAGAAGTACCTTCGAACCAAAAGGAGTCAATCACTAAAGTATGGCGAAAATGGTGCGTTGATGATGTATTTTAAACAAGAAAATAAAAATCTCTCATTTTTTTATGACTTTCAAATGAACATTGAAGAGCAAATAACAACTATATTTTGGGCAGATTCACAAATGATAAATAAATATGGGTACTTTAGTGTCATCACTTTTGACACCACATACAAGACAAATAAGAATTATCGACCGTTGAGAGTATTTGTTGGACTTAATAATCAAGAAGGCTCGTATATTGCACCTGCAACGCAACATCAATTTTAGTTTTACTTGCAGATCTCTCCATCATTCTTTGCTCAATCCATTTACCCTTTTTTTTTTTACTTACTTTATGGATTTTCCGCCAAGATTGAATGGTAGATGATGAATAGAAAAAAAAAGTTGTGAAATTTTTGGTTATATTTACGTTGGATTGAAGTTATTGAGTTTCAATTTAATCAGATTAATTTAAAAAATTCTTAAAATGACATGCTAATTTTTTTTTTTAAATGAGATGTTGGGTATTGAAGAAGATTTTAATTATTAACATAATGTAGTAAATTACAATTATTAATTTATTCAACTAATTTTTGTAGTTTATAAATAAAAAAATCTAAATAAAATGTCACATGACTTTAAAAAAATAAAAAAAGTTTTAAAAAACACAACACGTCATTGTCATATCATAAAAAATGTTGGGAAATTTTAATGTAAGATTAAGATTAGAAAATCTTCCTAAAAACAGAAAAAAAAAATTATAATTTTTTCCGAATATTTTAAATTCCCCAATATGAAAGGAGTGAATTAGATATTAACCTTATAAGAAAATAAAAATAAAATAAAATTTTATTAAAAAAATAGATTTGATTTTAGTAGATTTCAAATAATTATATAACTATGATTTTTTCAAATAATATTTTTTGAGATATGATATTGGAAAATACACTTACCTATCACAATTATTGATAACAATTTATGCAAATCAATTACATTTTTATTTTGTATCAGTTTAATTTTATTATGTCTTTTTTATTTTAATCCACTCAACTTTATTGAGTATAGATTTATGTTTTTAACTATGTTATGTGTTTAGGGTTTGGTACTAGTTATTCTTGAAACGAGCCAACATGTTGAACATAAATTATGTGTTAAACACTTATATGTCAATTGGAGGAAGAAATATTCTGGAATATTGATGAAGGAAGCTTTATGGAGGGTATCTAGGGCTACATTATTACCTGGATAAGAAAGAGCAATGAATCATATGATAGAGCTCAATGTCAACGCTTGGAAATGCATGGGGGATGTACCTGATGCATGTTGGAGTCAATCTCATTTCAAGACAGACACACGATGCGATTGGCAAGTCAACAATATGTGTGAAGCTTTTAATCGTGCAATCTTGAAGTATATAGACAAGCCAATCATTTCACTGCTTAAAGGAATAAAACATTACATAACAGTGAGAATTTCTGCTCAAAAGGAGAAATTAAGTAGGTACAAAGGTGTTACAAGTCCTAACATCCAACAAGTCTTGAAAAAAACAAAGAGGGCAGCAGAAGGATGGATAACAACATGGCATTCCGATGATGACTTTTTTATATCTGGGGTTTCAAACAGTGTTGAGACATATGTTGTTAATTTGTTGCAAAAGAAATATGGTTGTAGGAAGTGAGATTTAAGTGGAATACCATGTTGTCATGTTATTGCATGCATATGGTTTAACAAGAAGGAGCCCGAATATTATATTTCATTATACTATAGGTATCGCCTTCTCATAATATGTTAAGTTACTATTATTTTAACTTACTAATATGTTAACTTACTAATGCATCATGTTTTTATGTATATGAAATCTACCGTGCTGGCTATTTATAGACATATCATTATGCCAACTAATGACCCACAACTATGGCCTATTAATGTTACTCACCCAATCAACCCTCCCGTCATGCGGAGATCTATCGGTCGTCCAAAGAAGAATTGTAACATAGTAATGTTAGGGTTGGTTAAAAATATACATGTTAAAGAAGTTCCACATCGCTGGTTGAAAATATACATGTTAAAGAAGTCCCACATCGCTTAGTTTTGTGAATGAAGAGAAAGTCCAAGGCTATATATAGGAGACAAGTTCTTTGAAGTCTCACACCACTAAGTTTTGTGAAGAAAAAAGGAGTCCAAGGCTATATATAGGATTCAAGTTCTTCATTCTAAGATGCACCGGTCAAAAGCACTTTAAGCTTGTATTTTACTTCTTTGTTCTCTTATGCTCATGTATTAAAGTGTTGTGAAATGTAGTTAAATATATGTTTTGGAGGTGTTGGTCTACCAGGGGCTTGGATTAGTTGAGGGTATATTATGTATTGTAGAAATTTTCACATTATGTTATTCTTTGGTTTTCTATTGACAACGACCATGGTTTTTATCTGGTTTTGGAGTTTCCACATTATGTTCTTGTGTTTCTCTTTTTTCTCTATGTTTTGTTTGTTTTTTTCCCAATAACTAGTATCCGAACTTTTGGTTCGATCTGGGAATAAGCGTTCTTAGTATGATCTGTGGTTACAGTTTTGTTAAGAGCACAAGAAATGTATTGCCTAGAACTCTTCCAAATGTCATGTGCATGAAATGCATAAGTTTTGGCCATGATAAGCGAACATGTAAAGGGAAGTGAGCTGCGGAGAGAGCGATTCCTAAAGGTGGCAATAAAAAGACAAAAAAGAGAGGGTGAAAAATCGGACAAAGGGGCGGGATAAACGATTATAGAAGGAGGGTCTCAAGCACCTCCACCAATCCAAGAATAGTTCTTTATTTAAGTTTATGTTTTGTTATGCTGATGAAGTTTGTAATGACCAAACACTTAAGGTCATCTTTTTGTAATGTCGCTGAAGTTTATGCAATGACCAAACACTAAAGGTTTTCTTTTTTTTTGTTATGCTGCTAAAGCTTGTGAAAAACAAGTTTATGTTAAGATGAATTGTAGTTATGTTGAATTGTAAGGTGGATTACAAGTATGATAACATGGTTGAATTATAGTTATGTTGAGTTATAAGTTACTGCAAGTAGGTTATGTGCAATTACAAGTTGTTACCTATAGTTGAATTACAAGTATTACAAGTATTACAAGTTGTAGTTATGTTGAATTATAAGTTACTGCAAGCAGATTAAGTTACTGTAAACATGTTGGAACTAATTCAACTTTGTAGTTCATTTACACATGTAATTCAACTTTCAGGTTTTCAACTTTGTTATAACACAGGAAACCAACTTTGCTTCAACTTTAAAAAAGTTTACACAACTTTGTTATAACATAGACAACCATTTATCCAACTCATGTCAAAAAGTTTACACAACTTTGTTATAACACAGATAAATATAATACAAACAACTGTTTATTCAAATACATAGACAAATTACTTCATTTGAAAGAACATAGAGAAATTACATCATATAAAATTATATCATTTGAGTACATGTGTTGTAACTAATGCAAACACAAGTAACAAAACAAACATCATAGACAAACCCATAAAATAACATATAAAATTAATCTTCATCTTCAACAAATCTTCATTTTTCTTTATGTCCTTAATCACATCCATAAGCTCTTCATTCTTTTCTTTCAAAGATCTAATCACATCTTTTGAACGGCTGCTCATGTCTTCATTAAACCATTGAAAATAGTTACATCTTTTTTTTTTCTCATCACTTTAAAATTACCACAACCATACAATCTTCTTCCGGGATTCTCGTATGTCCATGATGTCATCAATGGTGACTCAAGCTCACACCAACATTTATTCTCTCTTCTTCTTATACCAGACCGGTTTGTTGAGGCAAATGAAAAACTTGTTTCAGACATGGTTGGATGAAGGAGACACGATGGGGCTGAGTTTGTTAGATATCGAATTGGATTTGTGAAGAAGAGGATGAACAAAAATGAAAGTTACAGCTAGGTTGGGAAAGAAGACCACAGCGCTGAAGAAATGGAAAAGGAGGTAGTGAAGTGCAAAAAGATGATGCTAGGGTTTGATAATATTGCACTTTTTATATAGTGATATTAAATTATTATTTCTAAAAATTTATCGAAATACTTTACATTAGTATCAAATTAAAAAATGAAAAGGACTAATTTTAAAATGATTTGGCATTGCCACGTCATCATAAATAGTGTCACATCATTAAAAAAAATCTCAAATTAAAGAGGAAACTAAAATTAAACTCAAAATTTAAAAAGGACCAAAATAGTAGTTTTTAAAATGAGATATAAATAAAATGCAAAATAGGGGTTTTTAAAGCCTATTTCTATTTGTTTTGGAAATAGTCTCTTAAATATTTACCACACAAAAAAGTCTCCTGCCACACAATATTGTTTTGTAATTGGAATATAAATCAAATTATAACAAAAAAAAAAAAAGAATATGAATTTGATTTATATTTAAATATGGTTGACAATGAACCGAACAAACTCGAAAATAGTTTGAAACTCGGTTCGACAATTAATTCGTTGAACTTGGTTCATGAACTTAATTTTTTTTTACTAAGCAAAATGTATTCAAACGGATACAAAGGGGTATCCGAACCCAACTACAAAATCAACTATGGACTCACCGTTACAAAAAATCTATTGGTGATTTGATCCAATTGTAATAATTACATGTAAAATTAGATTTTTTTCCCAATCCATGAGCTTAATGAGTTGAATATGAATGAAAAACTAAGTTCGTTAACTAAATGAGTTGAACTTGAACCCGACTCATTAGGTTCATGAGTCAACTCGATTATATATGAGAAATATCATATTGTCTTTAATATTAGGTTTAAAGATTTAATATAAATTTTACCCTTATATTTTATTTTAATCTGACAGTATTAATTGATAATTTATATTCTCAAGTGAATAAAATATTTCTTAAACTAATTATACAAATAAAATTAACATCATATAAATAAATTAATTTTTGAATTAGTAGATTTTTAAGACAAAATTAAATTCTTCTCTAATAATTTTTATTTTATTTCAATATTTTTTTAACATAATATTAATATCAAATATCAAATATAAAAAAATAGACTTTAAAAATAGCTTTTATAAAATAGGGGTTTTTAAAGCCTATTTCTATTTGTTTTGGAAATAGTCTCTTAAATATTTACCACACAAAAAAGTCTCCCGTCACACAATATTGTTTTGTAATTGGAATATAAATCAAATTATAACAAAAAACAAAAGAAAGAATATGAATTTGATTTATATTTAAATAGGATTGGCGATGAACCGAACCAACTCGAAAATAGTTCGGAACTCGGTTCGACAATTAATTCGTTGAACTTGGTTCATGAACTTAATGAGTTGAATATGAGTGAAAAACTAAGTTCGTTAACTAAATGAGTTGAACTTGAACTATACATAGTCCGACTCATTAGGTTCATGAGACAACTCGATTATATATGAGAAATATTATATTGTCTTTAGGAATAAGTTTAAAGATTTAATATAAATTTTAACTTTATATTTTATTTTAATTTAACAGTATTCTCAAGTGAATAAAAGATTTAATACAAGTTTTACATGGTTCCAAGTTTATACATGGGAGTGAAGAGTTCATGCAAAAAATACTGTTTACCTACTCCAAGCATTCTTGGAGTGACGAAAATCCCCAGGTAACCTTCATTGATTTCTCGCATTTTAATTTATGCGTCCTTCTCTTCTTCTCCTCTCATTCTTGGTTTTCTACTCTATGATTGTTGAGTAACTGTTTAGGCTATAACAATAGATTTAGGTAGAAGGTCTAGCTCCCTTAGCTTAGAACTCAAATAGGGAGCTCTGAGTAAGTGTTTCTTGAGCTTTGAGTGAGTGGTTTGAAGGAAATTCTACAGGGAATTTATGTTTTTTCTTGTGTGTTTTGTGAAGTAGTAAGATAATCTATTTATAAGAGATTGAGAATGATATGAGTGTTTTCCAAATTCGTGTGAAAATTGTTGAGGTTTGCTAAAATATTTTTCTCACCCCTGTGAAATGGTGAGGTGGATTATGAGGATGAGGGAATTAAACCGTTAGGCCATTCCTTTTCAATCCTGAAATCAAGGGATTTGGGAAGGGTGGGTTGGTTGCTCTGCTGAGATATTTTTCATTCTTTTGTTTTTTTCAGCTTTTGGTATGTATGTATGAATGTATGTAATATGTATGATGTATGTACGTTTATTTTGCAATATATTGAACCATGTGTTGTGTGTATGTTTATGATATGTTAATGGTTTATGTGTTATGCGTGATATGCTCATTTTAGTCAATATATGCAGGTAATTCATGATGCGGTTGATAGGTGGTGACCAAGGCGATGATGAAAAAAAGAGGTTGTGAAAAAATGTTGCAACAACAGATGCGTGGGTTCAAGTGGAGACCTCATATTCAACTTGGAAAATTTTGTCTTATTCTAATTGTACTCTATTTTTATTTTTATTTCTGAGAGCTCAATTATCGGCAACTTTGCCCTGTTCCTTCACTTTTCCCTAGACTTTCATGTCAGAGTTTAATTGATAATTGAAGACAAACACATGTTCACAAACTTGCAAGCGTTCTTTTATTAAAGAACGTTCTTTATCATTTTTCTTTGAAAAAAAATATAAATAATAAAAATGTGAGATATATAAAAGCATAAATATCGGTGCCATGTCACCGTTCAAACACATACTCCAAAGCCATTTTGTCAGAAACAAATGGATAATCAATTTACACTTCCGTGCTTTAGTTTGTAACTGTCCTTCTGCCCAGCAACGTTTATAAACTTGAATTTGAGTATATATATATATATATATATATTTAATTGAATTTGAGGTAAGTTGTAGTGTTTAATGAGACCCATTTTAAAGTTTTGAATAGATTATATGGATATTTAAAAAATATGATAGAGTTGTTTAAATAATTGGGAAGTGTAAAATAATATAAAATATATAATGGGATTCATTTAAATAACTTAAATGGATTCTTTGGATGTGGGTGATCTAAAGTGAGTTTAATGAGACTCATTTTAAAGTTTTTGATGGGTATATGTATATTTAAAAAATGTAGATAAATTGTTTAAATAATTGGTAAGTGTGTAATAATATAAAAAATTAAGTGGGGTCTATTTAAAAAATTCAAATGAGTGTAATGGATGTGGATGTTCTGAATCAAACTTTGTGTATCATAAACTCTCTTATTTCAAAACCTCTGTTCAAATGTACTTTAATATAAATGTATAAGGATGTACATTTAATTTGGATTATTTTAAAGAACTTCTTTTGCCAGTCACTCTCCTTTTATTATGTCAAAATAAAGATGCAAAAATATAGAATAATGTGTTTTATCAATGTGTAAACTAATGCCAAGTATTTCTAAGTGATTAGATTAAAAAGAGTGGCGCTAAAATGATATTTCAAAAGCAATTAAAAGTAATCTATTTTATTCAATTGACAACATGCTCTTTTATTTTGAAATTTCTTTCATTTTCACCTGGTCATGACAAATGGCCATATGGATTAACTAATAAAAGCCAACTATAAGAGGGAGATTAAAAACCACAATGCAATAAACATCTAAGTGACCCCAACTCCAAGTCAGTAGTCAAACTTTGATCTAAACTTTTCTCAAATGCAAACTAATGCAATGAAAGGTAGTATTTGAGTAAAATGATACTCCCTCCGTTTCATATTATAAGCAAATTTTACGTTTTAAATACATTGAATAATTAATGTATCTGGTCTATATATAGATCAGATACATTAATTATTCAATGTATCTAAAAAGTAAAATTTGCTTATAATATGAAACGGAGGGAATAGGGATGAAGGCATGGCCAGGATTAAAAGGTCAACCTTTGACCTTTGATTTTATTGGATGTGTGCAACTGAGTTGTTTTGATTGATGAAGTAATAGCATGACCAAATGAAATGTGAATGCAAATGAATGCAATATAATTTAAGGTAGGTCAAAATTGAAGTATGAAAAATGTCATATGACTTTAAAAAAAATAAAAAAGGTTAAAAAAAAACACAACGCGTCACTGTCACACCATAAAATATGTTGGTAAATTTTAATGTAGGATCAAAATTAGAGACTCTTCCTTTAACAGAAAAAAGTTATAATTTTTGTTTTAGTATTTTAAATTTCCATATGAGAGGAGTGAATTAGATATTAACCTTATGAAAAATATAAAATAAAATAAAATTTCATTAACAAATAGATTTGATTTTAGTAGATTTCAAATACTTGTATAATTATGATTTGATCAAATAATATTTGTTGAGATTTGATATTGGAAAATACATTACCTATCACACTTATTGATAACAATTTATGCAAATCAATTATATTTTTATTTTGTATCAACTTAATTTTATTATATCTTCTTTATTTTAATCCACTCAACTTTATTAAATATAGATTTGTTTTTTTTTTTTGGAAATATTCTCTTAAATATTTTCCACACAAAAAAAGTCTCCCGTCACATAATATTGTTTTGTAATTGGAATATAAATCAAATCATAACAAAAAAAAAAAAGAATATCGATAAATTAATATGGATCTGATTTATATTTAAGTAAAATAATGTAATTTCAAAAGAAAAAACCTAGGCGCTCAAGTTTTTAGAAACAACAACTATATCCATCGTGCTTTTGAACAAACCTTATAACTTCTATTCACAAGAAACCGTATAACTTCTCTTGACACAAGAAACCCTAATATTGCATTTTTAATATGAAGAGAAAACATGAAGGATGTGCTGTGGGGATAGACCTTGGCACAACGTACTCATGTGTTGCAGTATGGCAGGAAGAACACTGTCGAGTTGAAATCATTCACAATGATCAAGGCAATCGAACTACGCCTTCTTTTGTTGCTTTCACTGAAAATCAGAGATTGATCGGTGATGCTGCTAAGAACCAAGCTGCTGCCAACCCTCAAAACACCGTCTTTGGTAATTTCTACTATTTTTCTCTTTTAAAAGCTTGAAACCCTAATACAAATTATTTATAACAACTTTATAAATCTATTTAGAAATTTTCCTATTAGTTTAGGGACCAACTGAGCAATTAAACCTTATTCATATTTTTATTTTTTCAGATGCTAAGAGGTTAATTGGTAGGAGGTTTAGTGATCCTAATGTTCAAGATGATATACTTTTATGGCCATTCAAAGTCATTGCTGGTGTTGACGACAGACCCATGATTATGGTTAAATACAAGGATCAGGAGAAGCAACTCTATGCCGAAGAAGTATCATCTATGGTACTCACCAAAATGCGAGCGATTGCTGAGACATATTTAGAATCAAATGTTAAGAATGCAGTAGTGACTGTGCCAGCTTATTTCAATGATTCTCAAAGAAAAGCAACTATAGATGCTGGTGTTATTGCTGGCCTAAATGTTATGAGAGTAATGAATGAACCTACTGCTGCAGCTGTTGCATATGGCCTTGACAAGAGAACTAACTGTGATGGAGAAAGAAATATTTTTGTGTTTGATCTTGGGGGTGGCACGTTTGATGTGTCTTTACTAACCATTAAGGGTAATGTGTTCAAAGTTAAGGCAACAGCTGGAAACACTCACCTTGGAGGAGAAGACTTTGATAATAGAATGGTGAACTACTTTGTACAAGAGTTCAAGAGAAAGAACAAAGTGGATATTAATGGAAATTCCAAAGCATTGAGGAGGTTGAGAACAGCTTGTGAGAGGGCAAAAAGGTCACTTTCTTTCCTTGTTACCGCGACTATTGAAGTAGATTCTTTATTTCAAGGCATTGACTTTTCTTCATCAATCAATAGAGCCAAGTTTGAGGAAATGAATATGGACCTTTTTAATGAGTGTATGAAGATTGTTGAAAGTTGTCTAATGGATGCTAAGATGGACAAGAGCATGATAGATGATGTTGTCCTTGTTGGTGGGTCTTCAAGGATTCCTAAAGTACAGCAGCTATTACAGGACTTTTTCAACGGGAAGGAGTTGTGCAAGAGCATTAATCCTGATGAGGCTGTGGCTTATGGGGCAGCTGTTCAGGCTGCTATGTTGAGTATAGACATTAAGAATGTTCCAAAGTTGGAGCCGCAGAATAATTCACAGTTGGTGCTGTATAATGTTCCACAGTTGGTGCTGCAGGATGTTACACCTTTGTCTCTTGGCAGGTCAAAACGTGGAGATATTATGAGTGTGGTGATTCCTAAGAACACTTGCATTCCTGTCAAGAAGACAAAATCATATTTTTCATGTAAAGATAACCAAACCAGTTCTTCGATTAAGGTTTATGAGGGTGAGAGGACAAAAGCCAGTGAAAACAATTTGCTTGGTTCTTTTACTCTTTCTGGCTATCCCCCAGCTCCTCGTGGTTCCCCTTCTTCCGATGTCTCTTTCGCTATAGATGAAAATGGCATTCTGACGGTTTCTGCTACTAATAATGCTTCTGGAAATTCAAACGAGGTTACAATAACCAATTACAGAGAAAGAATGTCGGCTGAAGAAATTAACAAATTGATTAAAGAAGCTGAGAATTACCGTATTGAAGATGAGAAATTCCTAAGGAAGGCAAAAGCAGTGAATGCATTAGATGACTACATTTATAAAATGAGAAATGCTTTGAAGATTGTGGATGTTAACTCTAAACTCTCCACACTAGAGATCAAGAAGATGGAAGATGCAATAGCAGTTGCCACAAATTTGAGTGATAACAAGCAGGTTGAAATAGAAGTTCTGGAGGATTATCTAATGGGGCTTAAAAGTAGGATGGAACACATTATATCCAAGACTGTTTAGTTTTATTTATTTAGTTTTACTCAATTAAGATCTTTATTATTGTCTTCCTGTTTAGCTTCATTTATCCTACCGTTAAGAACGGTTTTATTAGTCGACATGTTATTTAAATTGTTAATGTCTTGAATTTCAATTGTCACCAATAAAAAATATAGTTTATTCCAATGAAACTGAAACTCCATAACTACATTCTTATGCATTAGATGAGTCTCAAGTCTTTAAGGAATAAAAACTCATTTTGTCTAACACCTTGCTCCTTTCATAACTGTGCTTTTTTATGGGATTTTCATTAGTGGATCTGGATTACCTTTTCCTTGAAGCATATATCTCTCAATCATATGACTTTGATTTTCCTAATCTTGTCATTTTTAATTTTCAAGTTTTCACCACATTAAAAAAACCTAAATCCAAAAGAAAACTCAACAAAAACTTATGTGAAACTTAAAAAAAAAAAAATCACAGAGAGAGTTGAAAAATGGGTTTTGATTCTAAGTTATATTAATTATTAAGCACCTTTAAAGAGGGTCTGAAAGACACGCATTAGCATTTCTCATTAATTAATTTGAATAAATTAACCATTATTCATATTGTAGTTAAAAGGGATGTTAAATTTGTTGTAAAGTCTAAGCACAAATCAATTCAAAAAAAAATTGAATGAAATTGTTTCTTATTGAGGCAAAACAATTGGCTTATATAAGCCTTACAATGAGAAAAAATAGGAAACAAACAACTCACATTACTGATTCTGATAACGTGGTAAATGATAAAGGAAATAGTCAGGTACATGTCCTAAATATTAGAATTTATTAATTGATTGCACTTTGACAACTTCCACGCTAACTCTAAAAATCCCAACAAATTCCTCCCTTAAATTGATTGTAGTAATGCTTTCAATTTACTCGTGGTACTACACATACACCCATTGACTCACGCAACTTCGAGAACACATCCAGCTTCAGTGGTTTTGTCACAATGTCTACAACTTGTTCTTATGTGACACAGTGTTTCAGCTCAAATATTCTATCTCTGGTCAAATCACATAAGAAATGAAACCTTACATCAATGTGATTGCTGCGTCCATGCATGATTAAGTTCTTGGATAGTTGTTGAATGTCAAACATGCTTCAAATTGATCCATATTTATTGGCATTTTTCATCTCATTTGTTATGTTTTGTTGGATTTACTCCATGTTTTCATGCTATTCTTCAATATTGTTGCAAATTCCTTTGGTTGCTTTGATTTGTGTGTTATTGTGCAGGAATTAGGCATAAAACATCAAAGTGTAAGACACAAGTAAATGAACAAGGAAGCCAAAGGAAAAGAAGAGATTCAGCATGTTCGCTGGGCGAACAACCAGCGAGGAGTAGCAGCGAATGTTCACTGGGCGAGCTCCTGGCGAAGCCCCAACGAACCATCTCAGAATGATGGCAGTAAGAAAAGGGCACTAAGTTCACTGGGCGAACTTGAAGCAAATGTTCATTGGGCGAGGTTGCAGCGAAGGACCGGCGAACCATCCCAGATTTGAGGCAGTATCTAAAGGACCATAAGTTCGTGTGCGAACTTGTAGCGAAGTAGCTCGATGGGCAAAGAATTGCTCGCATAGAGAACTTTGTAAATTCCTCAAGGACAATTTAACTGTTCAGAGGCACTTCAAGTGCCATAAAGTAGTGTTCGTTGGGCGAAGAATGAGTTCGCTGGGCGAACTTGATGAAGGGAAATCGCGATTCAAAACGTAACGGAAATTAAAATTTCCCTTTAGCGATCCTTACGAAAGATCATGATTAGTGATAGAATGGTTACCAATTGTGATGATGAAACCTTTAATTATGAATCGAAGGAATGATCACGAGCGATGTACGATGAACAACGCCTCTACTCAGTCCACACGAACAACTTCCTTTAGTCTCAGTGCTAGCTGCTATGATTGAAGGCTATGAGTGAGAGATAGAGAGAAGGAAAATACGGCTAGGGTTTCACAACTGAATTTTCATCAAGTGTTTATGCTTTTGCACAAGGATTATATTTATAGAACCACTTGTGTGGGTTGTAAGCTAAAAATCCCACTTAAGTGCACGCACACCATATCTTATGATGTACCGTATATCACTTAAGCACACGGTACCTTACCACAATCCGTATTCCACTTAAGTGCACCGTACCTTACGGTGTTACATAGTTACTTAAGTACACCGTACCTTACGGTGTGCCTTATTTACTCTACCTCTTATCAAACTGTCCTTATGTGTGTGACCCTGTAGGATTTTGCGACGTTGGTTATTATATTAAATCATGCATTTAACATAATAAACAGTGAGCGGTATCTAGCAACACATCACTGCTACCCAAGTCACAAAATTGTCATGTGATCTGAAAAAACCTTTTGTGATAGCGCTTGTGTGTACAATTACCCTTATACCTATATTGAACACAAGGCATATACCGTGTCATCCTTGTTCAATTCAATATTAGGCCCTTAGACATTTATCCTGTTATGCAGGATGGGAAAATTCCATCTAGGTCACTTATGTCCCTCAGTATGCTTTATGAAGTACCCATCAACTGTCTTTATAGTCATCCAATTACGGACAATGTTTGATCAGCAATAAAGTACTTGACTCTACATCTAGGGTCCATAGTGGTTTCAGGTCGAAGGGTGGTATACACCACTATCACCATGAGAGTAACTTATGACACTTTGCATAACATTCTATGTAGTACTCTCATAGTCGGTCAATCCAGTATAAATATTACTCATAATATTCATACCTATGTTAAGATTTGATAACTCCTTATCCATGATTCATGAGATGTGATCATCAGTCTATCTACATAATGGTCTTAATGCTTTAAGGTTATCCCATTTCACATTAAAGCTCGACTACGGATACTTTAAGAATAGTGTCCTTATGTTTAATTGAACCTCATGATTAAGTTACACTTAATATTTCATTAAACGAACTAGATATTCTAGGGACTTTATTACTTTGGAAAAACAAACATAATAAAGAAATACCTTTTATTATTAATAAATAATTCGATACAAGTACCAATAGTATTAGCCTATAGGGCTTACACCAACACTTGAGAGATTTTAGCTACACTATATAAGTACTTTTAACACTTTTGGGGATCATAACCCATTTTTCACATAGAAACCTCATTTTTTAGCATTTCTTCACCAAAGAGTGATTTTTTGCAAATAGAAGCTGGATTCGCATCCGAGTTTAATTCTTCGACGTGGATGCTCATTCATCTTCTCTCAAGACTTGTAAAGCAAGCTATCATGGTTATGGGTAGCTAATTTCTCTTGTATCAAAGGTAGAGGTAGTTTACCTTAGCTTTATGTATTTCTTTTGATTGGCGGCCTTGTATGTGAACACGTGATGATTAATATATGATGAATATTTTTGTTCTTAATGATTCATTCTTGTTTTGTAAAACTCTAGACATAAATTCTATGGAACTTGACCTAAAATATTCATCCATCAATTTATAGATTGGAGAGATTGGTATATGGTTGATATTCGCTTTGTATTAAACTTAAAGCTTACTATATTGGTTGTTATATGGAGAGATCATGTAGCGATGAATACGGTATTTCTCGCGACGTCACTCTAGAGATAGACGGTGTTGAGAGAATACACGATGGTATTAATCAGATCCAACTTCACATGCAATATTGAAAGAATACGTATAAGTTAAGGTAGATGAAAATAAAAAACGTGACAATTTACTTTGTTAATAAAAAACTTTAGATTTTATCACGTTTGCTACTAAAAACGTGACAATTTATGAACAAAACTTCGAAACCCTTTTTCTTAGAACGGTAAATTATTGAACGGAAAGCATCAGATATCAGGACAGTCCATGTGGAGGCGATAACAAAAACCCACCTACACTAACAATTCGAACAAAATGGGGCCGTTGCCGGGGATTGTTGTTGATATTGCAAGAATTGCAATAGTTTATTGATTTTAAGATCTTTGTATTGTGATCTCTTACCTCTGTTTATTTTTATTGTGCTGTTTAATTTATTTAATTAAGTGTGCAGATTCTGTTTATGCGAGGGAGTGTACCCGCTGACCAACTTATTTTCGATCCTGAGATTGAAAGAACCGCTCGTAGGCTCAATAGCATAACTAGGCGGAGGAGGAAACTTGCCAAAGAAAGACAAGAGCGTGGAGAAACTTCTTTATCTACACCCATTGTTACGCCAAACATGGCAGAAATACCACCACTACCACCTCCTGCTTCAACCCCATGTGTTAACAGTCCAAGACACAACGCTCAGGTTGCATGCAACGCCCACAACGGGAGACATTCTGAGATGAATACGATAATCCTAGCTTTTTTATATGCAAATCCCTTTGAGGGGATGGACCATGAGGATCCGTTTACACATCTCATGAAGTTTTACGAGATAGCGGGTGCAACTGAAGCTCCGGAAGTCGAAGATGAATCTTTGTTCAAGAGACTATTCTCGCATTCCTTAATTGGGAAGGCGAATGAGTGGTATCGTTACCAATCTACTCTTGTGATGACAGATTGGAATGTTTTGGAGGAGAAGTTTCTTGAACGATTCTTCCCTCAATCTTGATTTATGGAAGCCAAGACTTTGATTTCGGTATTTGCGCAAGGAGGAAGCGAATCTCTCAACGAAGCTTGGAAGAGATTCAAATATATGCTGAGAAAGTGCAATGCCCATGGTTTTGATGATTTTACTCAAGTGCACATTTTGCGCAACGGACTTCAACCCGTTCATAAAACTCTTTTGGATGCTACGGCGGGTGGTTCCCTAATGTCAAGAAGCGCGGAAAATGCAGTGTCCATCATTGATAAGATGGCACTAAATGATCATCAAAGTCAACACAACCGTGGTACTTTGCAAACAAAATTAGGAATTATTGAGTTGGGAACGAATGATGTTATTCTTGCTCAAAATAAACTACTCTCGCAACAAGTGGAGTTGTTGAGAAAGCAAATGTCAAAGCTTCCACAACAAATCAAAGAGATGCAAGAAGTTCCCAACAAAAATCAACATGTAGCAAGTTGTAAACTTTGCAAAGGTGATCATCCTACCGGCTATTGTCCACCGGTCGTTGAAGAAGCCAACTATGTAGGAAACCAAAATCAAGGTTATCAACCAAGACCGCCGTATCAAAACAATAACCAAGGCTACTAACCGAGAGGTAATAGCCAAGGTTACCAACAAGGGTGGAGGCAAGAATCGGGATCTTCAAACCATCAACCTTATTAAAGTTACAACCAACCGCAACAAAACCAAGGCGAAAGCTCAAAGATTGAAGAAACTTTCAACCAATTCATGCAAATGTCTATCTCCACTCAAAAGAGTACGGGTGCGACAATTTGGAACCTTGAAACTTAAGTTGGACAATTGTCCAAGCAACTAGCCGACCAACATAAAGAAACCTTTCCGGCTAATACTCAAGTGAATCCGAAGGAATCTTGCAAAGCCATCTTTACTAGGAGTGAGAGAACAATTGGTGTAGGAGTTGATAAAAATGTTGAGGAGAAAAATGTTGAAGTTGAAAATGAGGATGAAATTGTGGAAGAAGATGAAAAAAATAATGATGAGGAGTTAGTTGAAAAGAAGGAAGTAGAAAAGAAGTTAAGAGATGAGAAGTTGAAAAAAAGTAAGAAAGGAAAGGGGCATGAAGGTGAAGTTCCAATGAAAAAGTTACCATATCCTATTGCTCATACGAAAAAAGACAATGAGAAGCTTTATGCTAGATTCTTGGACATATTTAGTCGGTTGCAAATAACCATTCCATTTTCCGAGGCTCTAGAGCAAATGGCAAAGTATGCAAAATTCATGAAAGACATACTTATAAAGAAGAAGAGGTATACATATAAGGAAACCATTTAGCTCACTGAAAACTGTAGTGCGATCGTCCAAAGCATTCTTCCACGGAAAGAAGGAAATATGGGAAGAGAAGATCTACCTATAACTATAGGTAGTGATTTCAAATGCAAGGCTTTGGTCGATATGGGTGCTAGTATTAATTTGATCCCTTTATCTGTGGTCAAAAGACTCGAGAACATGGAGATTAAATCAACCAACATGACGTTGCAACTTGCGGACAAGTCAATGACTCGTCCACATGGTGTTGTTGAAGACGTGTTATTAAAAATTGACAAATTTTTATTTCCAGTTGATTTCGTAGTCATGGACATGGAAGAAGATGAGGATACACCAATAATCTTTAGAAGACCCTTCATGAAGACCGCTAGGATGTTAATTGATGTTGATGAAGGTATAATGAAGGTGAGGACAAATGATGAAGAAGTATGTTTTACACTTTTCAAGGGTGTGATGTATTCAAATCAATTAGAGGATGATGATCATGTGAAAAAGGAAAATGCTAGAGTTGTGATGTTGAAAAATAATGACGAAGATGCTAGAGTTGCTTCAATGAAAAAGAAGGATGAAGACGCAAAACTTAAAGCGGTGTTCAAAAAGAAGGATGAAGAGGTCAAGGAGGCTATGATGAAGTCATGTTGTGATTTTTCATTTTTTAGGAAAAGTGGACCAAGAACTGGTCATGACAATGGTTGAGGACTTTTGTGGTAGAGTGAGTTTATCCGGAAGCTAATTAAATTGCTTTTAGTTCTGAGGTTTCAACCGTCGGACCTTTGAGCTCAAACGACGTTAAACAAAGAGCTAGTTAGGAGGCACCCCAACATTGTAAGTACCCTTTCACCTTTAATGCTTTTGTAGTGTTAATTTAGTATAGGAAGTGTTGTGTTAGAATGAGAAGAAAAGAAATATTTTTAAAAAATTGGTCTCATTCGCCTTGTGTTCGCTAGGCGAACCTGGGGCGAATATTTGCTGGAAGTTCGTTGAGCGAACTGAGCGAGACAGAGAAAAATGGCAATTTTTCTGCCATGTCACTTAAGTTATTTTTGTGTGGGGGCCAAAATTCGTGGGCCCAAGACCCTTTTTGCTAATTTTGTGGGGCAAGCATTTCCCACTTCCCCTTTTGTCATTCCTTTCCCTCTTTTCTCTTTCACTTTCCAAAATACACAAACACACACTCTCTTCTCTCTCACCCGTATTTGTGCAAGTGAATAATTTTTCCAAGTTTTAGTTCAATCTCCATTCTCTCTATCCAGTTCATATCAAGTTTGAGTTCTTTTATTCATTCCTTGTTCTTATTAGAAACATGTGGTTAGGGTTGATGTGAGAAATTATTGAAAACTTTCTTCTTGGCTTTGTGAATCAGTTATGCATGTTCATTTGTATTGGTTTACATTGCTATGCTTGTTTGGGTATTGAGCTTTAATAATTTTAGAGAGTTGAGGTGTTCTTGCTTAGGGTAAAGTTGAAATTGGTATGAATTAAGTTTATGAACCTTGAATCTTTGCATGAACAATGTGGTGGTTGTCGTTGTTGTTTAATTGATACTCATTTTACAAACTGAATAACACTAATTAAATGGTATAAATTACTTTGTTGTAATGTTAAAAATTGAATAGGCAGAACCTAGAATTTTTCAAATTCGCAGGGTTTGCCTTGAGTTCGCTGGGCGAACCTGGAGCGAGTGTTCGCTGGTTCTCGCTAGGCGAACCCAAGGTGAACATGGCAACAATTTTAATTTTTCAAGTGTGTTGAGATTTCATGTGTTGATTTGTTGTGCTTTGCTTTGTAACTAATGTATCATGTGTTTTGTTTGCTGGTTATGTTTGGTGAATGTGCAGATGACACCTCCAAGAACAACTCCGTCCAAGAAAAGAAAGGTCGGAAGCTCTTCCCGCCCGCAACCAATTTCATTTGATACCGATCATTTTAAAGGTGAAAAGCAGACTGCAAGATATGTTACTCTAGAGAAAAAGAGCGTCTTTCCTGAGAAAAGGTTTAATATCAACCCCCAAGGCTCCTACCGGGTGGTAGGTGTTATTCTTCACCCAAAAAAGTGGCACTTATTTACACCTTGTGATAGTTATAACATGGAGCTCGTAAGGGAGTTCTACGCTAAACCCTTCCGGATGACAATGAGGTTTTTTCTTGGACTACGCAAGTTTCTGGACGAGAGGTGAAGTTTGATAGGGATACTATTAACCATGTTTTTTGTAGACCTCTCACCTTGGGGGAAGATGAATTAGATGAGTATCATAGGATTGTGAGGTTGAATAGAGACATTGAGGAGATTTCTGGTGATTTATTATTAGAAGGAAAATAGGTGGAATTGAACCCATCTGGGGTTCCAAGAAGATATCCCATGAAGGATATGCATCCTCTAGCATAGTTGGTGCTTCTCTTGGTGTTGACGAACATTAAGCCGAAGTCACATACCTCCATTGTGCCAATTCCAGTTGCACACTTGATCCACAACATCTTGATTAATACACAAATTGATGTGGCTATGATTATTGCTGACGAGATGCACGTTGTTGTTGAGAGCGGAATTAAAACAGGGTCGCGAGCTAATTGCCCCTTGGTTTTCCCAAGTTTAATCATGGCATTATGTATGCATTCGAGGGGGAAGCTGCCCTCCCGCCGTCAGGTTACCATCCCGGCTGCCATTGATGACAATTATGTGGATAGGTTTTGCAAGCCCAAGAGCATGAGAGGAAGACATACTTTTGTTGCTGGTGCTGGTACAGGTTCAGGAGCTGGAGAGGCTTATAGTTCTAGAGTTGCAGGCTCCTAGGGCTTTGACCCGTTTTTGAGGGAGATCTGCAACTACAGTTGGGATTGGATTGTGGCTACTCAGCGTGCCATGATTGGTATACATGATTCTATGCAGTTGTTACAACTACAGTATCGCGAGCCTTCGGTGGAGCGATCGATGATGATTAGAGAGCAGTTCCTATCTGAAGACTCTAAATATTTGAGCAAATTTTGGTAAAACAGGTTGCTGTACAAGATGTTCCAACAACAAAGAAGAATTCTGCTAAAAGAAGACGTGTCAGATAAGATGTCCCAACATGATGTTAGGATATCGTGTCTGTTACTAATAGCAGGAAGTTTGCAGATCAGTTCCAAGATTTAAGGAGCAATTAGAACATGGATCAAGGAATCAGCCAACAGAAGATTGAAAGCCCAACGCATCAGAAGGCTATAAAAAAAGACCAAGACCTAGGTAGAAAAGTGAGAGAGAACGACATAGACTTAGGAATCCTATTTTGTAAAGTAGGACTTAGGTTTTGAGAGTCGTAGGTTTCTCTTGTAAGTCTCCCTTTGTATCGATTTGATACATTGTGGAAGACATAGGTACTTGTACAGATTCAGAAACCCGTAGGTAATGAATCATGTATTGTTCTTGGATGAAGCTTTTAAGCAAATCCAAGTTAACTTGTTAGTCAAGGATGCTTGACTGAACTTTGTATTGAAAGGGGTGTCTTTCAATAGGATGATACAGTTATTTTATTTATAACTGTTAGATAATCACAGGTTGTGATTTAGGGAGTGAGATGAGTTTCTCTTATCTAGGATGGAGTTCTTAGATAAAGTTTTCATTGGGTAGTGATAGGTAAACCAGGGGTGTTTACTGTAAACCAGTGGATGTTTAAATAAAACTATACAACTGATAGTAGATTCTTCTTCCTGGCTTGGTATGCCCCCAGATGTAGGTGATTTGCACCGAATTGGGTTATCATATTCTGTGTTGTTTATCATTCTGCATTTACAGATCAGTTTTGATTAACATGTTGTAATAGATGTCGAAACATCTGTCTTACTGCAGTTACTGATATTCTGAATATCAGTTTGGTGTTCTGTTCCTGGTTTAAAGATTATGCAGAACAATGTCTTGACATGTGTTAGGACATCTGCTATCTGCTATGCCAGAATTTCAATTGGTATCAGAGAAGGCATCCTGTCTGTTTCTGGAGGAGATCTTTGGGAGATACTTTCTGGCGCTTTAAACAAGGAGGAGTTTTAGAGATTAGATCATTAACTCAAACATACTCAAGGGTATTAATGGATGGGATATATGTTATGGATCGAAGGTAACAACCACTGTTGGTTGTTCATGTTTTATGAGGAGCTGCTATAATAACTGCAGGAGAAGTGGCTACTTCTCTTGTTGGGCTGTCTTATAAGATGTTCTAACATCTTATTAGGGCATGTTGAAGATTTTCCTTAGTGGTTCCCCTGCATATGTTTCTGATGGAAGAACTCTGGTAATTATAGGGTTCTGGAGTTGTGACTGAAGAAAGATGGTGGAAGATCTTAATTGATGGCTGCCATATTTGAAGATATCTGTATCTTTTCATTCCAAAGTCGAGAGCGATGGAATGGAGAGAGTTGTTGGTAGATGTCTGTCATGGTGACTTGGTACTTGGAAGCTTGGTTCCATTGTGTATCTTGAAGTCAGTGGAAGAGAAGGTGAGTTGAGATTAAGTTTATTAAGTTCTTGCTCTAGGAATTTGATAAATTATTGTTTGGCTAATTTGTCAAAGATACTGGAGAATTCTATCAAGTCCACTCATAAAGGTATCTCAGTCATGAATCTGGAGTCTTCTAGTTACTCTTCTGACTGGAGGATGTATCTGTGAAACATAAACGTGAAGAAAGTGAAGGTGATTTGTTTTCACCATCCAAAAGTGCAAGGAAGGATTCATCTTTCTTAATCCAGAAGACGAATCCAATCTAAATGAAGATTTCAAAACTGTTGAGGTAAATAGGGTTCGTTCAGAGAGAATCTTAATTACTTGAGTCAAGGGCAGTAGCCTTGGTATCTCAATACTTTGAAGACACTTGCAAAGATTGAATACTTGATAAGTGTTCATGGAGTGATCTGTTGGAGTATGGCTTCAACAGTGAAACAGGGTTATTGAACAAGGATTTAAGATCAATTGCTATTTGTGATATTCACAAATATTTAATTGATTATTCTTGTATTTGAAGTTCAAGATTGTTGATGTGCAACAAGATGTTGAAACATCTCTTCATCAGAGTTTGTGCAGAATCATGGGAGGGGTAATGCATACGTTTATGGATCTATTTCTCTTAGGTGTTGACCTAAGAATCTACTTCAGTCTGGTGTGGTAGAAGCATCTGATCTCTGGAGAGTTTCGTGGCAAGAAACTGGTCTAGACAATGGTGGTGTATAAGATGAAGAAGAAGACATCATAATATTGATGAATATTTCTTGGATCAGTTTATTTCTGATCTAGAAGGATTGGAGTGCAACAGGTGTGCTCCAGTTGTTACTAGAAGCATCTGATGCTTATCTTGAAAGTGTCCTGGCAAGAGACTTGTCTAGAATATGGTGTTGGTGGTGGCACAACTTGGGTCAGGTTATTTCTGATCTAGGTACATAGAAGCATGTGATCTTGCTCATCTTGGAGGTCTAGGATAAGTGGCAGTTATCTCTGACTTTCTGCAAATTGCGCTACTTAAGGAAAGTGGCATTCCTTTGGTATAGTTGTGGTGTAGTCTATGTCTACTTCTTTTCTAAAGAATCATACTTGGCATGTTTGAGTTCTTTGGAGTTGTGAAGCAGATATTCATCAAGGTGTGAGCTTGAATTGAATTCCTGTAATACGATTAAGCAGGATGAAGGTTGTCTACTCAAACTTGGTTGTTGAATCAAGTCTATGAGAACATGGAACTCTTGTTCTGTTATAAGGAGGAGGTTCTTCTAAGTTGCAGAAGGAAGGGCTAAATTCCTCAGTTGGATGTCTGATCAGATGTCATGACATCAAGCAGAAACTTCAGGGTCTTAGTTGATGTTGTGGCGAATCATCGTAAGATAAGTTGATCTTCTCAGAAATAAATAGAGTTAATGCTTCAAAAAGGTCTATCTCATGCAGTTTACGGGAGATGTAAGAAGGAGAAGATGTTACATGTCTAAGGCTTGGTGGATCCAAGATGGCGTGCTATGGAGTAAGTGGACTATGTGACTTGAAGTTTAGGTTTCATTGGTGGATCAGAAGGTTTTCTAAAACTTTGAAGAAAAGCTAAGATTAACCAAACAATGGCATTTAGTTGATCATTATTGTGCAATTAAGCAGGATGCTTGGAACTAATTACTCTTGGGCATAAGGGTAGTTGGTTAAAGATTTAAGGAGGTTCTGGTTCAGTTCTATCTTGGAGCTTGTGGTAGAATTTCTAAGTTGATTATGGAAGATTACCTTCTTTTGGTGGATGAGAGTTTATTTCTCTCTTCGGTTATCTGGAGTTCTTATTGATCAAGCTGGTGGCGCAGTGTTGTTTGAAGATCTTCAGTTGGATTACTATGTAGTAGTAAGTCCAGTGGTGGAGTATATCAAGAACCATGGTGTATGGTGTCTGTGATATGTGAAAGATGTCCTAACTGATGTTAGAACATCATCTAGGTTTGTTATCCTTGGAGTAGGATTCTAAGTTCTGTGTGTGGAGCTTGACACTCACATCGTGTCTAAGAAGTATTTATCTTGTCATACGGGAGAATGATAAGTAAAGGACTGTCTTGGAAGTCTGATGTGAATGTGGTATTAGACTGAAGTGGATCATGGGTTGATTGCACGAAGGTCTGGATATAGTAGCTGATATTCACCAGTTTAATCAGAAGTATTCTATCTTATCATATGGGAGAATGATAAATTGAAGATTGTCTTGGATCATGGGGTGTTTATCTAGAAGACTGACTCGTGCTGAAGTCATAATACTTGTGGAGAGGTGGTTTCTTCTGCTACAAGTCATGCTAGAGAGAAGTGGATCAGTTTGGTGCTTGTGGAGCAAATAAGCTGAGGATTTATGGAGCATGTGTTTGATGTCCTTCAAGTGTGAAGAATATCTGGGCGAGCTAGAAAACTAAGGGGCTCTGTATGTCTCTTTGAGGAATGTGAAGCATTCCAGATTCAATTGGGTTGTATCTCATGGAACAAGGATATCTATACATGAGAATTCAGGAGAAATTCGTATGGTGTATGGATGGTTTCTGGACGAAAGGGATCAATGGTGTTCTGGTCTCAATCCAAGAGTTAGTTGGTTGTGGTACAAGGATGCGTTCCTGGTACTCTCACTATATGATCATGAAGTTGTCATGGGATATCATGTGGTGATTTTGGGTGTTTCTTGCTGAAGAAGCATCTTTTGAGAAAGATAGGGGGAAAACTTCTATCTGTTGAATGTACTAGTATGGTACATGGAGTGCTTGAGGATCAAGCATCAGGTGAATGCGTTCAGCAGGTGTGTTGAACAGAGGATGCGCTCTTGAAGACATGAAGATATGTCTTATGTTTTCCATTTATTTAGGGTGTTCTTCTTGCAAAGGAGCATTGGTTATCTATGACAAGGGGAGTTAGACTTCTATTATGGATATATTGCTGCAGTAGTGCAGATTAGATATCAAGATTGTTTGTGGTTTCAAGCAGTTTGTGATAGATTGCCTCAATTGAGTATTATATGTCAGACGAGATGTCGTGACATTGCTCTACTGGTTAAGTTATATGTGAACTTATCAGGTTGTTATGATTCTGTCATTGGTGTCAATGGATTGAATTAGAAGTGATACAAGTACCTTGGGAGTATTCAGGGAGTCATTTCTTGTTTCTGAGAGAATTTATTTTTCTCTACAGAAGCAGATAAGGTCTTTTGAGAGTCTTTACTGCTAACTGAGAGATGTTTGACGAAATGTCTAAACATCTTGGTCAGTTATTATTGGTCTTCTAGTTGAAAGGATTATTCTTGGGGCCTATTGAAAGGGGCGGTGAATATGCTTCAGTTGGACTAAACAAAGTTTGACAAGGCGTCAGGAAATTATTTAGGACATATGGGTGCGTCTTAATTAGCTAATTTGGACGGTGGAGAGAATGTGTCTTAAAAAACGTGTGTTAAACACGTGTCTTGAGACATGCACATTCCTTGGACGGTTCCCCTCGAAAGAGGAAACAGTCAAAAGAGTTTTGACCGGTGCACATTTTTCTGTGGAAGTTTCATTTCTCATTTAATGTTCATCTTGAATTGACTTGCATTATTTTCAGTGGTTCGTTACATCCTATGGAATTGGCTCAGATATATAAAGGGGGTTTTGGCTTCTCCGTATCTCAGGTTGTTCTTTTGTTGTGCTAAGTATTCATGAGATTTATCAGCTTTTGGGTGTGTTCCAGCTGGGTTTGGTCCTGTCTTGGACATGTTTGTCAATTTTTGGCTAAAAAGGGGAATAAAAGTACATGAGAAGTTGAATCTGTCCTTGCAGTTGGTTTGCAAGGATGTTGGACAGAATGTTCTGACATTCTGCCTGAGTCTCATGTTTCCTATATGTTCTGAATCTTTACTCGTGTCCTGTGATCTGAGTTATAAACACAGTCGTATTCTGTGTTCTGAGTTATCCGGAGTAGCAGTCAGCTTCCTCATGAGAAGAGTGTAAGCTGTCGGTTGAAATGACTTCGAGACTTTATACTCTCTTTGGAGCATCCTGGGTTTATTGTGCAAAAGGAGTCTTAGCCAAAATTTGTCAAAAAGGGGAGATTGAAGACTCTAAATATTTGAGCAAATTTTGGTAAAATAGGTTGCAGTACAAGATGATCCAACAACAAAGAAAAATTCTGCTAAAAGAAGACATGTCAGATAAGATGTCCCAACACAATGTTAGGATATTGTGTCTGTTACTAACAGCAGGAAGTTTGCAGATCAGTTCCAAGATTTAAGGAGCAATCAAAACATGGATCAAGGAATCAGCCAACAGAAGATTGAAAGCCCAACGCAGCAGAAGGCTATAAAAGAAGACCAAGACCTAGGCAGAAAAGTGAGAGAGAATGACATAGACTTAGGAATCCTATTTTGTAAAGTAGGACTTAGGTTTTGAAAGTCGTAGGTTTCTCTTGTAAGTCTCCTTCTGTATCGATTTGATACATTGTGGAAGACATAGGTACTTGTACAGATTCAAAAACCCGTATGTAATGAATCATGTATTGTTCTTGGATGAAGCTTTTAAGCAAATCCAAGTTAACTTGTTAGTCAAGGATGCTTGACTGAACTTTGTATTGAAAGGGGTGTCTTTCAATAGGATGATACAATTATAGTGTTTATAACTGTTAGATAATCACAGGTTGTAATTTAGGGAGTGAGATGGGTTTCTCTTATCTAGGATGGAGTTCTTAGATAAAGTTTTCATTGGGTAGTGATAGGTAAACCAGGGGTGTTTACTGTAAACCAGTGGTTGTTTACATAAAAATATACTACTGATAGTGGATTCTTCTTCCTGGCTTGGTATGCCCCCAGATGTAGGTGATTTGCACCGAATTGGGTTATCATATTTTGTGTTGTTTATCATTCTGCATTTACAGTTCAGTTTTGATTAACATGTTGTAACAGATGTCGAAACATCTGTCTTGCTGCAGTTACTGATATTCTGAATATCAGTTTGCTATTATGTTCCCAGTTTAAAGATTATGCAGAACATTGTCTTGACATGTGTTAGGACATCTGCTATCTGTTATGCCAGAATTTCACTAGCTCATGCTGGTTGGCCTGAGGCCAGGCCAAACTTTGGAGAGGGGGCAAGTGTAGCTGATCTTGGTGAGGCTGATGACACTGGAGATGATGAGGAGGCTGGTACTGATGCCGGTTCTGGATCTGATGTGGAGGTCGATTTGGATGAGGAGACCGAGTCCGATGAGGACTAGTTTTTTATGTTTGATATTTTGAGCATGGTCTTAGGCTACTTCCTTTGGTTGCTACAAAGTGAATTTTTCTGTTACCTTAGATCATTTCTATATTTGTGTTATGTTTATTGTATTTTATTTGGTGTTGTACAATATCCACTTGGTAGATTATTTTGGATAATGTATGTTTGTACCACTTTTGGGTACCCTGACTTTTGTTGGTGTTTTAAAACCATAACATTTTAATGTTATATCAGTTGAGTTCTTCAGTTCACGAATGTTCAACCTTCGTTTTTTTTATGTTGTTTAAGAGTTGAATTCTTCAGTTAGGAATGTTCAACTCTAGTAGTTTTTTATGGTTGTTGGTAGTTTGTTTTGCTATTTAATGTTTCTTTATTTAGTGATTGAATGTGAGAACTTCTAGATTGGTTGTTATTTGCTAAAAGTATCCAATGAAGATTCTCCCAAGTTTGGATGGTGATGATAGTATTTGATCATGTAAATGCAAACAAGGTACATGGTTACCTCTTTCTAGGATGCTAGAATGCTTAAGAATTTTTTTCTTTGTGCAAATGTAATTTTGTTTCATTTTGCAACTTTGTTTGAATGCTTGTTTAACTTAGGTTCTAATAGCCAAAAATTTGTGAGAAACCTCCATTATTTACTATATTCACAGGATAACTGATAAACTTTTTTTAATACATTCTATTCATGCTTAATCTTGTGATTACTTTGATTTTGTGGAAGAATTAGAAATGATCAAGGCATTTGTTGATATTGAGCACAACCATATCCCAAAAAGTAACTTACCGGTGAGTAGTAAAAATTTGTTAACTCCTTTGAGCTTAATAGTTTAGATCCTAATTTTGTGCTGAACTTGATGTTGTACATAAATCAAAAGTTAGTTCATCATTGAATTGTGTAGGATTCTAAAAAAAATTCTTGAACCTTTGAACAGTGTTCTAAATTGTTTTCCTTGCCATAAAAAGCAAGGAGCGTTCACTTGAGGTGTGGTTGAATTCAAGTTAGGGAGAGTGAAAAGAAAAGTGGTAGATTACTCAAAAATTTTGAAAAATTTCAAACAAGCATTGAAAAGAAAATTGTGATTATGAATGTAAAAAAAAACATGCTTGTTTAAATGAGAAAAAAATAGAAAATGAATAATGTACATAAAGGAAGTTTGGAAGGGTGAACAATTGAGAAAAGAAAGTGTTGGATGAAGTTGTAGCGTGTACATAACCTTGTATAGTGAATGTTTCTTTTGCATCGAAAACTTTGAATCCATGGCCTTATAAATGTCTCTTTATTGTGAACCTAACCAAGCTACAACCTTTAAAGACCTTAGTGATCTTCTTGCTTCCATGATTTCATTATCGATTGATTAGATGAATGTATGAATTGAATTGTATTTGCATTGTGTGTCAGGTGAGTGAAATTGCACCGCAGTTGCAAACGCGTTAATTTATTCATTCTTATTCGAAGAGGAGTGTTAGAGTGATTCAAGCATGAGAATTTAGTGGTTAATTAAAACATTGCATGCTATTTTTTTAAGAACTAAATTCTTTTTCATTGTTCGATTCTAGGAAGTGGTGAACATTGTTTGTGCGCATTTGCTTGTTTAATTTGAGCCATAAATCCATTCTTGGTTGAATTAAATGCTTGAGAAAATCCTCTTGTTTTCGATGAGAGGCATACTTTGCTTGAGGACAAGCAAAGATCTAGTTGGGGAGAGTTTGTTGAATGTCAAACATGCTTTAAATTGATCCATATTTATTGGCATTTTTCATCTCATTTGTTATGTTTTGTTGGATTTACTCCATGTTTTCATGCTATTATTCAATATTGTTTCAAATTCCTTTGGTTGCTTTGATTTGTGTGTTATTGTGCAGGAATTAGGCATAAAACATCAAAGTGTAAGACACAAGTAAATGGACAAGGAGGCCAAAGGAAAAGAAGAGATTCAGCATGTTTGTTGGACGAACAACCAGCGAGGAGTAGCAGCGAATGTTCGCTGGGCGAGCTCCTGGCGAAGCCCTAGCGAACCATCTCAGAATGATGGTTGTAAGAAAAGGGCACTAAGTTCGCTGGGCAAACTTGAAGCGAATGTTCGTTGGGTGAGGTTGCAGCGAAGGACCAGTAAACTAGCCCAGATTTGAGGCAGTAGCTAAAGGACCATAAGTTCGTTGTGCGAACTTGTAGCGAAGTAGCTCGCTGGGCGAAGAATTGCTCGCACATCGAACTTTGTAAATTCCTCAAGGGCATTTTAACTGTTCAGAGGCACTTCAAGTGCCATAAAGTAGTGTTCGATGGGCGAATAATGAGTTCTCTGGGCGAACTTGACAAATTTTAGTTGTACTATATAAGTACTTTTCACACTTTTTGGGGATCATAACCCATTTTTCACATAGAAACCTCATTTTTCATCATTTCTTCACCAAAGAGTGATTTTTTTTTTGTAAATAGAAGTTGGATTCACATCCGAGTTCGATTCTTCGACGCGGATGCTCATTCATCTTCTCTCAAGACTTGTAAAGTAAGCTACCATGGTTATGGGTAGCTAATTTCCCTTGTATCAAAGGTAGAGGTAGTCTACCTTAGCTTTATGTATTTCTTTTGATTGGCCTTGTATGTGAACAAGTGATGATTAATATATGATGAATATTTTTGATTTTAATGATCCATTCTTGTTTTATAAAACTCTAGACATAGATTTTATGGAACTTGACCTAAAATATTCATCTATCGATTTATAGATTGGAGAAATCAGTCTATGGTTGATATTCAGTTTGTATTGAACTTAAAGCTTACTATATTGGTTGTTATATGGAGAGATCGTGTAGCGATGAATATAGTATTTCTCACGATGCCACTCTAGAGATAGATGGTGTTGAGAGAATACGCGATGATATTAATTGGATCCGACTTCATATGCAAGATTGAAAGAATACGTATAAGTTAGGGTTGATGAAAACTACTTTTGATATACTTTGTTAATCAAACACTTTAGATTTTATCAGCTTTGCTACTAAAAACGTGACAATTTATAAACAAAACTTTGAAACCCTTTTTCTTAGAACGGTAAACTATTGAACTGCAAGCATCAGATATCAGGACAATCCTTGTGGAGACGATAACAAAAACCAACCTACATTAACCATTCAAACAATAACTTAATGGTAGAAGTGTTGTCACATAACACAGTGGTACACTTGCCTTGAGGATGACCAAGCTTCTCCAATACACTCCTCATCCATACCCCTTGACAAGCACAAGAGACACATGCGACAAACTCTACTTCAGTAGTCGACAAAGTAACGACAAGTTATTTTTTTCGAGGACCAGAACACAACTCCTTCACTGACTAGAAACACATAACCTAAAGTGTTTGTCATCTAGATATCCTGCATAATCACTATCTGTATATACCATCAACTCTCCATTACCCTCATTTCGATAGAAAACTTCCAAGTCCATAGTACCTTTCAAATATCATAACACCCTTTTCGCAGCTTGCAAATGCAACTTGATTGGACTTGCATTGATACTGCTAATGAGACACACAACATATATATTATTTGTCCTTGTCACAGTTAGATACATAAGACTTCTGACCAATTATTTGTACATGGTAGCATTCACCTTGGCTCTTTCTTCATCCTTCATTAGTATAACACCAGGAACAATGGGATTCTTCACACTATTATTCTTCTCCATCCTAAACCTATCCAAAACTTCTTTTTTATACTTTCTTTGACTGATATAAATGCCTTTAGAATTTGTAAAACTTCCACACCGAGAAAATATTTCATCTTTCCCAAATCAGTCATATCAAATTCAAGTTTCATATAATCCTTGAACTTAACAAAAATATTTTCATCATTACCGGTAAAAATTAGGTAATCAATATATAAACTAATAATCAAAATTTTACCTCCATCTCCTATTTTATAAATAAAGTGTGTTCACAGCTGCACCTCTAAAATCCTTCTTTGACAAAGTATGATTCAATCTGGTTGTACCATGCACGAGGGGCTTGTTTAAGGCCATACAATGCCTTCTTCAATTTGTACACCTTATACTCTTCACCTTTCTTCTCATAACCTTGTGGTTTCTTAACAAATACTGCTTCATTTAGCTCTCCATGCAAGAAAGCAGTTTTGACGTCAAGCTGATACACACTCCAACCATTTCGAGCTGCTAAAGCAATTACCATTCGAATTGTATCCTACCTATCCACAGGCGCAAACACTTCATTATAATCTATGCACTAATACAAAAAACACATTTAACCTCGAATGCAAAATGTATTTAACCTCGGCTACAGAGGCGAGGTAACGAAGAGAATCATAAAAAGTGACAACTTTACCCCTTGGTTTTTGAATAGCCGAGGGGTAAAGTTATATGCACATGGGTTTGATCCCTAGCATCTACCTTTTTATTATTTTTAAAACTGGATGGTGCGCCTAATATGAAATCTCGGTTTTTGAGTAAAACCGAGGTAACACCACAATATCTCAAACAGAAACATTGTACAACAAATATTAATTGTTTACACCAAATGCAAAGACAAAATGGCACACACCTTATAATTTTACAACAAAACTAAAACAAATGATTAACCAACAAAAGAAATAACCAAAATAGAAACTCTTGTAGGTTGTCCAAAAGTTATATGCTAAGATTTGTCACTGGTAGTTAAGCAGCTATAATTTGAACAACATTTGAAACCACTTATGATAATAATCAACAACATTAAATCTTTAGTAAAAGGAACACAAATAAGTAAAATGAATAATTATAAATTACTAAGTGATATCAAATATTTACTTACTAGTTTTCAACACCTCTTCATGATCAAGACGAATAACATGCACATCATCTGAATCATTTTCTTCAGATGAATGACGTACATGTGTTACGGAACAAGGGGGCACATAGTTAAAATCTTGATTTTCGTCAGTACTATTAGAAATATATTTTTTGTGAAGAAAAATTAACCATCTAGTGTTAGAAGGATCAATGACATAAAAAACTTATTTTGCTTAAGTTGCCATGATGAATGGTTCGTTATTATAAGTTGCCTTTTGAAGATCGGCTCGTGTGAATCCTAATTCATCGTTTTTGACACTAGTATTATTGTCAATCCACTTGTACTTAAATAAAGGAACTTTAAAAACAACACAATCAATCTCCAAAATCTCCTCAATGACCCCAAAGTACGCTCTAGATGTTAGTACATGATTGTTATCTTTGGAACTAGGGAAGTAAATGAATTCACCTTCAACCATAACCCCACTATTTTGCATCGTACTACAATCATCCTTTGATTTTATACAAAATAAAAATTTAGTAATGTTGTATGCACTCCAAGTAATTACATTAAACTCAGGCATACATGACAACCATTTCATTGTCTCTGATTCATTACTCTCTTTAGAAACACTTTCAGTAAACCAAGTTATGAAAGTTTTGTTATGCTCTGTAAACAACCATCTTTCATTCATCCGGGGAATTTATCCTTTATAAGGCTTTTGTGAGCGGTTAAGTAAGGTTAAACTTCATCCATGTTATTCAATATATACAAATGTGCTTGAAGAATTTCATCTCGGCCAAAAGTCTTAACATTTAAACCATGAGTACCTCTACCATCATATCTTCCATCATGACGAGGCTCTGGAATTCTTATAAAGTTCGATTCTGACAAATAGTCTGTAAAAAACTCAATTGCTTATTCTGTGATGTACCTTTCAACAATCGAAGCCTCCGGACGATGATGATTCTTTGTATACCTTTAAATATTTTCATGTATCGCTCTACCTGATACACATCCATCGTAAATAAACTAGACCATCAATTTTAATCTCCCTTACTAGATAAACAAGTAAGTGAACCATAATGTCAAAGAATGATGGAAGGAAAACATCTCTAATTAACACAACATAATTGCAGCCTCATGTTTCCAGGATCAATGACTTTACTACTATCGCATATAAGAATAAGCATAATCTGAATATAGTTACCCTTATATTTTTTGGTAGAATGCCACGGATAGCAACTGGTAGAAGTTATTGCATCAAGACATGACAATCATGAGATTTTAAGTCAACTAACTTGAGATCTTTCATTGACACAAGTTTCTTCATGTTTGATAAGTACCTTTGGGGAACTTTGATACCCTACAAACATCCGCAAAAACTTTTTTTAGACAGCGTGTGACAAGCTAGGGGCAAATATGTTACATTTCCTATTTCTTTTGGGGATAACTCTTGTCGTATACCCATCACCACCATATCTTCACGAGATTTCTTAGTATCTTTTGTCTTGCCTTTGATTTTCAGAAGTGTTTCAATCAAAGTATCGCATATATTTTTCTCCACATACATCACATCAAGAACATGTCTTACATTAAGACTAGACCAATATGGAATATCAAAGAACACATACCTCTTTTTTCAAATATTTTTATTCACAAAACTTTTTTGTTTCTTTCCAAAGAAAACATTAATATTTTGTTGTCTTGTATAAACTTCCTTTTCGGTTAAGGGATTTAGAACGATATCAAACTTCTGCTCCCCATTAAAATCCTTCCACAATCTACGGTATGGATAATTCTATCTTAAAATTTTTTGATAGCCAAGATAAACAGTCTTTTTCTATTTTATAATTGGTGGTGGCACGTACCAAATTTACATATAGGACATGCTTTATGTCCCTTGACACTGTACCCATACAAATTACTGTGTGTAGGAAAGTCATTGATTAAGCAAAACAACATGGCATGTTGCTTAAAGTTAACACATGTGCACGCATCATCAACATCAACGCCTTCCTCACACAAAAGTTTTAAATCTTTAGTCAATGACGTTAAATAAACATCTATGCCATTTTGTAGTTGTTTTGGACCCGAAATCATCATCGATAACATCATATATTTGCGCTTCATGCACAACCATGGAGAAAAGTTTTAAATTATGAGAACATGTCATGATGTATGTTTTGTACTCAAATTACCAAAAAGGTTCATTTCGTCAGTGGGAAGTCCAAGCATAAGGTTCTTCGATTCAAGGGCAAAATCTGGAAACAAAGAATCAATTTTCTTCCACTGCAATGAATAAACTACATGGCCAATTTTTCCATCACACACTCTTTCATCTAAATGTTATCTAGTATTCTTTGCGTCATTTACATTAGCAAACAATCTCTTGAACCTTTAAACTATCGGTAGGTACCACATCACCTTGGAAGGAACACCCTTTCTAGTTACACCAGCATCATCTTCAACACCCTTTTAGTTCTGCTTGTAGTATGACTCCCCACATCTTAGGAACTCCTTAAAGTTTTCATACTATTTCCTGTATAATATGCAATCATTACGTCATGCATGTATTTTGACATAGTTCAAACCCATTTGACATAATATATTTTTGGACTCTTAACTATGATTCGACAACATGTTACCTTATGGAAGCATTTCTTTCAACAATTCAAGAAATTTAGTGAAACTTCTATCTGTCCACCCACCTCTTAACTTAAGATTAAATAGTCTTAACACAACTGACAATCTTGTAAAACTTTTGCATCCCGAATACAAGGACTCTTCCATGTCTCTTTACAAAGTATCTACCACATTAGCTTTCTTGAAAACATCTAATCCAATATTACGAATCATATCTTCTAGAGTATCATTCATAAATTCATCATCATCTTCAACTGTATGTGACATGGCATTAAACCATGGTGCCACTCAAACCGGCATCAACTACTTGATTGGTTTTGAAAATGAGAACCACCATCACTACACACAATTTTACAGGGAGATGTGTGATTTTCTAGATGCTGGGCATGGTAACCAAGATGGGGAATGGTATCGGGGTAGGAGTCCAGAACCTAGGGGTAGCAATCAGCATAATAGGGGTCGCAGGCATTAGTTCAATTTCATTATGGACCAAATTTCTCTTGCATTCATTATATGTTCATGTTTTTTATTATTATGTTATTCTATTCAGACTTTATTATGATGAATTTGTAATGAATTTCATATCTTTTGTCTGAAGTGAATGTTTAATTATGTTTATACATTCTTCACCTTAACGTAATTCTATGTGAGAGCATGTTATCATTGAACCTTTTATTTTTGCAACGCCTCTGAGTGTTCTATATGATGTTGTCTATTTTTCAGGATGCTTCTCACATTTTGCGGCTTTGTCTCTTTTTGATGTTGTCAAAGGGGGAGAAGTTCATGCAAGAATAAAGTCTATTATACATATTCAAACATTTAAAAACACAACAAAGGGGGAGCTATGATCAAGACAACACAACAAATGCTTCATAAGTTTTGCCATCATAAAAAAGGGGGAGTATGTAAGTGCATTATCCTCTTAGAAATGTTTTGAATGATGTCAAAACTAGGATACTTAATATTTGTGTACATTGGACCTTTTTCTTTATGTCTAGATGTACATTTTCGTCTTAAGACATTTAAAAACAGGTTACAAACATCTTTACAAGTAAAAATTTAAGTTTTATGCGAAAAACACTGTTATAGGTCGACACATACTGAAGAAATTTTTAAAAGAAAAATTGTTGCCTTGTTTGGGTCGAAACACCAGGCTCTTGGGTCGACTTAGAGTTTGGGTGGGTCGACCTATAACCTCTTGAGGTCGACTCCAACTGATGCTTTGACAAACCAAAATGACTTTTCCTTGTTTGGGTAGACTCCTAAATTTCTTGGGTCGACACATAAAAGCTTAAATAAAATTATGGGTTGACCCCCACTCATTTTAGATCAACACATTCTGTTTCAACTTTTTCCAAACTTGTAATTTTGCTCAAAAATCTATTTTTCTATTTTTTTTCTCTCTCTCACACACACACACACGTACGCACGCACGCGCGCACACACGCACACACCCACACACACACACACACACTCACACACACGCACGCACGCACGCGCGCACACACACACACACATCATTTCTAAAAATTGAAACCCAGAACATACACAAAATTTTCTCATCATCTTCAATCTTTTTCTATGCATACACACAACAATTACACATAATCATTCTTGTTGGGTGCCATATAAATCTAAATTGATAAGGTCCAATTTATGATTGATGTAGACAAATTGGGTTGAGTATTCTCTGGGGGTTTCATTGATAAAATCATTTGGGGTTTTTCCTCTAAGATCAAGAGTGATTTGGGGGGGGGGGGGGGGGGGGGGGGAGGGGGTTGCATAAGATTTCGCAATGAGGATTCAGCCGAGTGAAAGCTTAGATAATTCATTTAGCGCGCAATCTCATATGCTGAAAATTCTATTTGTGTTGAAGTAATTCAAATTGTTTTCTAAGATAATTGCAATATAAACAATTGCAATTAGTTTTTCATATTATCAACAAATAAAAATTAGTTTGGTGTTTATTGCACACCAAGTATTTGATAAATTGACGCACACTAAGTGTTTGATAAATTGTCTTAGTCATTTTTTGTTTTTCAATTCATTGGAAATTGATTATCATAGTGTGACATAGTTCAAACGTTATTTTGGAAAAACATATTGATTTGATTCTCATCATTGTAATACGATTTGTTAAGGTTTAATACGCATACCCGATTCTTCTGATAACAGCTTGGGATAGACGGATGTCGATTCAGAATTGCTTTCGCTTGTCATAGTAAATAATTTTTAAAACAATTTTTTAATTGAAGAAAATTTTATTTGCAATCTCTTCAACCCCCTTTTAGAACGTTGTCTTTGTCTAACAATTTCTTTTTTTGTTGCTTTTTAAAATTTTTTTAGGAGAAAAGTTGTCTGTCAAAAAAAGTTCTCCTCGTTGAAATAATTATTAAAAGCAGTCTTACAACCATATTCTAAAGGTGAATTCTAGAACAATATCTACAATCCAATAGAATATCATACATTTTGATTGGAATGCTTAATCTTGAGAACTTTGTGGTTGATAATATGCTTGTATAACTAGTAATTTTTTGAATAAAAATTTATCACACACCACTATAATTGTACCTTGACTCATACAAAATCCAAAAAATATCAAATTTATCTTTTTTTTTTTAATTTGGAGAATTTTACCGCTTCACAGGTTTAGCTATTTGTAAAAGTGGTCGGATAAGTATAAGAAAACTTTGGGAGAAGTTGATTAATTTGAAGTCCAGTATGCCTAGAGGGGAGTGGATATAGGGGGGGGGGATTTTAATTTAATTAAATCTAAGGAGGAAAGAAAAGGGAGAGGGGTTTATAAACAATCAGAAATGGAGGAGTTTGAATTATTTATAGATGATATGTCCTTGATTGACCTTCCGGTTATTGGCAATAGATTCTCATGGTTTAAGGCCAATGGATCTTGTAAAAGTAGATTGGATAGGTTCCTTCTGGATGAAAGTTTATGTGAAAGATGGAAAGCTGTGAATCAGAAGGTAGGGGAGAGAGACATTTCAGATCACAGGCCTATCTCATTAAGTCTAAATGATTTAAATTGGGGCCCCAAACCTTTCAAAACCATAAATGCATGGTTTGATCACCCAAAGTTCCTTGATTTTGTTAAAGAAAGCTGGAACTCAACTAGTGGCCAGGGCAGTGCTGAAAGCATTCTGATCCAAAAACTTAATTCTCTTAAAAAAGGATTGAGGAAATGGAATTTGGAGGAGTTTGGAATAATAGATCTTAAAATTGAGGAGAATGTGAAGAAGATCAATGAAGTGGAGGAATTCTTAGGTGGGGAGGAGGCTGATAATTCTGAAGACAAGTTGAGGTTGAGGGGTGTAGCTGTAGAGGCAATGTGGAACGACTTTCGTTATAAGGAAATCATTCTAAAACATAAAGCAAGAACAACATGGCTAGAGGAGGGAGATAACAACACTAAATACTTCCATTCAATCATTAATAAAAGAAGAAGGACAAATACTCTGTCAGCACTAAATGTAGGTCTTAGTGAAGATGCTAGTGTGGATGTGGTGAAACACGTAATTCAGCAATATTTTGCAAAGAAGTATATGCCTGCATCTCCAACACATAATCTGGTGATAGATATGTCTCCATTATATAAACTATCTGAGGAAGATAATCTATTCCTTTCTGCCCCTTTTACACCAGAAGAAATTTATAAGGCTCTAAAAGGCTGTGATGGGGACAAGAGTCCTGGGCCAGATGGTTTTAACTTGAAGTTTCTTGGGAAGACTTGGGAGATTGTAGGGAAAGAATTTGTTGATTGTATCTCTGAGTTTCATGAGAAAGCTTCCCTGTCAAAAATCTTCTGTTCAACTTTCTTTGTACTTATTCCCAAAGTAGAAAATCCACAAAATTTAAAGGAGTTCAGACCCATAGCTCTCATTGGCTGTCTACACAAGATAATTTCAAAGATTCTGGCAGGGAGGTTGAGAGATGTCATACATAAATTGGTTTCTTCATCACAAACTGCATTTGTTCCTGGGAGACAATTATTGGATGAGTTTTAGTTGCAAATGAGGTGATGGATTATGTCACAAAGAAGAAGAAAAAAAGGATACATGTTTAAGATTGATTTTGCCCAAGCCTATGATTGTGTGGACTGGAGCTTCCTTTTCAAAGTGCTCAATGCTATGAATTTTTGTACTAAATGGCAAGATTGGATGAGGAGTCTATATGCAACAGCTTTGGATCTGTACTTGTTAATAGGAGTTCTTCTAAAGACTTTAGGATTTCTAGGGGCCTCAAACAGGGAGATCCTTTATCTCCTTTCCTATTTGTGCTCATCACTAAGTGTATGTCTCTGTTATTTAAGAAAGATGAGGAGCTAGGTATGTTGACAGGTATTACGATTGAAAATGTGACAAGCATTTCCCTACTTCAGTTTGCTGATGATACCCTAGTATTATGTGATGAGGATTGGTCAAATATCTGGGCAATAAAATCTATACTAAGAGGATTTGAGGTTCTATCTGGTTTGAAAGTGAATTACAACAAAAGTGTACTCATGGGTTTTGGTGTTGAGAGATCTCAGACAGAGGCAGCTGCCTCTTTTTTGAACTGTAAACCTGGCCATTTTCCTTTCAAATTCTTGGGCCTGGTGGTGGGGGGAGACACAAATCTTATACTTTCTGGAAGCCGGTGATTACATCTATAAAAAATCGCTTGTCAACTTGGAGGGGCAGGCTGTTGTCTATCGGGGGCAGGGTAACTTTAATTAATTCAATGCTTACAAACTTACCCATTCATTTCTTTTCTTTCTTCCTTGCTCCATCAAGAGTTCTAAAGGAGATACAATCAATACAAAGGAGATTCCTATGGTCAGGTGGAGGGGACAAATGCAGCATGTCATGGGTGAAATGGTCCTTGGTCTGTAAATCTAGAAAACAGGGTGGGCTAGGAATAAAAGATATCTCCACTTTTAATAGGGCATTGGTAACTAAATGGATGTGGAGAATTACTAATGGTACAGAAGCAATTTGGAGAGACATTATAACTGCAAGATATGGAGGAGATTTTTATAACCTGGTCTTAAACCCACCAGGGAGTAACACTACGATCTGGTCCAGCTGGTGGAGAGACCTAGTCAACTTGGCAAAACCTACTAACGAGTTTGGTATGTTTGGTCAACTGATCTGGAAAATTGGTAATGGAAATCATACATCATTTTGGCACTCAAAGTGGACTGGTGGAAATGCCCTCAAATTCCAATTTCCATTATTGTTTTCCTCATCTCCAAATCAGAACATCATGGTGAAGGAGTGTGGATTTTGGCAGGATGACATCTGGAGGTGGGACTTCAACATGAACAATGCTATTCTGGTAGGGGTCGATGAAAACATGGTAGATCAAATGTTGGAGATTATCAATAATATAAGGCTAATCAGGGAGCAGGAAGATGAGGTGGTATGGCCGACGAAAGAGGACAAGACATTTAGTGTGAAGGATTGTTATAGAAGTTGGAACAAAAGTGGGGGGGAGGTAAATTTAGATAGCAAGATTTTAGAAGCACTACAGATCATGTGGAGGATCAAGGCCCCTCTTAAAGTCTTGATTTTCGGTTGGAGATTACTATTAGATAGATTGCCTACTAGAGGAAATTTGAGCAGGAGAGGAGTGATAACTGATCCACATCAGTTATCTTGTGTATTTTGCTTCAAGGAGTTGGAAGAAACCAATCACATTGTTCTTAGCTGCGATAAAATCAAATTAATATGGAAGGCTCTAGAAAACTGGTTGGGGATACACTTACCAAGGGGCTCTAACAATGCGGAAATGCTCATCAACTGGTCCAACTCAGTCAAATTTGGTACAACTCTTGCATATATATGGCTGATCTCGTGCTGGTGCGTTTGGAAGAGAAGAAACCAGGTGATTTTTAATGACGCCATTCCAAACCCTTCTTCTATTTATGAGGCAATTATGTTGGTGTCTTGGAAATGGAAAAAGAAGAAGTCTAAGGAAGTGTTTGTGGGAAGTTACTATGATTGGTTTAAGTTACCTTTGGACCTTACCAATCATAACTGTTAGTAGGCGTGGGGAAGAGTTGTTGTTGAGTCAATCAGACATGGAATCAATGTTTGTGCCATGGGAGGGTAGCTTATTTCTTTGTATATTTTTCTGTCTTTGCTGGTTATGTTTCAGGTTGTGATACTTCAAGATTTTCTGTCATTTAATCTGTGTATAGATGTGGTTTTTGACAGTTTCATGTAATTGGGGTCTTGTGGTCTTTTCATGACCTTTTGAATAAATCTTGAGTATTAAAAAAAAAGTATAATTTAACATAACACTTCATTGCAACTGATTTGATAAGTAGGGTTTTCCCACCGAATTACAATTTTTTTTTTTACTTTTCAAATTATTTATCGGATAATTTTAAAAAAAATTGAAAATTTTCTAGCAACTTATTCGTGGAAAATTTAAGATATACATCAAAAAAAGAATTCCTTAAAATTATCCACGGTGTAACTGTGAAAGTTTTCATATGTTAAGTGTACTATTTCTTAAAAATAGTATTCGCGGCTATACCTTGGCTAAAATTTTAGTTTTTAAAAAATTTGCCAATAGCTTAACCATTGGTAATTTGAGAATTATTTCACTTTAGAATTTAATCTACTTATAAATAAGATTACTTGTAAAAAAAATAATTATTTTCAAGTAATTAATATGGATTGAACTGATAAGAAATTGTATAAAAAAAAGTTGTTGATACTTATAAATAAACAAATTTTTTAAAAAATAAATAAAAAAATAAATACTAGTACTATATAAATTTTTTTAAGTCATATTAACTGATAATTGAACTAGTTTTAGATTGAAAAATTGTGAGTAAATTTCTAATTTTTTTTATCTAATTACTTAATTATGTAGAAATATTGTAATAAAATATGTATATCAAAATATTAGAATAAATTAAATTTGAAAAGTTCACGAGTTAAATCATGGTTTTTATTACAATTTTATAGCAAAACTTTTAAATGATAAACAATTGTTCAAACAATTTATGTAAATTTACCTACAAATTTTGTAATTTAAAAAAATGTTATTAGTTTAAAAATATTTACAACTTCTAGCACAATTAATGAAAAAACGCGAGTAATATTTTCTGGAAAAATTTTCTCAATGTATTTTGTTGTACAATTTTATCTATAAAAACTTAGACTTATCTATAATTATATTGTGGCTAGTATTTTTCAAAAATAAAATTATTTATTCTAATGTATAATTTTATTCACGAAAGTCAGCAATCTTATGAATCCCTAAATCGATCAATGGTGTGAACCGTGTGATAAGTTGTAAGTTCTCTTTTACATTGGGGTAGAGTTGCTGAGATGAGAGGTGATTTTAGAGCAATTCCATTATTCAAAATGATCTTCATTCAGAGAGGTTCAGACTACCAAGTACCAACTTAATTCAAGACACCATTCATTCAAAGGTTAAAACTACAACAGAAGAAACTTGTGAAATCATTATGGTTTATAAACTACAAACTTCTTCAAGACTTAGTTCAGACAAGACTTAAAATCTTAACAGGAAAAAGTTAAATAGAAAACCAAACAGCCTTGGCTAAGATGTGTTCCAGCCCAATTTTGAGCTCCTTCAAATGATTCTCGAAAACATCAAAATCACTGTGATGGGGATTCTCATCGAGCAAATTTGTGGCCAGTGTAATTGCAGATTCAATCTTCTCGATTTCTTGTGCGGAAAGCTTTAAATTGATATCGTTCTTCTTTAAAGCATTTTTCATTTTGTAAATGTAGTCATCCAATGCATTCACTGCTTCAGCCTTCCTTAAGAATTTCATGTCCTCAACATGGTAATTCTCAGCTTCTTTAACCAATTGTTTTATTTCTTCAGCTGACATCCTGTCTTTGTGATTGGTTATTGTAATCTTACTCGTTTTACCACTGCATATTTCCTTACAAGAAACGGTCAAAATACCATTTTCATCAACAGCAAAACAAACATCCGTAGGATGGCCACGAGGAGCTGGGGTATGACCAGAGAGAACAAAAGAACCGAGCAAATTGTTGTCACTAGCTCTTGTTCTCTCACCCTCATAAACCTCAATCAAGGAATACGATTGGTTATCTTCAACGGTAACATATGATTTTGTCTTCTTAACAGGAATGCAAGTGTTTCTAGGAATCACCACATCCATGATATCTCCTTTTAATGACCTACCAAGAGGCAAAGGTGTAACATCCTGCAGCACCAACTTTGGAACATTCTGAACACCTTCCCTCAGCAATGCAGCCTGAACAGCAGCACCATAAGCTACAGCCTCATCGGGGTTGATGCTCTTGCACAACTCCTTCCCTTCGAAAAACTCTTGTAATAGCTGCTGTACTTTAGGAATCCTAGAAGATCCACCAACAAGTACAACATCATCTACACTATTCTTGTCCATGTTAGCATCAACAAGACAACTTTCAACAATTTTCGTAAACTCGTTAAAAAGGTCCATGTTCATTTCCTCAAACTTGGCTCTATTGATTGATGAAGAAAAGTCAATGCCTTGAAATAAAGAATATATTTCAATAGTGGCAACAACAAGGAAAGAAAGTGTTCTTTTCGCTCTCTCACAAGCAGTTCTCAA
Source organism: Lathyrus tuberosus (assembly GCA_022829125.1). Lineage (NCBI taxonomy): Eukaryota > Viridiplantae > Streptophyta > Magnoliopsida > Fabales > Fabaceae > Lathyrus > Lathyrus tuberosus. The sequence continues at coordinate 1,280,236 of JALAZF010000839.1, forward strand.
CCTTCTCAAGGCTCTTGGATTCCCACTAATGTCCAATTTCTTCTTTTTCTTCAACTCTTGTACAAAGTAGTTAACCATTCTATTATCAAAGTCCTCTCCACCAAGGTGAGTATTTCCAGCTGTTGCCTTCACTTGGAAGACCATATTCTTAATTGTTAAGAGAGACACATCAAAAGTGCCACCACCGAGATCAAAGACAAAAACATTACGTTCTCCAACACAGTCAGTTCTCTTGTCAAGGCCATAAGCAATAGCTGCAGCCGTGGGTTCATTCATTATTCTCATGACATTGAGGCCAGCAATAGAACCAGCATCTATAGTGGCTTTTCTTTGAGAATCACTAAAATAAGCAGGTACAGTAATAACTGCGTTCTTAACCGGTGATTCTAAATAATTCTCAGCAATTTCTCGCATCTTGGTGAGTACCATAGATGATACTTCTTCAGCATAGAGTTTCTTCTCCTGATCCTTGTACTTAACGGTAATCATCGGTTTGTCATTGATATCAGCAGTGACCTTAAAAGGCCATAACAATATATCATTTTGAACAATAGGGTCACTAAATTTTCTACCAATTAACCTCTTAGCATCTAAAAAATAAAATTACCACTTCTCATGACACAATTGTTCAACACTTCAGCTTAAATCATAGCAAAAAAAAAAAAAATAACAATAACAATAAACATATAAAGTGAAAGATAGAAATTACCAAAGACAGTGTTTTGAGGGTTGGCAGCAGCCTGATTCTTGGCAGAATCACCAATCAACCTTTGATCTTCGGTGAAAGCAACAAAAGATGGCGTTGTTCTCCTGCCTTGGTCGTTGTGGATGATTTCAACCCGGCAATGTTGCTCCTGCCATACTGCAACACATGAGTATGTTGTACCAAGGTCTATCCCCACAACACGTCCATTATATTTACTCAACATGATCTGTTAACGATTACAAAAACAAGTTCAATAAGAAAATCACACACAAGTTAAGATTGGGAAGAAAATCAGAAGCCTTACCTTAACTTGTAGTTGAAGTTACGGTGGGAATGAAAATGCTCTTCGTATAAGTTTTCTTCTCGTGTTGAAGCTAAATGAGAATGCTCATTTTGTTTTCACGCAATTTAACAATGTGATTTTGGAAAACGCAAGCGTCTCTTCATTTTTGCATTGAGCCATTTCTCATGCTCTTTTATTGTTGAGGGAAGAATACCCAAGTGTCACTATGCGACGGTTTCAACTTCCACTGCCTATTATTACTATTATTACTCCAAACATTATTCTAACTTTCGAACTTTTGGTGTGGAAACTTGCAGTACGTTATTGTTTTAACTTTTTATTTATTTATTATTTTATACTATTATTTATTTAAAATTATAAAACAATATTTATTAAAAAATTAAAATAAAATATAATTTTATTTATAAAAGTTTTTAAATCACTTAGTAATTTTTTACACTTGCACCAAAACCGAGAGTATTCTTTTATATATATATATATATATATATATATATATATATTGTAAATGTGCCTTAAAACCTTTGTTGATGAAGAGAAAGAAAACATATTTTGGAGATTGCATTTACTGCGAAAATCAGAAGTTTTAGAAAGTCGGACGAAAAGTCGAGAAAAAAAAAAGAAAAAACAATCGGTCGATGAATAGTGTCGTCCGCACGGATGAATAGTGATGTCCGTACGGTGAATAGTTTTGTCCGTACGGCGAAAAGTGTTTTCGAGCTTTTTAGATTCGGTCCATGGATCCATGTGATTTTGGGCTTTATTTGTTGGGTATTTGCTATTATAAATATGTATCTCTTATATGCGTGACAATCTTAGAATTTACATTAAACAGGGAGAGCAAGTGTTTAAAGGCATTGCATAGGGTTTTAGCTATTCACAAGGAAAACCTTAGAAAAGTAAAGGTTTAAGGAAACCTTTGAAGTTGTTTAAGGTTATTGTGATTGTGAAACACCGTTACACCTTGGATTTGAGTGATTCATATATTAAGAGTTGGAGAGGTTGGGAAACACTTTGGTAGAAAATAGGGTTGTTCTTGGGAACCTGAAGGCGAAGGCTATTTTCTTGTAACTCATCTAAAATCTCTTGTAACAACTTTCTGAGTATAGTGAATTGGAGAGTTACTCTCTCTCCCCCAGAGTAGATCGTTTGATCGAACTGGGTAAACAAACCTTCTGTTTTTCCTTGCCTTATTCTATTATATTATCTGTGTACGGATTATTATTACTGAAGACCATTTATTTTGGTTGCTATTGTTCTTTGCCTCATAAATTGATATTGAATTTTGTCGTAATTCACAACAAGTGGTGTGGCGAGCGTGGAGCAAAGAGATATTGTTGACAAGTGAGCACCATGGTTAGTAGATGGCAGATCGAGAAATTTTCCGGTAACAACGACTTCGGGTTGTGGAAAATTAAAATGCAAGCAATTTTAATTTAAGAGAATTATATCGATGCTTTGAAGAATGAAGCATTGATGTCTGCAGGGCTTACACAGGTACAGAAGATCGAGATGGTGGATAAGGTCAAGAGTGTCATTATCTTGTGCCTCGGGGATAAAGTTTTAAGAGAAGTCGCCAGGGAGCAAACTGCGATTGCTATGTGGGCAAAACTTGAATCATTGTATATAACAAAGTCTTTGCCTCACAGGTTGTATCTGAAACAACAACTCTATTCATTCTGAATGGTGGAGAACAAATCCATAGTTGAGCAGCTCATAGAATTTCATAAGATTATCCATGATCTTTAAAATATTGAAGTGAAGATTGATGATGAGGACAAGGCTTTGCTCCAGTTGAGTTCATTACCCAGATCCTTTGAGTACTTTAAGGATGCCCTTCTTTATGGTAAGGAAGGTACTATTACTTTGGATGAAGTCCAAACGGCGGTGAAATCCAAAGAATTTTCAAAGTCGAAAGATTTGAAGATTGAAGATAATGGTGAAGGCTTAAATGTGTCAAGAGAAGGAGGTGAGCGTAAAGGGATGTCCAAATCAAAGAGGTCTGATAAGTCAAAGGTAAAATGTTTTAATTGTCAGAAAATCAGTCACTTTAAAAGGGATTGTCTTGAAAGAAAGGTCAATGAAGATTCTGTTCAAGTCGTAGTTGCATTAGGTGAGGAAAGTTAAGAGGATGCCGAAGCACTAGTAGTATCTGAAGGTTTGAGAAAAACACAAGAAAGTGGGGGTTTGAATTGGGTTTTAAAAATGAAAGCTTTTTGTGAAACTCAAACAAAGATCACAAATAGACTAACAATAGAGAAAGACACACGATATATCTTGGTTCACTTGAAAACTATCAAGTTAATCCAGTCCACCCGCCAAGGTGATTTCGCCTTATACACAAGGACTTAATCCACTATAGCCAAACTGATTACAACTGCACTAGCAACTGCTGGTGACTAACAATACACAGACTAACCGTCTCTTCTTAAGGATTCTAACCTAACCGGTCCCTTAAGGAATTCAAACAGCTGTTTGATCAAATAAAATGTTTACAATGAAATGCTTCTTATATAAGCTGATATAAACACTATTTCTAGCTCAATCTAACTTAGAGTGGATCTACATAGTAAGAACAATCTTCTTCTTTGTATTGTGGTGCTTTACTGTTCACTCATGTATTTCTCTATGTCTTGAGTTCTTTCTTCGTATGAATCAGTGTTTTGAATATTTCTCTTTTTCACACTCAGTGTCACACTTGATTCGTTGAATGATCAAGTCTTTATATAGCCAGAAAAATATCCTTTGAAGGGCAGATCCGTGATATAAAAAAAATACTGGCGATTTGAAATAATGTCGTTATGCTGGGATGAAAATCATACACTGAAATTGTCCTTTGTACCACCAAATCAGGGTAGTGGAATGGTAGTGGAAAAGAACGTGTTTGATCGGTACTATGTACTATTTTCCCACGCAAACGTTTCATTTTCTTCTATTCATCAGAGGCTTATGAGTAGATATGATTGAAGCATGATCAGAAAAGAATGAATCATTGGGTCTTCAGAGTCTTGAGTCTTCAGAACTTGTTCAGCAGAACCTTGTCATCAAAGTCTTCAGCACTCCTTCTTCAGAACCCTTGGTTATCAGAAACATAAGTCTTCAGAACTTATTCAACAGAACCTTGTCTTCAGAACTTGGTCTTCAGAAACTTAAGTCTTCATAGTCTTTAGAACGCTGTTCATCAGAACCTTGTCTTCAGAGTCTTCAACACTTAGTCTTCAGAAGATAATTATCAGAGTTAAATTCAGAGCCAGAATCTAAGAGAACATTGCAGCAGCAACATAGTGTCTTCTTAGAGTCTTTCTGACGCACAGTGGATCAGAAGCTACCTTGCTTCTTGACGCAGAAGCGACCATTGAAAACTTCAGAGTGACGTAGCACATGATCTCTATCAGAGTCAACACTTTCTCTATCAGAGTCAGAACCTGTTTGTCAATTCTTAAGAAAATACACGTTAGAGTACCAAAATTATTCTCACACAAATATAACTTTGTTATTATCAAAACAAAGAGATATATTGCAGAACCAAATCTTGTTATAACAATCTCCCCCTTTTTGATAATGACAAAACAATGTATTTTGATAATACAATTTTGTACGAAGATAAACAGAATTGACTCAGATAAGTTCAAAGTAAACTTTCCTTTGTCAAACTCCCCCTGAATCTAAGACTTAACAAAATATTATAAGATTTGGGATATAGAGCCTGATTGCAGAGATCTTAGATAGATCCAAAATATCAGAGCTTGATTATAGTGGTGATGCATCCTGATAACATAGCTTGATTAACTAAATAAGAGCCTGATGGATATCAGAGTCATTTTACCAATATAATAACTTTTCCTAAAAAACATTCTAAAAATATATGATATTTAAAATGTTAGAATGTTAGAGCTATGATTGGAGACAAGATATTTATCAAAATAAATTTTCCATATTAATACTCCCCTTTTTTGTCATAATAAAAAAGGATAACAAAGAGTTTTAAACCAAAAGTACATCAAACCATAAACAAAAAGTCAAAGATAAACTACAGGGTAGCCTAGAAAGTGCCTAAGGTTGAGATGGAGGAGGGAGCCTCTGAAGAATCTGAGCAAGAGAATTCTGAATGGTGACAATAAATTCATCTTGCTTGTCCATCCTTGCTCTGAGTGACTCATGTTCCTTCTGAAGAGTAGCCAGATTTTTCAACACTGGATCAGAAGAGGAGTTTTTAGCAGCATTTCTTTCAGCCTGATCTTCAGCCTCCTTGGCTAATCTTTCAGCTTCTTCTTTGGCTAACCTTTCTACCAGTTCCTTGGGTTCATCTTCCTTTTTCTCTTGCAACCTCTTTTCAACTTGTTGAACCAGATAACCCTTTGTCTTAACAGAAAGATTTTGAATCTTCTGAAATTCCTCAGACATCCACTGATTGAATTGATCCCATGAAGCTCCCAAAATAGAGGGGTCTTCACTAGCATTTGATTCATCAGAAAGTTTCCTGAATTTCGTAACCACGCCGTCCTTAAAAATAGATATTGCTTCATCTAGGGTTGGAGGAGGTTCAGAGGTTTGATTTTTAGTTATGGATGGATCATCTTCAACAGAGTCATCAAGAATGATGATATCAATGTTCAGAGAAGATTCATGAATAGATTGTGGAGCAGTTATTGTAGTTGGTTATGTTGAGATGGTTGTTTGAGGATGTTCAGTGAGGATCTCTTCAGTAATTTGAATGATTAGGGATGGTGGAACAGTTGTGACAAGAGTAGAAATGGTGGGAGTTGGTTAGGCTGGGGTGATTTTAAGAGCCTGTGGTGAAAGTGGTGTAGAGACTGGAGTTTCTACAGAAGGAGATTTAGAAATGGGTGTTGGAGAGGTGGTGATAACGGTGGAAAATATTGGTGGAGAGGTGGATAATAATGGTTGGGTTGTAAGTGGTGGTGATGAAATGGGAAGAGAAGAAGACAAATTTCTGTCAATAGAAACAGATGTAGTTACAGATGGAGATTCAAGGGACTTACTTTGTTGTTCAGGGTATAATTTGAGAGAGATGTTCCTTGTGCTGGTTTCACCAGGGTATTTCTTCTGCCTCTTTGTTGGTTTCATTTGAGGAGTAGTGTTTAAGGAAGATCTTTTCTTCATCATATCAGGAGGCTGGTCCATCAGATCGTCAAGGTTGAATTTAGACAAATCATAACCTTCTTCCTCTCGTAGCTGAATATATGCTTCTATCACCCATGGATTATCATGTTTAGTGAACAGAGGATATCCATCTAATGCCATTCTTTTTTACTTCAGAGTTTTTGAATCTGTAGCTATGCTTGGTTCAACTCTGATTTCCTCAATAATTTGCATTTTCTTCATATTTTTGCTATTAAGAGGAGTTCCAATGATAATCTTCAATTCATTTGTGACTGGCATAGTTGACAAGTGATCAATCATTCCACTTTCAACTAGAATATCTGAGATCAATCTTCCGAAAGGGATGTAATTCTTAGACTTCCTGGATTGATGTCTTGTTTCTAATACAAATTCTCTGAGATATCTTAATAGAACTGATGGAAGACAGATTTCTCTCATTTCATCAGATAGTAAAGCATGAATTTCTGGTAAGTGTTAAGAAAATCAGAAGAACTTGAATTTGGTCTATGATAAATGCATCCCAGAATAATTTTCAGCCAGACACGAAGTTCCTTTGATAAATCCATAGTTTTGAAGGGTGGTTCTTCCACTGGCCGATTGAATGAAAATTGCTGGGTAAACCACATCAGAAAGAAATTTTGAATTATGGTTCATCTTGTAGATTCTGTTTCCTCCAGAGTTTACCATTCCTAGTAGCGTTGCTATGGACTTCTCAGTAATGATGAACTTGTTTCCCTTAACATATGAAACAATGAAGTGTTCATCAGCGTTAACATATCTCCAAAATTCCTTGACAAGATTTACGTAAATGGGACCGTAGAGACGATCAAAATAGGTTTTCCACCCTTGAGCATTTAGATCCTTGATCAAGTCTATTCCATTTTCCTTTAGATTACTGAAGTCTACCAGCCATTCACTTAAAACATTGAGTTCTGAGAATAGAGTGGCCATATGAATTTGAGCAGGACGGTCCACTATGTGAACTACCAGGGGTTTTTGAAAAGTGGAGAGAGATTGACGGAGAGAAGTTGATGCCGATTGAGCAGTTGCTAATGAGGCCATTGATGTCGATTCTGCTTGTTGATGTTGTTGAGAGAATTCAAAAACGCTTTGTTGTTGAGAGTCCATTTTAAGAAGATGATGAGGTTTCAAAGCGAAAAAGGGTTTTAGGGTTTCTTAAGATAAAAGTGTGGGAAGTGAGAGTAACGTAGTGTGTGAAGTGAGATAGTGCATATTTAAAATAATAATAATAATAATTATGACAAGGTGGGAGTAATAGGTAATAATTACTTGAAATCTAGTCTCACGAAATCACACCGCTCGAGGTGTCTCTTCAACAGCAGATATGATTTGATTTTGAACACATGTCACAAATAATCATAGCCGTTTCTTTTCAAGAGATCACGTTTTGATGTTTCCAACGTCTAGAATACTAAGAGGTATCTGATTGGACTAATTTATGATCAGGATATTTTCTAACTTGTAGAAGTATCTTGAATCAGAAAGTTAATAAACAAATATTAAACACGCTTTGTTTAGTCATCAGAATCTTATATCAGACGTTCTGGTAGCTTGACACATCAAAAATATTATCATCTCATTCTTGACAAGGTTTGATAAATAAGTTTTCTAGAATAAATACGAATCTATCTTCAGCAAGGGGTTTTGTGATAATATCAGCCAACTGGTGATCTGTATCCACAAATTTTAACTAAAAAGTACCCTTCTTAACATAGTCATGCAAAAAGTGATGTTTTATTTCAATATGTTTTGCCCTAGAATGTAGAATAGGACTCTTAGATAAACAAATGGCAGAAGTATTATCACAGAAGATAGGAATGTTACACTCGTGTATCTGATAATCTTTAAGTTGATTCTTCATCCAGATTATCTGAGTACTGCACAAAGATGCTGATATGTATTCTGCTTCTGCAGTGGAGAGAGCAATTGTTGATTATCTCTTGCTTGCCCATGAGACGAGGTTACTTCTCAGAAACTGACAGTTTCCAGAAGTACTCTTTCTTTCCAATCTGTCTCCAGCATAATCTGCATCACAGTAACCATAAAGCTTGTACTCTGATGTTTCTTATACATCAAGCCATGGTTAGTTGTTCCTTTAAGATACCTTAGGATTCTCTTAACAACAGTTAAGTGAGTTTCCCTTGGATCTTATTGGAAACGAGCACAAAGACATACGCTGAACAAAATATCTGGATGAGAAACTGTCAAATACAGAAGAGATCTTATCATACCATGATATAGCTTCTAACAAACCTTTTTACTTACTTCTTCTTTCTCCAGAATGCATGTCGGATGCATAAGAGTCTTAGCAAGTTTACTTTCTGACATGTTGAATTTCTTCAAAAGTTCTTTTGCATACTTGCTCTAATGAATGTACGTTCCTTCTGATCTTTGATCAATTTGAATTCCTAGAAAGAATTTGAGTTCTCCCATCATACTCATTTCAAATTTAGTCTGCATTAACTTAGAAAATTCCTTGCACAAGGAAATATTAGCAAAACCAAATATAATATCATCAACATATATTTGAACGATCAGAATGTCATTTTTAAAGGTTTTACAAAAGAGTGTTGTATCCACTTTTCCTCTGGTAAAATCATTTTCCAAAAGAAAGTTACTTAGCCTTTCATACCAAGCTCTAGGAGCTTGTTTCAGACCATATAACAATTTTTTAAGTTTGAAAACAAAATCTGGGTTTTCAGAACTCTCAAAACCAGGAGGTTGGTGTACATACACTTCTTCAGAAATATATTCATTTAAAAATGCACTCTTTACATCCATCTGATATAAAGTAATGTTATGATTTACAACAAATGAGATTAAAATGCGAATAGATTCTAACCTAGCAACTGGTGCAAAGGTTTTTGTATAGGCTATCCCTTCTTGTTGACTATAACCTTGTGCAACCAGTGTGTTTTGCTTCTTACGATCTCACCTTTCTCATCTAACTTATTTCTGAATACCCATTTAGTTCCAATGACGTGGACACCTTTGGATTTCTGAACAAGATCCTAGACGTCATTTCTGGTGAATTGATTCAGTTCTTCTTGCATGGATAGAATCCGCTCATTCTCCTTAAGAGCTTCATCAATTGTTGTTGGCTTTATCAGAGACACTAGACCCAGAAGGGTTTCTTCGGAATGTCTGAAGGATGAACGAGTTCTGACTAGATCAACTTTATCTCCCAAAATCAATTATTCATAATGAGAAGTCTTTAATCTATTCTTCTTCTGATGAGATGGGGTTATTTTCAGCTTCTGGTAGGGTTGTATCTGAATCTGGAGAGTCTGCATCTTTGTCTACTTCTCTTGAATCTTCTACTTCTTTAGATTCCAATAAGGTAATCTTCAGATCTGCAAACTTTTCAACTAGCTTTGACTTTTTAGGGTCAAGCTTATCATTGAATATGACATGAATTGATTCCTCTACAATTCGTGTTTCTGTGTTATACATTCAGTAGCCTTTAGAGCGTTCAGAGTATCCTAACAATACACTTTTGAGCTTTGGAGTCAAACTTGCCAAGATTCTCTTTAGTGTTCAACATAAAACAAATACATCAAAAAGGATGAAAATATGAAAGATTGGGTTTTCTATTCTACCACGATTCATAAGGAGTCTTACCCAGAATAGGTCTTATAGAAATCCTGTTCTAAATGTAACATGTTGTATTTACTGCCTCTGCCTAGAAGTGCTTAGCCATGTCAGTTTCTTGGATCATGGTTCGAGCCATTTCTTGCAAAGTCCTACTCTTCCTTTCCATTACTCCATTTTGTTGTGGAGTTCTGGGACAGGAGAATTCATGGGAAATGCCATGAGAATAAAACAGATTCTCAAAGTATATGTTCTCAAATTCTCCGCCATGATCACTTCTGACTTTGACTATTTTACAATCCTTTTCTGTTTGCACTTGAGAGCAAAAGGTAGAGAACACAGAATAGGATTCATCCATGTGTTTTAATAATTTTACCCATGTCTAACGACTATAATCATCAACGATTACTAATCCATACTTCTTTCCACTGATTGACGCAGTTTTCACTAGTCCAAACAAGTCAATGTGCAGAAGTTCTAACAGTCTAGAGATGGACACAACATTCTTTGCTTTAAAGGAAGTTTTGAAAAACTTTCCTTTCTGACATGCTTCAAAAAGAGCATCTGAAGAATACTTCAGATTTGGCAAGCCTCTGACAAGTTAAGGCTTATTTAGCTGAGAAATCCTTCTTATGCTAATATGGCCTAAACGTCTATGCCATACCCATTGCTCTTCATTAATAGACATTAAGCATTTGACATTCTGTTCACGAAGATCAGAAAGTCTAATCTAATAAATGTTGTTTTTCCTCTTTCCGACAAATAGGATAGAACCATATTTCTGACTTACAGCCTTACAGGACTTTTGATTAAAGATGATATCATAACCGTTGTCACTAAGTTGACTGATAGACAACAAGTTATGCATCAAACCATCGACTAAAAAAGTATCAGTAATAGAAGGATGGTTACCATTACCAACGATTCTAGAGCCAATGATTTTTCCTTTCTGGTTTCCTCCGAAACCGATGAAGCCTCCAGGCTTAAGTTCCAGACTTTGGAACATATGCCTTCTTCCTATCATGTGTCGCGAGCAACCACTGTCCAGGTACCATGACTGATGTTTCAACTGAGCTGCTAAGGATATCTGCAACATAGATTGTCTTGTCCTTAGTGTCATACCCCAAATTTCCCATCATTGTGTAAATCATCATCACAATATGGATGAACCATCATGCCTCATCAATCTCCTCAAGGAATTATTGAGCATCCACTGCAATCAGACTTAGGGTTTCAGGCCCTCTCAGAGCTTTTAGACAAAGGATCAATTAAGGAATGACATGATCTTCAACTTGTATAACCTCTCAAACATCCACAAAGGATCAAGAGGACTCCCACATCAAGGATTAAGCACAAGGCTGCTCCCTTCTAAGTGGATGAAGCCTCAAGATCGCCAGTGTCACCAAAGTAGGGTTTTGGTCGACCAGGGCCTCCAGATGGAAAATTTCCTCTGGGCATGAGCCAATTCTTCAAAACATAACCTAATATACTCCAAGGGACCTCATGGACCCAATCATCAAGTCAATTTGGCCTCAGGGGACACATTCATAAAAAAAATCAGGAATTAGGGTTTCTTGACCTAATTCACCCCTAAGTTGACTTTTGGGACAAAAAATGAGCCAAGACCTCAAGAGAGGATTTGATGGTCTCTAAAATACTATATTGATCCATTTGCAACAATGGATTAATCCAAGAAGCTTGAGCAACAAGTTTCAATTTCATCTGAACCACAATTAGGGTTTTGCGAGAAAAGTCAACTGTAGCTTTGACTTCTGACCAGGACATGCTCCCAAACCCTAGGACATGATTCAATACACCCTATAACACCTATGAAATCAATCCATCAAGTTTTATTTAGGTCAAGGACTTGATTTCATAAGAGATCGCACAGTTTGGAATTTATCTGACAAAAAGTCAACTATGCATAAAAGTCAAACTTTGACTTTTTAAGATTTTTCACAATTATGGTTTTTTAACCCTAAAATGATGTTAATGTGTGGTTGGAATCATCATTCATCAAGAAAAGTGGGATAACTTGTAAAACGGGTAACCATAAAAACTTAGAAATTTTTCTAAGTTATAGAATAAAGTGGCTAGGGTACAAACTTTGGAGGATCATAACTCCTAAACCACAAGGCCATTTTTCCCCATCCAAAGCTAGATTTGTAGCCCTCATGGCCCTCTACAAAAGTGGAAACTACACCTCATTCCAATTCATTATGGATTTTGAGTTATGGAATGATCAAAATGGCTTAAAACATGAAATGCCACTTTTTCCAACACTTAGTGGAATTTTCACTAAGTCAGAATCTGCCTTACTTTTTTCCAAATGTAGGGAAATTTTTCACTTGGATCCAAAAAGTATCAAAACCAAATATGATCAAACAGTTGTTGTATCATATGAGGGTTTTCCAAAATGACCAAGAACATCACCAAACTCAACTTGAGTCATGAGATATGACAATGGCAATATGCCTTGCTGAAAACTGCCAAGGCTAGGCAGAATTTTGTACTTTTCCTCAATTTGGCAAAATCAGATAATTCCAAGCCTTGTCATCACTTTGGACACATCTGAGGATCAAATCTAAAGGGAACAAACACTGATCTAAGCCTCTAAAGTCTTTGGAACAAGAAGTAGCATGCCAAACCTAAAAATCCCTAAAAGAGGGACAAAACTCCAATTTTGGATTGGAGCATTTAATGGATGCTTAGAGGTGGCATGGACTGACACATTTGCAACTGAATTCAGTCAAGAATGATCCAACAACTAGGGAACCAAAGGCCTGTGCCCTAACCTCTAGTCAATGGCTAGAGGAGACTTGGATTCTCATTGATCAACATTGGCCAAACCTCTGCTGTGGTTGCCATTCAATATTGATCCCAAAACAAACTTGCTCTACTATAAATAGAGCTCATTTGTGCCCAGTTTGAGTACACCAAAGCCATCAAACAGATGCTTTCCTCAAAATCTGTTTCTTTAGGCAAAAATACCTTCTTTAGCAAGGTAACTCTGAGTTTTTGAGTTTGAGAGCAATTCCAATCAAACCAATCACACACACACACCTCATAAACATCATATAGAGGTGATCCAAACACTCACAAGTGACCTGTAATCCTTAAATCACAAAGTCACATCTCAAAACCTCAAAATAGTACTTTTGTGCATTTTTCAAGTCATGTCTTGATTCAGTCACTTTCCAAACCAGATAAAACCTCAAACACACTCCAAATATCATCCTTGAAATGTCCCAAATGGGTCCCCCCATCTGGAACACCATTTGAGGGAGTTGCTATTTTGGCCATTTTAACCCCTTTTGCAAGAAAGGGCCAGTTTTAGTTTTTGCACGTTCCGGCTGATTCCACTCATCCTAAAAGCTTCTAAGGGATCATTTGAGAGTGTCCAAAGCATCAAACCATTTCTGGAACAAGGGACTTGACAGATTGCACAAAAACTCCAAAAGCTCAAAAGAGAGGTAAGCATCATGACTTGAATCTTCCAAAATATGCATTGCTTTGAAGTCCACTGATCACGCACACCTCATACATGTTATATATGTTGTGTTTGAACCAATTTATCATGTAATTCATGCCTGTATCAAAGTGTAGCATAGAAAATGCAATTATAGACCTATTTCAAAACCACTATCAGATTTTGAGGAGGGATCATGATCTAAAAAAATACCACCACCATTGGATTCCTTGTGAAATTCTAGGCCAGATGCATATAAATTTTGTCTCAAACCATGGAGAAATGAGAAAGTTATGGACCTTCCCATTTCTTGGCAAAACTTGCCTTGTCTTGCCTTGGCCATGCCTAGAAAATAAGGCAAGCCTTGTATATTTGTTGTTTTGTTTCAATCAACGGATGTATCACCACCCCCAGTGGTAAGGCGCACGCCCTATAACCTTGAGGTCGTGGGTTCAAACCCCACCCATGCCATTTTGTGTTTTTTCACCCTTCTGCTATTTTTTCCAATATTTTCATGTTTTGTTAATTAATTGGAAAATTAATAACTCTTTCAATTTTAATTATTTTTTATTGGTTCTTTTTGCAAAAAATCACAAAAATGTTGAAATATTTTATTCCACAAAAAAATTATATTTATATTATTTATTTAATATAATTAGTATTTTTTTTGAATAAATTCCTTTTTAATTATTTTTAAACATTTTAAAAATGAATATTTACTTTGAAAATCAAAACCAAATGAGTTTAATATCTCTTGTGATTAAAACCTTATTTTTCAAACCTTAAAAAAAAATCACAAGTGGTTTATTCAAGCCTATTTGGTATTTTTATCATTTTATTTGATTTTCTTTTAATATTTACTTTTAAAGGAAAAACAAATTAGGTTTTTGTTGATTTTAACCCTAAAAAATCATTTTGGGCCTCTTGAGAGACTGTAAGACCTAACTCCTTTGAAAACCAAAACCTTTTTGGGCCTAAGTCATTGTATAAGACCCACTGCGTTTTTAAAAAAATCGCGGCGCAATCGCCATTTCAAACAAAAAACATCTGGGTCTCTCCTTGAGCTGTAAGCCCCATCACTTGTACAAAAATAACTCTTTGGGCCTCTAATTGAGTGTAAGACCCAACCCCCTTTTAACCAAAAATATCTTTGGGCCTCACTTATTGTATAAGTCCCTCTGCGTTAAAAGAAGTCTCGGCGCGATCGCCAATTCAAAAACAAAACATTTGGGCCTACCCTCGAGTTATAAGCCCCATTCCTTTTCTTTGAACACATTTGGGCCTCTCCCTGAGTTGTAAGCCCCAACGATCTTTTCAAAGCACTTTCTCCTTTGATTTTGAATATAATATTGTTATCAAAGCTTTCTTTGTTGAACAAACTAACAAAACAACATGGAAGCTCTACAACCGAGTAAGGGTTGACCTGCTTTCATTTACCGCTTTCATTTATATATAACTGTACCATGGGGCTGTTTCATTGTAAGTCTTCTTTCATAAACTCATATCGACTGTGTAATAATAGTATAGATATTTAGAGTTTCCCCGGCAACTACGTCTAGCACTAGGTAAAGCCCTGTTGATCAATCTTAAAAATAGACAAAACTAGATCCCCTATAGGAGCTCCAGATACAGTCTTCTCTTCGGTTGTCACTCCTAGGAATTATCAAAGAAACTCTAACTCCCCAGGGATGATCTTTTCTCCGTGAATGGCATCTCTTGAGTTTCTTCCAAATTCTTGAACTTTCCTGGTTTGATCTATTCTCTGTAAATAGCCTGTCTTGAATTTCTCGGGGTTTGGGGACCCACAGGCTTCTTAAAAGCATCCCCGCCTCCTCTTGGGCGTTGTACAAGGACCCTTCAGCTTCTTAGAATTTTTCACAACCTCCTCTTGGGCTTCATATAATGATTCTTTCTCCGAGAAGATAGCCTCCTCTTGGGCTTAGTACAAATTGTCCCTCGGCTTCTTAAAAGTTTTTCTCGCCTCCTCTTGGGCTTCGTACAAATTGTCCCGACGACCTCCTAGAGGTATAGGAACAAAAATTAGTCATCTTAATAGAACAGTCTTTCAAAGAGTCTAGATCTCACTACTACTATTTCTTAAGCATAGTACAAAAGATAAAACCCGTAGACTCGGACAGTCTAAAGCTCCTTTGGATTCCCCGTTTCCTTAGAGAACAGGAAATAACCCTGATCCTCCGATCAAATCCATGAGTACAACATTACCCATATAAGAACTAATTTTCTCTTTGAACCAACATACTAGACCTGTCACTCAACTGAAACAGTAACCATACCCTCCTCTTGGGCTTTGTACAATGATTCTCCCCAGCGGAGCTAACCTTTTAGCCTCCATCTCGAGCTTCATACGAGATACAAAAACACTCTCTTGTTGAGTATAAAAGACTCTCTTGTTGAGTCAAATCCCCTTTAGCCTGCATCTCGGGCTTCGTACGAGATACAAAAGACTCTCTTTTTGAGTCGATCCCTTTTAGCCTCTCTCTCGGGCTTCGTACGAGACACACAAAAACACCCTCTTATTGGGCCAGTAGCCTCTTCTTAGGCTTTGTATAAGGAAACCCCAATTGAGTCAATCAACCTTTTAGCATCAAATATGTGCCTCGTTCACAGTATACAAACATCAACAACTCCTTTCCCTTTATCTAATTGTTGTAAGCGGCAAGCCTCTGGATGATTTACATCCACGCCACTCTCCCTCTTTTAGCATGAGAAATTCCTAAGGAAAGATGGCATTGTTCTACACTGAGCTAAAGTCTTCTCCTTCAGATTAAAACCCCCTATAAAGGAAATTATGGCATTGATGGATTCACATATCCTAGTTAAAATAATTCTCCTTTATAACCAGTCACCCAACAGTTGTGACAAACATATCAAATACCCCTCTTTAGAGATGACAAATTCTCTCTAAATTCAAAACCCCTTTAGTTTCATACTTTGGGCTTAAAACAAGATACAAATAGACCCTTTAGCTTCATATCTTGGGTTTTAAACAAGATACAAACTACCTTTAGCTTCATGTCTTGGGCTTTGAACAAGACACCAAAACACCATTTCCTCCCATAGAATAGGAGGAACTACGATCGCTCTGATTTCCCTGTTTCGGAAAACGGGAATACGTAGGCATAAGATTGAAAGAAAAATCTTAGCGAGCACACTAATCCAAAACCCAATATCTCGTACCTTCATACATCAATCGAAAAGTATCAGTCCTAACATCCTACCAATAGCATAGTCCCGTTATTTCAGTCTTAACAAAGTAAGAAGAAAGAGGCCCCATTACCATATAGCATCCGTAACCTAACAGACCGCTGTTTAAACTCGGTATGCAAGGAGGGTTAATTGGAGACATCTATTTTCCTTCCTTCATCAGGTTCAATAGGATAAAAAATGAATCGACCTGTAGTACCCCAAAGCGACAATACTTAAGAACCACGTCCAAAATCGCTCGCTACAGAAAAGTGGCGCCCACCGTGGGGCCCTCTTCTCTCTTTTTTACAATTTAAGGTGAAAACCTTGGACAAGTTATTTTCATGACGGTTTCATCGGGGAATGTCATTATTACTAGAATCGGCCTTCACTAGGATCTTAGGTCAAAAACCTTTAAATTGGGAAGCTACCACAGAATGGCGACTCCGTCGGGGAGCCATTTTCTGTCAGGAACATAGGATTCATAGCTTTTAAAAGTCTAGGACATTAGGACAAATACATATATACTACTTTTTCTAATTGATATCTGTGTTTATTTTCTGCTAATGGGAATGCGTGTGATGCCGCATGTGGAAAGATTGAGTATACACCTAGGAAAAACCTCTTTCAGTAGTGCGGAAGCTATCGAAAATAATTGTCACGCGATACTACCCTCTTCTGAGATTCTTCGAAAAAACATCACCTAGCACGGTTCCCAACCCACTGGTGTATTCTCGACAAGAATTAATGATTTTGAGAGACAGGTACAAAAATCACTAGTATAAACCTTTGGGATGGGTAGAGCCTTGACTCCATGACACCGACCCTTTGACCCCATGTTTTTTCTATGTTTTTGTGTGTTCCATTCATGCATTCATTTAAAAAACAATAAAACAAATACAATTTTTTCTCTTCTAGTCTCTCTTTTTCAAAATTAAACTAAGACAATGATTACAAATGTCAGAGAAAAAAGATTGCGCTAATGGATTTCGGTAGAAGGAGAACTCATAAGTACACCCTCAAGGTTCCAAAGTTATAGGATTTGAGAGGTTTGGCGAGAATGATCACTAACCCTGACGCTTTCAGAGCCAAGTACGAAGGTCTGCTACCTCTGTTAAAGGTCCATGTAATTGAAAGAATCATGGAGGCACTCGTTAAGTTTTACGATCCGGTTTATCATTGTTTCACATTCTCGGATTATCAGCTAGCACCAACGCTGGAGGAGTATTCTCACCTGACTGATTTACACATTACTAATCAAGCTCCTTTTTCTGGACTGGAAGAAATTCCAAAGGATCAAACCATTGCAAAAGCAATTTATTTGGACAAGTCAGAAGTCAAGACTCACATGACCACTAAGGGTGGAATCCAGGGTTTGCCAGCCCAGGTCTTGGTAAAGAAGGCTCTATACTTTGCTAGTGTAGGGAACGTGGCCGCTTTCGAGAGCTTCTTTGTTTAGCTCACCTACGGGTTATTTTTGTTTCCCAACATCGATAACTTTGTAGATATCAACACCATTAAGGTTTTTCTCATTGGAAACCCTGTACCGACTTTGCTCGCAGATGTGTATCATTCTGCACACTTATGGAATCTATACAGCGGAGGAATGATCACGTACTGTATACCCCTGCTATACAAATGGTTTATCTCCCATTTGCCTAAGTCTGCTGCATTTTGGGATCATAAGAATGCCTTACGTTGGTCGCAAAAAATTATGTCTCTTACCAACTCTGACATAGATTGGTGCAATAGGATTTATGACGGGATCATGATCATTGACCGTTGTGGAAACTTCCCCAACGTACCCCTTATAGGAACTAAGGGGGGAATCAACTATCATCCAGTTCTTGTTCGTCGTCAATTTGGATACCCGATGAGGCAAGTCCCGCGTAATACTCATCTGGAAGGTCTTTTCTTCAAGGAAGGAGAAAATGACAGGGCACTAAAGACGGAAATAGTGCATGCTTGGAAACATGTTCATAAGAAAGGACGGGAGTCTCTAGGAAAACCGGACAGTGTCTCAGTGGAGCCTTATCTCCACTGGGTACAAACTAGAGCTCTCAAGCTAAAGATACCTTATCCTTGTCACGAAGTTCTTCCACCAAGGGAATCTATCATGTACTTCATGACTGAAACGGAAAAACTTCAGATAACTCTCAACAAACTTCAATAGGAAAGGAGGTCTTGGAAGAACAAGTACCGCACTCTCAATATGGAGCGTACCAAAATACAGCAACTACTGAAAGATAAGGATGCTCTGATTGAGATTTTAGAGCAACATGCGGTGGAAAATCAGGATGACCAAAGGAATTTGCTCGCTCCTTTCACTTGGCAAAGGAATGACAACCCGACAACGGCCCAAGAGCCCCGGTCCAAGAAAAGGAAAGTACCAGAATCAGCACCCGAGTTCTCCTCAGAGAGGACTCGGGACCCATTAGCTTAGGTTTTTGTTTCCGCACCTTGTAATTTACTATATTTCCATTTCCATAATCATTTGAATTCAATAAAACGGGGTTTCCCCACTGTTTGATGTTTGCAATCTAATTGTCGAAGTTTATTTTGATTAAACCAAAAAAAATTAATGTAATCATTGCATTTATGATTCTCACGTAACTTATTCTTCTTACCTACAAATCTCACGTTTGTGTCTCGGTTCTAGAGTCAAACTGTCTCATTCGTACAATACTCGGGCCAATCGGCAGAAAAAGATGGATGATCTTGAGGAAGAGAACAGAGAGTTAAAAGAAGAGATCGACACTCTAAGAGAGGTTATGAGAAAGCTTCGTAACGACATGCAAGTCATGGCAGAAGCTCAGTTACAAAGAACTGTGATCTCAGAGATCACCTCAACGCCCATAGTGGAGAAGTATGATCCTAGGTATCAAATGCCGAAAGATCGTCCCTGGGGCATGCCTGTTAACTATATCCCAGAAGGATATGTTCGGCCAATCACTGAAGATCAGGGAATCATAGCAGAAGCCGCTGGGCCTCAAGGTTACAAACTTCGGGAAAGCGAGGATGCCAGAGGCATAATGAGGACTCCTGAAGGTTACAAACTTCGGGAAATGCCAAGATTCACTGCCGTAGTAACGATACCGCCCCCTGTGGTGCATAATGTCCCGGAAGGACAGATTCCCCAGATACCTTCTGGTGAAAACAAAAGCATGTTCGAAAGAATGAACGAGTTCCAGGAACAGTTCCTGGAAATGCAGAAAGAACTACAAGCTATTCGCGGTTAGGATTTATTTGGAAAGGACGCCGCAGATATCTGCTTGGTCCCCAATGTGAAAGTTCCGCACAAGTTCCAAGGGCCCGACTTTGAAAAGTACAAGGGTAACTCTTGCCCTCAGAGCCACTTGGTGATGTACGCTCAGCAAATGTCAGCTCAGACAGAGAATCGGACCTACTGATTCACTACTTTCAAGATAGTTTAACCAGTGCCGCCCTTAAAATGGTACATGGGGTTAAACCGCGACACGATCGGCACATTCAGAGATCTTGGCACTGCCTTCGTCCAACAATATAAATACAATTTGGACATGGCACCAGACAGAGATCAACTCTGATCAATGTTGCAAAAGGACAAGGAAACCTTTAAGGAATACGCTCAGAGATGGCGTGAAATTTCCGCTCAAATCTGTCCACCTCTTGAGGAAAAAGAGATGACAAAGATCTTATTAAAGACCTTGAGCTCATTTTACTACGACAAAATGGTCGCCAATGCGCCTAGTGATTTCACCGAGATGGTCGGTATGGGAGTTCGTCTTGAGGAAGCCGTCCGAGAAGGACGTCTAGTCAAAGACACTGGATCATCAAGTAGTACAAAGCGATACGGTAGTGCTCTTCCTAAGAAAAAAGGGCAAGATATTGGGAATACCTCTCTCGGAAAGCAAAGGTGATGGTACCAACCAGTAGTAGCTGTAACTCCTGCTATTAACCATGCGCCTGTTTCTACGTATCAACCTCAGGTTGCGCAAAACCAACCTAATCAACAGCAACTTCAGAAAAGGACACAACAGTCTCTTCAGCAGACTTGTCCTCAACATAATAACAACCGTAAAACGTGGCCACCAGGATTTGATCCTCTACCCGTATCGTACGCAGAACTATTTCCGTTACTACTGGCCAAAGGGCATGTCCAGACTAAGTCTCCTCTTACAGTACCAAAAAATCTGCCTTTTTGGTTTAAGGTGGATCAGACTTGTCCTTACCATCAAGGAGGACCAGGGCATAATATAGAGAACTATCACAGATTCAAATCCGAGGTGCAAAAGCTTGTTAGGAGCGGGGTCATATCTTTCAAGGATACGAATCCGAATGTTCTCACGAGCCCGCTGCCTCAACACGAGAAAGTTGCAGTCAACCTGATAGAGGGAGAGTCTAACAACGTCTATCAAATTCACGATGTACTCTTGTTGAGGACCAATCTGGTCAAGATGCATTGTAAATAGAGTGGATATGGCCATGTGCCACCTCATAATTATCACTAATGTGATATCTGCTCTAAAAGCAATCAAGGGTGTTCTGTGGTGCAATAAGCTCTACAGGAACAATTGGATCTCGGGTGGATCCAAGAGCATCTAGTTCATGGAGTTAAATGGTTTATACGAATTCCAACATCATTCAAAACCACAACATCCGTGCGATGAATGTCAACTTGGTAGCAATGTACTCACGACAAAGCCAGTATCATAATCTACCACAGCACGATTATAATTCCTGTCTGACTTGCTCGGTAAACAAACATGGATGCTCTTTCATACAGGAGGCCCTCCAGCATCAGATGGATCTTGGATGGATCCAGGATTATCATGATAGGAATCCCTATCAGATCAACATGATTCAAATCTTCGATATTCGCTTGATGAATATCATCCTGGTGGAGCTACATGCTAAACAGGTCCGGCTAGGGTTCCTGGTATCACATGATTATCAGGGCTGTAGAGCAGGTTACGAAAACGATCAAGGTTGTGCCCTTTTTCAGGAAACACTTCAGAACTTGTTGAATCATTGGTGGCTTCCAATCTATATGGATGAAGACACCCAGCAAGTTAGTATCACCAACGGGAACCCTACTCGGCATCAAAGTCAGGATGTCCGATCTGTGGAAACTGACCTAGTGAGGTTACATTGTATTCAAAGAGGGCATGGCCAGGTGCCGCCACACAACTATGAATGTTGTAGAGTCTGGTCGGAAAGTAACTAAGGATGCTACCTTGTGCGAGCAGCTCTTCAGGGTCAGGTGGACCGTAGAGAGATTCGCCCATGTCCAGGTTCCAGACCAATCAACTGGACGCCGGACTACCTCGCTGATCAAATTGAGGACGTTGTCATAATATCTGATCATCAGAGGACTAGGGATGTTTGTGCCATCATCCCTCTACTTGACAAATCGAGAGTTCCCAACCAGGAACAGATCGAAATTACTTACGATAGTTAGAAAAATCAGAAGGCTCCCATAGTCATCTATTGTCGAGACCACTACCGTATGAATTAACTAAGGTTATCCCTTAAAAATAAGGTGCAACAACAGTTGAGAATGGAAAGGAAATTCCATTACCCTCCGTCGTGAACATTGCAGACATCAGTCGAGTAACACGGAGTGGTAGAATCTTCAACAGAGGAGTTGGAGAACCCAGCAAAGAAAAGGAACCTCAGACAGAAGTTCCCAATCCACCAGTCGGTCAATCCAGTAATCCCGACCTTTAGAAAAACAATGATGAGATGCTAAAGCTCATCCAAAGGAGTGAATACAACATTGTTGATCAGCTGTTACAGACTCCGTTAAAGATCTCGGTATTATCACTGTTGTTTAGTTCAGAAGCGCACAGGGAGGCTCTACATAAAGTCTTGGAGCAAGCCTTTGTGGAATAGGATATAACAATCAGACAGTTCGATAGCATTATCTCTAACATGACTTCCTACAACAACTTAGGATTCAGTGATGAGGATTTGCCAGAGGGGGCAAAAGTCATAACATGGCGCTCAACATTATAGTCAACTGCCAGGACGATGCTTTAGCCAGCATACTGGTAGACACAGGGTCATCCCTGAATGTTATGCCAAAGTCCACTTTAACGCAATTATCATTCAAAGGCCCTCCGATGAGAACCAGCGAGGTCATCGTCAAAGCATTTGACGAATCCAGAAAAACGGTTATCGGCGAAGTCGACCTTCCCATAACTATTGATCCTCACACTTTCCAAGTCACTTTCCAGGTCATGGACATCCGGGCAACATACAACTGTTTATTAGGAAGACCTTGGATACATCAGGCTAGGACGGTCACCTCGACCCTCCTCCAAAAGTTAAAGTTCGTCCAGAACGGCCAACTCGTCACAGTCTGTAGAGAACAGGCCTTGCTCGTAAGTAACTTATCGTCATCCACTTATGTGGAACTAGAGGGGATAATCGGAACCTAGTTCCAAATGCTTTCGCTACACAAGGACGGTCAATCCGAAGGGGGAACTTCGATTTCCTCGTACAAAGATGCTATCAAAGCGGTCGAGGGTGCCAATACAACAGGATGGGGGCAGCTTGTCATTCTTACTGACAATAAAACAAAGAAGGGTCTTGGTTTTTCTGCAACATGTACCCAAACAGCTACTAACGATGAAAGTCTTCATCCCATTCAGGATTTCTTCCACAATGGAGGCTTCCTTCAACCAGTGACTCAAGAAGTGCATACCATCAATAAAGATGATTCGTCCGATACGGAGGAAGAATAGAAGTCCTATCTCAATGAGGACGGTTATATGTCTCGGGACGAAACGCAGATTCCTTTTTGCTTTCCTACACAGAGTCCGAGATTTATACCCAGGTCAGGCGTCAAATTGATATATGGAGATTGTGATCCGAAAGGATGTTGTGCTCCACCAAACTCATTAGAGGAGGAAACTCTGATGAAGGACAACTTTGACCACAACTATTATGGCCCGATGGATGGCCTGCCAATGTGGCAGCCTTACCCAGGAGACTTGGGGCAAGAAAGTTAGCCGAACAATGTAAATCAGTTGACCATCATTGAACATAATACCTGTGTCTCCACTATGTCATGGGATCATTACTCAGGGCATTAAGACGTTTGTAGGACTAGAATTCATTAACTATGCTTTTTCTGAGGTCAACGTTATCGAGAGGGATGACTCCTCCAGCTCCAAAGAAGTGTGGGACACCTTGGGACAACCGAGTGGAAAATACGACTACATGGTCAAATACACCGCTCCCAAAAGCTCTCATATCAGGCTCGAAGACATCCAACCAACTGGATGGGGAGATTTGCCTGAGAGGATAAATATTCTGCAAAATGCAACAGAGGAATCCTCCTACGACAACTCTGCTTGGGAGACAGATTCCAATGATCCTGCTCCGCCAGAAATCAGCGTTATTTCTAAAGACAAATCAAGGAAGGTACCAGACTTTGTGATTCACCGAGGAGTTCGCCGCCAATGGGTTGCTGTCGATGTTCCGAAGATTGTTCATAAGTCAAAGTAATTGTCGTCTTTAGCCTTTCACCCTGCCCAGGTGAAACGGATGTTTTGATAGGGCTCGCTTTCTGTAAATTTCCCTCTTCGCTTCGCCCAAAGCGACAGAGTTTTGTTTTATAGAGCTGTAGTTTTAAGAATCGACTTGTTCATTAATAAAATAATGTCGTTCTGTAATTTTCGCATTAATTGCTATTTTCTCTTTTTGCTTTTCTTAGAAAATGGTAATCCTAAAAACCAAATAATAAAAACAAGCAGTTTTTCAAAAACAAATACACTGCACACACTTTTGAATTCTCCATATCTCTTTTGAAAACAATCATCACGTCATGCAGATTGCTTGTTTTAAACGCCGTTGAAACATACGATCCAATGCCTTCTCCCAACTTTGAATTCCCGGTATTTGGGGTTGAAGAAGAAGTTGACGAAGAAATTCCAGAAGAGATCTCCTAACTACTCAGACAAGAGGAAAGGTCCATCGAACCTCACAAACGTTAGAAACGATCAATGTGGGTTCAGAAAAAGAGAGAAAAGAAATCAGGATTGGGGCACTGCTCAGTCCAACTGCCAAAGAGAGTCTGACAAAGTTTCTCAAAGAATTTCCCGATGTATTCGCTTGGTCCTATCAGGATATGCCAGGGTTGGATACCAGCATCGTGGAACATCACTTACCGTTGAAATCAGAATGTCCTCTAGTAAAACAAAGGTTGAGACGAACTCATCCGGACATGGCCATCAAAATCAAAGAGGAAGTACATAAACAGATTGATACGGGTTTCCTCGCCACGTCAGAATATCCTCAATGGTTAGCCAACATCGTACCAGTTCCTAAAAAGGACGGAAAAGTCAAAATGTGTGTCAACTACAGAGATCAGAATAAGGCTAGTCTAAAGGACGACTTTCCCTTGCCACACATTGACATGCTGGTAGATAGTACAGCTAAGTTCAAAGTTTTCTCCTTCATGGATGGGTTCTCAGGCTATAACCAAATCAAAATGGCACCGAAAGACATGGAAAAAACTTCGTTCATTACCCCATGGGGTACCTTTTGTTATAAGGTAATGTCGTTCGGTTTGAAGAACGTCGGGGCAACCTATCAAAGGGCCGTGACTACTTTGTTTCATGACATGATACACAAAGAAATCGAAGTGTATGTCGATGACATGATTGCAAAATCTAAGACAGAAGAGGAGCATGTGACCCACCTATCAAAACTATTCGAGCGGTTGAGAAAGTACAAACTCCACTTGAATCCCAACAAATGCACCTTCAGTGTTTGTTCAGGGAAACTCTTAGGGTTCATCGTCAGCCAGAAAGGAATTGAGGTTGATCCTGACAAGGTCAAGGCCATTCAAGAAATGCCTTCTCCGAAAACTGAAAAATAAGTCAGAGGATTCCTGGGACGTTTGAACTACATATCCAGATTCATATTCCTCATGACCGCGACCTGTGCGCCGATTTTCAAATTACTCAAAAATTCGACAGTATCAAGGAATAGTTGTTGAACCCACCGATTCTATCACCTCCAGTGGAAGGAAGACCACTGATCATCTACCTCACAATCCTAGAGGACTCAATGGGATGTGTACTTGTCCATCAAGATGAAACGAAAAGGAAAGAATCTGCCATCTACTATTTGAACAAGAAGCTCACCGACTGCAAGACTCGGTATACTATGCTTGAGAAAACTTGTTGCGCTTTGGCTTAGGCAGGCAAACGTCTTCGCCAGTACATGATTCGTCACACCACTTGGTTGGTCTCCGAAATGTATCCAATCAAGTATGTCTTTAAAAAGCCTGCTCTTACGGGAAGGATTTCCCGTTGGCAGATGTTGCTATCAGAATATGACATAGAGTACCACGCTCAGAAAGCCGTTAAAGGAAGTGTTTTAGCCGGTCATTTGGCTCATCAACCGATTGATGATCAAGAATCAATCGGATTTGACTTCCTAGACAAAGATGTCATGTATTTAAAAATGAAAGACTGCGATGAACCGCTACCCAGTGAAGGGCCAGAACCAAGTTCCCAATGGGGACTAATCTTTAACGGAGCTATCTATCATTATGGAAACGGAATTGGGGTAATCATTGTTGCCCCTCAGGGTACCCACATTCCTTTCACTGCCAGACTTACGTTCAAATGTACAAACAACGAGGCCGAATACGAAGCCTGTATTATGGGTCTTGAGGAAGCAATTGATTTAAGGATCAAAAACTTGGACGTATATGGTGACTCAGCTTTGGTTATCAATCATATTAAAGGCGATTAGAATACATACCAATCAGAATTGATTCCTTACAAAGACTATGCAAGAAGGTTGTTGCCTTTCTTTAATAGAATCGGGTTTCATCACATCCCTCGTGAGGAGAATCACATGGAGGATGCATTAGCCACCCTCTCTTCCATGATTAGCGTAGGTCAATGGAATGATCTACCTAAGATCGACATCATGCGCCTTGAACGGCCCGCTTACATCTTCACGATTAAAGCAGTCATAGACGACAAACCTTGGTATCACGATATCAAATGCTTCCTTCAGAAACAGGAATACCCACCTGGGGCTTCCAGGAAAGACAGAAAAACCCTCAGAAGGCTGACAGGCAGTTTCTTCCTGAGCAGTGGCACTCTCTATAAAAGAAACTTCGACATGGTCTTGCTCCGATGCGTAGACAGACCAGAAGCGGACATGCTGATAAAAGAAATTCACGAAGGATCCTTTGGCACTCATGCCAATGGACACACAATGGCGAGAAAAAAATCTAAGAGCAGGGTACTATTGGTTGACAATGGAATCTGACTGCTACAAGTACATGAGGAGGTGTTACAAGTGTCAGATATACTCCGACAAGATTCATGTACCGCCTACACATCTCAAAGTTCTCTCCTCCCCATGGCCTTTTTCCATATGGGGAATCGACATGATTAGCATGATTGAACCTAAGGCTTCAAACGAACATCGGTTCATCCTGGTAGCCATTGATTACTTCACCAAGTGGGTCGAAGCAGCATCGTACGCCAATGTAACCCGACAAGTGGTGGTCTGATTTATCAAAAATAATCTCATTTGTCGTTATGATGTTCCAAGCAAGATCATTACAGATAATGGATCTAACTTGAACAACAAGATGATGAAGGAGTTGTGTGATGAGTTCAGGATCGAACACCATAACTCATCTCCCTACCGACCCAAGATGAACGGAGCGGTAGAAGCGGCTAACAAGAACATCAATAAGATTATTCAAAAGATGGTTGTAACCTACAAAGACTGGCACGAGATACGACCCTTTGCTTTTCATGGTTATCGCACATCTGTCTGCACTTCAACAGGGGCAACCACTTTCTCTCTAGTGTATGACATGGAAGCAGTGCTCCCCATAGAAGTAAAGATCCCATCAATCAGGGTATTGATGGAAGCTAGGCTAACAGAAGCTGAATGGTGTCAAAGACGACACGACAAACTGAACCTGATCGAAGAGAAGCGAATCACGGCACTATGCCATAGTCAGTTGTATCAGCAAAGGATGAAGAGGGCATTTGACAAAAAGGTCCGGCCTCGCGTCTTCAGAAAAGGAGACCTTGTGCTCAAGAAGATACAATCATTTCTCACTGATTCTCGGGGAAAATGGACTCCAAACTATGACGGCCCCTATGTGGTCAAGAAAGCTTTCTCAGGCGGCGCCTTGAGACTTGCAACCATGGACGGAGAGGAATTTTCCTACCCCACCAATGTTGATGTAGTCAGTAAATACTTCACCTAAAAAAAAAACGTCTTGGTGGATTGAAAACCCGAAAGGGCGGTCCAGGCAAAAATTAGAGACACAAGAAAAAAAATCATCATCCCGTTGGATTGGAAATCTCAAAGTACAATCCATGCAAAAGTTAGGGATAATGGCAAGTAACTATTGTAGCGAGCGATTTTGGGACGCGGTTCTTAAACATTGTCGCTCTTTTGGGGTTACTACAGGTCGATTCATTTTTTATCCTATTGAAGCTGATGAAGGAAGGGAAATAGATGTCTCTAACTATCCCTGCTTGCATACCGAGTTTAAACAACGGTCTGTTAAGTTACAGATACTATGTGGTAATGGGGCCTCTCTTAGGTTATTTTGGCAGAATGACGGGTTTATTCTATCGGCAGGATGTTAAGACTGATGCTTTTCGATTGATGTGGGATTTAGGGTTTTTGTTTTAGTGTGCTCGCTAAGATTTTTCTTTCAATCTTATGGCTACGTATTCCCGTTTTCCGAAATAGGGAAATCAGAGCGTTCCTAGTTCCTCCTATTCTCTGGGAGGAAATGGTGTTTTGGTGTCTTGTTCAAAGCCCAAGATGTGAAGCTAAAAGTGATATGTATCTTGTTCGAAGCTTAAGATGTGAAGCTGAAGGTGATTTGTTTGTATCTTGTTCAAAGCCCAAGATGTGAAGCTAAAATGTTTTGACTTTAGAGAGAATTTGTCATCTCTAAAGGGGTTTGTTTGTCACAACTGTTGGGTGACTGGTTATAAAGGAGGATTACTTTAACCGGGATGTCTGAATCCGAGAATGCCATAATTTCCTTCATAGGGGATTTCCAACCTGAAGGAGAAGACTTTAACTCAGTGTAGAGCAATGCCATCTTTCCTTAGGAATTTCTCATGCTAAAAGAGGGACAGTGGCATGGATGTAAATAATCCAGAGGCTTGCCGCTTACAGCAGTTTGATGAAGGAGTTGTTGATGTTTGTATACTGTGAACGAGGCATAGCTTTGATGCTAAAAGGTTGATTGTCTCAACTGAGGTTTCCTTATACAAAGCCTAAGAGGAGGCTATTGACCCAACAAGAGGGTGTTTTTATGTGTCTTGTACGAAGCCCGAGAGAGAGGCTAAAAGGGTTGACTCAACGGGAGAGTGCTTAACAAGTAACCGACTCAACAAGAGAGTTCCTTTTGTATCTCGTACGAAGCCCGAGATGGAGGCTAAAAAATGTTTGACTCAACAAGAGAGTCTTTGTATCCCGTACGAAGCCCGAGATGGAGGCTGAAATTTATTTGGCTCAATAAGAACCTTTTTGTATCTCGTACGAAGCCCGAGATGGAGGCTAAAAAATGTTTGACTCAACAAGAGAGTCTTTGTATCCCGTACGAAGCCCAAGATGGAGGCTGAAATTGTGAGCTCCGCTGGGGAGAATCATTGTACAAAGCCCAAGAGGAGGCTATTGTAGCTGTTTCAGTTGAGTGACAGATCCAATATGCTGATTTAAAGAGAAAATCAGTTCTTATATTAGTAATGTTTGCACTCAGGGATTTGATTCGAGGATCAGGGTTATTTCATGTTCTTTAAGGAAATGGGAAATCCAAAGGATATTGAGATTGTCCGAGTCTACGGGTGTCTTTCCCTATTTTTTGAAAGGGAGCTTGAGAATGTCTTTGAGACTCAAGGAGATTAGACTGTCCAAGTCTAGAGTTTTATCTTTTGTACTATGTTTTGATAAACAGTAGTATGGTCTAGACTCTTCGAAAGACTGTTCTATGAAGATGACTAATATCTGTTCCTATACCTTTAAGAGGTCGTCGGGACAATTTGTACGAAGCCCAAGAGGAGGCTGGAAACTTTTAAGAAGCCGAGAGGTCCTTGTACGAAGCACAAGAGGAGGCTATTATTCCCGGGGGAAGAATCATTATATGAAGCCTAAGAGGAGGTTGTGAATACTTCTAAGAAGCCGACGGGTCCTTGTACTAAGCCCAAGAGGAGGCGGGGTGCTTTTAGGAAGCCTGTGGGTCCTTGTACAATGCCCAAGAGGAGGCCGATGCTTTTAAGAAGCCTGTGGGTCCCCAAACCCCGAGAAATTCAAGACAGGCTATTCACAAGGAATAGATTAAGCTAGGAAAGTTCGAGAATTTGGAAGAAACTCAAGAGATGCTATTCGCAGAGAATACATTCATCTCTGGGGAGGTAGAGTCTCTTGACAATTCCTAAGGAGGACAGCCGAAGAGAAGACTGTATCTGGTGCTCCTATTGGGGATCTAGCTTGTCTATTTCTACGAGTAATCGAAACGACTTTACTTAGTTCTAGACGTAGTTACCGGGGAAACTCTAAATATCTATACTATTATTACACAGTTGATATGAGTTAATGAAAGAAGACTTATAGCGAAACTGCCCCACAATACAGTTATATGTATATGAAAGCGATAAATGAAAGCGTATAAACACTTACTCGATTGTAGAGCTTCCATGTTGTTTGGTTAGTTGTTCAACAAAGAAAGATTGAAAATAACAGTATATTCAAAATCAAAGGAGAAAGTGCTTTGAAAAGAAAGATTGGGGCTTATAGCTCAAGGAGAGGCCCAGGGTTTTATCAGTGATTGCACTGTTGAAATTTATACAGAGGGACTTACACAAGTGACTGTGGCAAACAAAAAGGTTTTCTGTACAAAGGGATGGGTCTTACACTCTCTCAAGAGGCCCAAAAAGTTTTAAAGAAAAAGAGATGGGTCTTAATACTCGAGGGTAGGCCCCGATGACTTTTCGTTTGAAATGGCGATCGCGCCGAGGTTCTCTTTTAACGCAGAGGGACTTATACAATATCTGAGGCCCAAAATTATTTTGGTTAAAAGGGGATTGAGTCTTACATGCTAATAGAGACCCAAAAAAGTTTTGAATGGGTCTTATAGGTCAAGCAGAGGCCCAGATGTTTTAAATGGACGACGGTCGCGTCGTTTACTTGTACAGAGGGACTTATACAATAAGTGAGGCCCACAAAGTTTTATGTACAAGGGGCTTGGAGTCTTACACTCTCTCAAGAGGCCCAAAAACTTTGAAAATGATTTATGAGGGTTGAATTAATCAAAAACCCTAATTTGTTTTCAAAATGTATTTTAATTGAATAAAAATTCAATTAAAATGATCAAAAATTGTTTAACATGTGGAAAACAAATTGTGATCTTGGATTAATGCTTCATAAATCAAGTTTTGCCCTACAAAATGATTAGAAATCATTAAAATTTGCAAAATCAAGATGGAAAAAATATTCAAAATGTCAAAAACAATTAAAATATTAATTCTTTGTAAAATATCAATTATATGGAATAAATAATATTTTTGGGATTTTTTGGGAAAATAAAATATTTTAACATTTTTGTGAATTATTAAAAAAAGAATCAACTCAAAATCATTAAAACTCAGAGAGAAATTAATTTTTGAATCAATTAAATAAAATCACAAAATTCAAATATTTGAATTTTCAAAAAAGGCGCCAAGAACACCCAAGAACACGCGCGTATTCTGGGTTTTTTCCAGAATTGCATTTTCTCTCCAATCTCACTGAATACTTGGTTATATCATGCAATCCACATATCAATCTGCTCGTCTCAACCTCAAGATCATGTCTATGGTATTTAATTTCATTTATTTTAAACATGGAATGAAAAATCAAGACAAAACCTCAAGAACCCTAAAATTGGCATGAAGGCTGAGAATTTTGATACACGATTCAAACAAAGCAATTAATTGAGGGGAAACATTTCATGCATGATTATGAACATTTGGCAAAAGTATTGTGCGAGGAAATATGCATAGATTAAGATATGACCAAGTTTAGGCTTACCTCTAGGTCGTGAAAGCAAGTGCAATGTGATTTTTGAGTTGGAGGTGTTACAGATGAGATGTGATGATCTGAACAGCTTCCCTACACCCTATGGAGTGTGTTTGAATGCTTGGACTTGATTGAAATTGGCTGGATCACTTCATGGCATCTCAACTGCAACTTGGTTAAAACCTTGAGCAATTGACTGGTGATTATGAGAAATCAGTGTTCCAGATGTTGTTTAAGTGTTTGATCAGCTCACATATGATGTATGTGAGGTGTGTGTGTGATTGGTTTGGTTGGAATTTCTCTCTAGCTCAAAAACTCAGAGTTACCTTGCTAAAGAAGGCATTTTTGCCAAGAGAAAGGGATTTTGAGGAAAGCATCTGTTTGATGGCTTTGGTGTACTCAAACTGATCACAATTGAGCTCTATTTATAGTAGAGCAAGTTTGTTTTGCAAGGAATAGTGAATGGCAACTGCTGAGTAGGGTTGGCCAATGTTGGCAAATGAAAATCCAAGTCTCCTCTAGCCATTGACTAGAGGTTAGGGCACAAGATGCTGGTTGGTCTTGGATAAGTCTTGACTAAATTCAGTTGCTAATAGCTCAGTCCATGTCACCTTGGTGCTTCCATTGAATGCTCCAATCCAAAATTGGAGTCTTGTCCCTATTTTAGGCAATTCTAGGTTTGGCATGCTATTTCTTGTTCCAAGGACTTTTGAGGCTTGGCTCAGTGATTGTCCCCTTTAGATTTGATCCTCAGATGTGTCCAAGATGATGACAAGGCTTGGAATTGGCTGATTTTGGCAAATCGACCAAAAGTGCAAAAATCTGCCTTGCCTTGGCAGTTTTCAGCAAGGCATTTTTCCACTACCATATCTCTTAGCTCAAATTGAATTTGGTGATGTTATTGGCCATTTTGGAAAGCCCTTATATGATACAACAACTGTTTGATCATATTTGGTTTTGATAATTTTTGAATCCAAGTGAAAAAGCCCCCTACATTTGGAAAAAAGTAAAGGCAGATTCTGACTTAGTGAAATTTTCACCAAGTGTTGGAACAAAGTGACTTTTCTTGATTTTGATCACTCCATAACTCAAAATCCATGAGGAATTTGGACATAGATCAGTATGAAGCTTTTGTAGAGGGCAATGAGATCTACAAATCAAGCTTTGGATGGGGAAAAATGGCTTTGTGGTTTAGGAGTTATGATCCTCCAAAGTTGGTACCCTTGTCACTTTATTTCATAACTTAGAAAATTTTCTAAGTTTTTATGGTTACCCCTTTTACAAGTTATCCCACTTTCTTTGATTTTTCTTAATGAATGATGATTCAAATCATACATAAACATCATTTAAGGGTTAAAAATCCATTTTTGTGAAAAATCTCAAAAAGTCAAAGTTGACTTTTGTGCACAGTTGACTTTTTGTCAGATGAATTCCAAATTGTGCAATCCTTTAGGAAATCATTTCCTTGACCTAAATCAAACTTGATGGACATGTTCCATGGGTGTTATAGGGTGTATTGAATCATGTCTTAGGGCTTGGGAGCATGTCCTGGTCAAAAGTCAAAGTTACTGTTGACTTTTTCTACGAAACCCTAACTGTGGTCCAGATGAAATTGAGACTTGTTGCCCAAGCTTCTTGGATCAATCCATTGTTGCAAACGGATCAATGTGGTATATTGGAGACCCTCCAATCCTCTCTTGAGGTCTTGGTTCATGTTTTATCCCAAAAGTCAACTTAGGGGTGAATTAGGTCAAGAAACGCTAATTCCTGATTTTTGTTAAATGCATCCCCTGAGGCAAAATTGACTTGATGATTCGATCCATGAGGTTCCATGGAGCATATTTGGTTATGTTTTGGATATTTGGCTCATGCCCAGATGAAATTTTCCATCTGGAGGCTTTGGTCGACCAAAACCCTAATTTGGTGACACTGGCGATCTTGAGGCTTGATCCACCTAGAAGGGAGCATCCTTGTGCTTAATCCTTGAAGTGGGAGTCCTTTTGATCATTTGTCTATGTTTGAGAGGTTAGACAAGTTAAGGATCATGTCATTCCTTAATTGATCATTTGTCTAAGAGCCCTGAGAGGGCTTGAAACCCTAATTTTGATTGTAGTGAATGCTCACCCATCTTTGGGGAGACTAATGAGGCATAATGGTTCATCCATATTGTGGTGAGGATTTGACCAATGATGGGAATCTTAGTGGTCAAAATTTGGGGTATGACAGATACCCCTATTTAATCTTCTTGGACCCGAAGGCGTGAATGACGAAGGTATTCGAGCATTCGGGGTGCAAGAGGATTAAATATCGGAATATTCGAAATTTTGATGGTGGTTTATGAATGGCAGTTTGCTCATCCATCTTCTTTTTCTAAGCGATGATGCTTAGAAAAGGTAAAACTTCCCCTCGATCCTGGTTTCCCACCAAGGAACTGCTCTTAGTTTCTGAAATAAACTTCCCCTCGAT
The DNA here is from genome assembly GCA_022829125.1 of Lathyrus tuberosus. Taxonomy (NCBI): domain Eukaryota; kingdom Viridiplantae; phylum Streptophyta; class Magnoliopsida; order Fabales; family Fabaceae; genus Lathyrus; species Lathyrus tuberosus. The sequence continues at coordinate 1,314,172 of JALAZF010000839.1, forward strand.
CCTGGTTTCCTACCAAGGAACTGGTCTCAGTTTCTGATATAAAATGCCCCTCGATCCTGGTTTCCTACCAAGGAACTGGTCTTAGTTTCTGAAATAAACTTCCCCTCGATCTTGGTTTCCTACCAAGGAACTGGTCTTAGTTTCTTTTGTCAATAAACTTTATTGACAAGGGACGCTATTCGTAGCAGTTTTCCTCAAACTTCTCGCCGAATTTTCCTGGGGAGATGCCATTTGACGGAAAAAGTTTTGATGTCAGACTTGCTGGGGAACCCAATCGTCTGAGTTGTAGAGGTGCACAAATTTCTCTAATGGAGACGCCATTTGTTGACTCTATCGGGGAAAACGAGTCTCTTGAGAGACTGCTTTCGCTTGGCGTCTTACATCATACTTTTCTTGGGATCTTCCCGGAGAAATTCCATATGATGGGATCCAATTTTGAGGTGCCGATGACCTTTTCATCAGTGGTATTTTTAGAGAAAAACTGCCGTACTGCCAAATCTCTGCCTAAGAGGCTTTCTCTGGGGATTTTCCTTAATCCGGGAAAGCAAGGATATCATCTTCAATGGTGAAGAGTGATATTTGTCGAAAGTTCTCTGGTCTTTCAGAGGTTCAAGTTATCAAAGTGGTCAAGGAGCCAATTTCAATCCAGAAATAAACTGGAGGAGAGATTGTTCAGACACAACATTTCCTGACGAGGAAAGAACTGACAACTCGATTGAGAGTACTATTATCACTAGGGGACAAGACCGACTAGAGTGATAGTGATGCAATATGAATATGAATGCAAATTAATAATGCATGATGTATGTATGTTTATGTTGACAACACTGACGTGACATACAAACTAACGGGTGAACACAACCGGACACTCGTCCATCGCGGGGCGAAGACGTACCGTTGGTTCAAACGTAGCAATTCTACCTTGCTTAGGAGAGATAGTCCCTGTGGGGAATACCGTTGGTCGGGCTTAGGAGATAAGAACTCGGCCGAGGGTATCAAACGAGAAAGCCGCATCTGATACTCCTGATCCTTCGTTCAGGTGTACTGTTTAGAAGGAATACTTTGATTCTGCACTTTGAGGCTCGAACACCTTCTGGAGAAGCGATCGATGTTCTTTTGATGTTCAACAGTCAAAAGAAATTTCCATCTTTATTTTAAAAGCAGAAAAGGTTTATCAAGTAAATTCATTTTTGTTTTATTTCAAGAATCGTTAATCATATTAAAATGTCATTATGTAAAGCTAAAACAAATAAGAATTGCAAACAAAAGCACAAGGGCTCAAATTTTATTCATAGGATGGAAATCAGCCAACCGCGTGATTCCAAAGAGTATATACAAAGTTAGAAAATGGTAATTTACGGGAAAAGGGCTACGTTGAAACATAACGACCACTATCCTTCTACCAACTTTGAATTCAGGGCATCCTGAGCTTCTGTCGAAGATGACCTTGAATGGAGATTTCTAATGGACGATGTAACTGTTGTTGAGGGATTCGCCTCGGTTGAACATAGTTACTTGCCATTATCCCTAATTTTTTCCTGGATTGTACTGTGATGTTTCCAATCCACCGGGATGATTTTTTATCATGTCTCTAATTTTTGCCCAGAACGCCCTTTCGGGTTTTCAATCCACTAAGACGTTGTTTTTTTTTTTTTTTAGTTTAGGCGAAGTATTTCTTGACTACATCAACATTCGTGGGGTAGGCAAATTCCTCTCCGTCCATGGTTGCAAGTCTCAAGGCGCCGCCTGAGAAAGCTTTCGTGACCACATAGGGGCCGTCATAATTTGGAGTCCATTTGCCCCGCGAATCAGTGAGAAATGATTGTATCTTCTTGAGCACGAGGTCTCCTTTTCTGAAGACGCGAGGTCGGACCTTTTTGTCAAACGCCCTCTTCATTCTTTGCTGATACAACTGACCATGGCATAGTGTCGTGATTCGCTTCTCTTCGATCAGATTAAGTTCGTGGTGTCGAATCTGACATCATTCAACTTATGTTAGCTTAGCTTCCATCAATACCCTGATTGATGGGATCTCTACTTCTATGGGGAGCACTGCTTCCATGCCATATACTAGAGAGAAAGGGGTTGCCCTTGTAGAAGTGCGGATAGATTTTCGATAACCGGGAAGAGCAAAGGGCAGCATCTCGTGCCAGTCTTTGTAGGTTACAACCATCTTTTGAACAATCTTTTTAATATTCTTGTTAGCCGCTTCTACCGCTTTGTTCATCTTGGGTCGGTAGGGAGATGAGTTATGGTGTTCGATCTTGAACTCTGCACACAACCCTTTCATCATCTTGTTATTCAAGTTGGATCCATTATCTGTAATGATCTGACTCGGAACACCATAATGATAGATGATATTGTTTTTGATAAATCGGACCACCACTTGTCGGGTTACATTGGCGTATGATGCTGCTTCGACCCACTTGGTGAAGTAGTCAATGGCTACCAGAATGAACCGATGTCCGTTTGACGCCTTAGGTTCAATCATGCCAATCATGTTGATTCCCCATATGGAAAAAGGCCATGGGGAAGAGAGAACTTTGAGATGTGATGGCGGTACATGAATTTTGTCGGAGTATATCTGACACTTGTGACACCTCCTCATGTACTAGTAGCAGTCGGATTCCATTGTCAACCAATAGTACTCTGCTCTTAAAATTTTTCTCACCATTGTGTGTCCATTGGCATGAGTGCCAAAGGATCCTTCATGAATTTCTTTTATCAGCATGTCTCCTTCTGGTCTATCGACGCATCGAAGCAAGACCATGTCAAAGTTTCTCTTATAGAGTGCATCGCCGCTCAAGAGGAAACTTCCTGCTAGCCTTCTGAGGGTTTTTCTGTCTTTCCTTAGTGCCCACGGAGGGTATTCTTGTTTCTGAAGGAAGCATTTGATATCGTGATACCAAGGTTTGTCGTCTATGACAGCTTCAATAGTGAAGATGTAGGCGGCCCGTTCAAGGCGCATTTTGTTGATCTTAGGTAGGCCATTCCATCGACCTACACTAATCATGGAAGAAAGGGTGGCTAAGGCATCAGCCATGTGATTCTCCTCACGAGGGATATGATGAAACTCGATTCTGTTGAAGAAAGGCAACAACCTTCTTGCATAATCTTTGTAGGGGACCAGTCCTGATTGGTATGTGTTCCAATCTCCTTTGATCTGATTCATAACCAAGGCTGAATCGCCATATATGTCCAAGTTCTTGATCCTTAAATCAATCGCTTCTTCGAGACCCATGATACAAGCTTCGTATTCGGCCTCGTTGTTTGTACATTTGAACGTAAGTCTGGCAGTGAAAGGAATGTGGGTACCCTGAGGGGTAACAATGATTTCCCCAATTCCGTTTTCATAATGATTGACTGCTCCGTCAAAGATTAGTCCCCATTGGGAGCCTGGTTCTGGCCGTTCACTGGGTAGCAATTCATCGCAGTCTTTCATTTTCAGATACATGACATCTTCGTCTAGGAAGTTAAACCCGATTGATTCTTAATCGTCAATCAGTTGATGAGCCAAATGATCGGCTAAAATACTTCCTTTAACGGCTTTTTGAGCGTGGTACTCTATGTCATATTTTGATAGCAACATCTGCCAACGGGCGATTCTTCCCGTGAGAGCAGGTTTTTCAAAGACGTACTTGATTGGATCCATCTCGGAGACCAACCAAGTAGTGTGACGAATCATGTACTGGTGAAGACGTTTGGCTGTCCAAGCCAAAGCGCAGGAAGTTTTCTCAAGCATCGTGTACCGAGTTTCACATTTAGTAAACTTCTTGCTTAAATAATAGATGGCAGACTCCTTCCTTTTAGTTTTGTCTTATTGGCCAAGTACACACCCCATTGAGTCCTCCAAGACTGTGAGGTAGATGATCAGTGGTCTTCCTTCCACTAGAAGTGATAGAATCGACGGATTCAATAGGTATTCCTTAATACTGTTGAAGGCAGTTTGACAGTCTTTTGTCCAAACGCAATCCTAATTCTTTTTGAGTAATTTGAAAATCGGCGCACATGTCACGATCAAGAGGAATATGAATCTGGAGATGTAGTTCAAACGTCCCAGGAATCCTCTGACTTGTTTTTCAGTTTTCGGAGAAGGCATTTCTTGAATGACCTTGACCTTGTCAAGATCAACCTCAATTCCTTTCTGGCTGACGATGAACCCTAATAGTTTCCCTGAACGGACACCGAAGGTGCACTTGTTGGGATTCAAGCGGAGTTTATACTTTCTCAACTGCTCAAATTGTTTCGACAGGTGGGTCACATGCTCCTCTTCTGTTTTAGATTTTGCAATCATGTCATCGACATACACTTCGATTTCTTTGTGTATCATGTCATGAAAGAGAGTAGTCATGGACCTTTGATAGATTGCCCCGGCGTTCTTTAAACCGAACGGCATTACCTTATAACAAAAGGTACCCCATGGGGTAATGAACGAGGTTTTCTCCATGTCTTTTGGCGCCATTTTAATCTGATTATAGCCCGGGAATCCATCCATGAAGGAGAAAACCTTGAACTTTGCTGTACTGTCTACCAGCATGTCAATGTGTGGCAAGGGAAAATCGTTCTTTGGACTAGCCTTGTTCAAATCTCTGTAATCGACACACATCCTGACCTTTTCGTCCTTTTTTGGAACGGGTACGATGTTGGCTAACCATTGAGGATATTCTGATGCAGCGAGGAAGCCCGCGTCAATCTATTTATGTACCTCCTCTTTGATTTTGATGGCCATGTCCGGGTGAGTCCGTCTCAACCTCTGTTTTTCTGGCGAACATTCCGACCTTAATAGTAGATGATGCTCCACGATGCTGGTATCCAACCCTGGCATGTCCTGATAGGACCTAGCAAACACATCGGGAAATTCTCTGAGAAGCTTTGTTAGACTCTCTTTAGCAGTTGGACTGAGCAGTGCCCCAATCCTGATTTCTTTTCTCTCTTTTTTGGAACCCACGTTGACCATTTCCAACGGCTCTTTGTGAGGTTCAATGGACCTTTCCTCATGTCTGAGTAGTCGGGAGATCTCTTCTGGAATTTCGTCATCAACTTCTTCTTCAGCCCCAAATATCGGGAATTCAAAGTCGGGAGAAGGCATCGGATCGTATGTTTCAACCGAGTTTAAAACAAGCAATCTTCATGACGGTATGATTTATGTTTAGAAGAGATTGAGAAAATGCAAGTGTGTGCAGTGTATTTCTTATTACTTCTTATTTTTATTATTCGAATTGTTTTTTAGGATTACCATTTTCTGAAAAACGAAAAGAGAAAACATCAATTAATGCGAAAATTATAGAACGACGTTATTTTATTAATGAACAAGTCGATTCTTGAAACTACAGCCTTATAAAACAAAACACTGTCACTTTGGGCGAAGCGAAGAGGGAAATTTTACAGAAAGCGAGCCCTATCAAAACATCCGTTTCACCTGGGTAGGGTGAAAAGTTAAAGACGACAATTACTTTGACTTATGAACAATCTTCGGAACATCGACATCAACCCATTGGCGGCGAACTCCTCGGTGAATCACAAAGTATGACACCTTCCTTGATTTGTCTTCAGAAATAACGCTAATTTCTGGCGGAGCAGGATCATTGGAATCTATCTCCCAGGAAGAGTTGTCGTAGGAGGATTCTTCTGTTGCATTCTGCATAGTATTTATACTCTCAGCTGTATCTCCCCATCCAGTTAACTAGATGTCTTCGAGCCTGATATGAGAGCTTTCGGGAGCGGTGTACTTGACCATGAAGTCAAATTTTCCACTTGGTTGTCCCAAGGTGTCCCACACTTCTTTGGAACTGGAGGAGTCATCTCTCTTAATGACGTTGACCTCAGGAAAAGCGTAGTTGATGAATTCTAGTCCTGCAAATGTTGCAAATTCATCGTTGTGTTGGATATTTTCAGGATACCCTGGGTGTTGATCCCATGACATGGTGGGGACACAGGTATTCTTCTCAATGATGCTCAACTGATTTTCATTGTATAGCTGACTTTCTTGCCCCAAGTCTCCTGGGTAAGGTTGCCACATCGGCAGACCATCCATCGGGCCATAGTAGTTGTAGTCAAAATTGTCCTTCATTGGAGTGTCTTCCTCTAATGAATTTGGTGGAGCACGACATCCTTCTGGATCACAATCTCCATATATCATTTCGACGTCTGACCTGGGTATAAATCTCGGGCTCTGTGTAGGAAAGTAAAATAGCGTAGGCACCTCCTCCTGAGACATATAACTGTCCTTGTTGAGATAGGACTTCCATTCCTCATCTGTGTCAGAGGGATCCTCCTCATTGATAGCATGGACTGCCTGAGGCACTGGGTGAAGGAACCCTCCACTATGGAAGAAGTTCTGAATGGGATGAAGACTTTCATCACTGACAGTTGTCTGGGTATAGGTTACAGAAAAACCAAGACCCTTCTTTGTTTTATTGTCAGTAGGAATGACAAGCTGCCCCTATCCAGTTGTATTGGCATTCTCGACCGCTTTGATAACATCTTTGTATGAGGAAATGGAAGTTCCTATTTCTGATTGATCGCCACTGTGTAACGAAAATGTTTGGAACTGGGTTCTGATTATCCCTTCTGGTTCCACATAAGTGGATGATGATAAATTGCTTACGAGCAAAGCCTGTTCCCCACAGACTGTGACAAGCTGACCGTTCTGGACGAACTTTAGCTTTTGGTGGAGGGTCGAGGTGACCGCTTCATCCTGATGTATCCAAGGTCTTCCTAATAAACAACTGTATATTGCCCGGATGTCCATGACCTGGAAAGTGACTTGGAAAGTGTGAGGACCAATAGTTATGGGAAGGTCGACTTCGCCGATAACCGTCTTTCTGGATCCGTCAAATGCTTTGACAACGACCTCGTTGATTCTCATCAGAGGACCTTTGAATGATAATTGCGTCAAAGTGGACTTCGGCATAACATTCAGGGCTGACCCTGTGTCTACCAGTACGCTGGCTAAAGCATCGTCCTGGCAGTTAACTGTGATATTGAGCGCCATGTTATGACGGCGACCCTCTTCAGGTAATTCCTCATCACTAAATCCCAAATTGTTGCAGGAAGTGATGTTAGAGACAATACTATCAAACTGTCTGATTGTTACATCCTGTTCTACGAAGGCTTGCTCCAATACTTCCTGCAGAGCCTCTCTGTGCGCTTCTGAACTTAGTAACAGTGATAATACCGAGATATTTGAAGGATTCTGTAACAATTGATCAATAATGTTGTATTCACTCCTTTGGATGAGCTTCAGCATCTCATCATTATTTTTCAAAAGGTCGGGATTATTGGATTGACCGACTGGTGGATCAGGAAGTTCCATCTGAAGTTCCTTTTCTTTGTTGGATTCTCCAACTCCTCTGTTGAATATTCTACCACTCCATGTTACACGACTAATGTCTGCAATATTTACGACGGAGGATAAGGGAATTTCCTTTCCATTTTCAATTATCATTGCACCGTATTTGTAAGGGATAACCTTAGTTGATTCATACGGTAGTGGTCCCGGCAGATAGATGACTATGGGAACCTTATGATTTTTCTGACCATCGTAAGTAATCTAGATCCGTTCTCGGTTGGAAACTTTGGATTCGTCAAGTAGAGGAATGATGGTGAAAACATTCCTAGTTCTCTGATGATCAGAGATTACGACAACGTCCTCGATTTGATTCACAAGGTAGTTCGGCGTCCAGTTGATGGGTTCGGAGCCTGGATATGGGCGAATCTCTCCGCGATCGACCTGACCCTGAAGAGCTGCTCTCACAAGGTATCATCCTTGGTTATTTTCCGAACAGACTCCACAACGTTCATAGTTGTGTGGTGGCACCTGGCCACGCCCGCTTTGAATACAATGTAACCTCACTAGGTTAGTTTCCACAGATCGGACATCTCGACTTTGACGCCGAGTGGGGTTCCTGTTATTGATACTAATCTGCTGAGTATCTTCATCCATATAGATTGGCATCCACCAGTGATTTAACAAGTGCTAAAGTGCCTCCTGGACAAGGGTACAACCTCGATCATTTTCGCAACCCGCTTTACAGCTTTGGTAATCAAGTGAGATCAGGAACCCGAGCCTGCCTTGCTCAGCATGCAACTCTACTAGGTTGGTATTCATTAAGCGAATATCGAAGATCTGAACCATGTTAATCTGATAGGTGAAATTCTGGTACAGATGTGTGATGTCTTGTGCAATGTCACAACATCGCAATCTGCTGTATGAACAAGGCAATAATAGTAACAGTAACGCATAAACCACACACAAGGATTGTTCACCCAGTTCGGTTCAACAACCTACATCTTGGGGCATACCAAGCCAGGAAGGAAGTCCACCTATTAGTAGTATCAAATTACAGACTCAACAGACCAGTTGACAGTCTACCTAATTCAATCACTATTCAATGACCCTTCTATCTAAGTCCTCTTTAGATAAGAGACTCCATCTCACTCCCAATCATCGCAATGATGTCTAGCAGTCAACATCTCCGCCACTACATCAACAACTTGATTACCAACAACTTTTCAACCACAGAAATGTAGAAGACACACTTCCATGACACTCTTTGGAGTTGATTCAAAGCTTCCTCCAAGAACAATACAATACTCATTACCTACAGGTTTCTGAGTAATAACACAGTGACCATCTCACAACCCGAGTGGTTCACTTAGACAAAGCCCTAATGATCTACATCTTGGACTCGTATCTATTCTAGGATACAAGCATTCTATTTATAGCTTTTTCCCAACTGGATTTGGGCCTTCAAATCATATCAAATCTTCAATTAAATCTTCAATAATTAACTCTAAATATTCTCCATATCTTTATGCATTAAATTCGCAACAAACTAATCTTCTTCACACATGATTGCAACAGAATATATCTCCCATGATATTCGCCTGCAATCTCTGATTTTCTTCAGCAGAAAATCTCATTAAACCAAAACCATGTGCAGCCCTAAACATCTCAGACCTGATGTTCACTACTGATGTCATGACATCGTGTGTAACATCAGCACACAGCTGCAACCCTTACATCTTTAACAAACCTGAATGTTACCTAAACATATCAATAATGGGAGAAGCTCATGTTGCAACATCAACCATGACATCAGCATTATTTTAACAAAATTTCAGCCAATTACAAGAACTTACAATCTCCCCATTTGGCTAATTTTGGCTAAAACAAATATATAAACATTACAACTCAGATTACAGCAGTAGCAGTAACAACCCTATACTACTGTCAGTAGTCATCAGCAACTCCTGATCCTAACAGTAACCATCTGTAGCTACTGTGTACAGCAACCATGGAGAACCATCTTCTTGGGAAATTTTGAATGATGTTAGGACATCATGCTTGACATAGCATCACCACAGCACAACAACTTCAGGCAGCACAATAGGACCTAAGGAATAGAAAGTCCTGAAGTATTGGTGCACATGAGGAAGAAGATATCTGACACTCCCCCTCAACACAACACATTTCTTTTTCCTTCCAGGACAGACCCAGAACAAATGTAGAAGACTCCTCCAGAAAAGAAATGTTTGTCTATTCATCAAAGACCAATGGTGGTATAAGATAATTCTGCACACCTTCATTGATCAGACACTGGGTTTAATCTGTGGCACAAGATGAAACTTAAGAAGTGCCATTCTGCCAACCCAGGTAACTCAGAACACAAGTCACAACTATGTTCATAACTCAGGACACAAGTCACAAAGACTCAACACCAGCTTAAGGATAGGACATCCTCCGTAACATCTGGAACTACAGACTCCAGACATAACATCTGCGCAAACCATTTAGCACATCCCTTTCCTTTCTCCCCCTTTTTAGCCACAAATTGGCAAAGGAAGCCCTCACAGAACCAGACCCAAGAAGTGCTCACCCAAAAATGAACAAACACCATTAGACTTATGAAACAAGAACACTCACTGGCTGAAGGAGAACAGAATAACCCCTCTAAATAGCTGATCATATACTTTGGAATTAATGAGCTTTGAATAGTCAAGGTTCTTGGTCATAGAAACGCTATTTTAGGAACTAAAAACTCCATCCAAATTCAATGAATATTATCCAAAATAGTCTTGACCACTTTTATTGTTTCCTAACTGATTTTTACCATAAATTGTTCCAAAATAGTTCCATGCATAGTCGAAGCCACGTATTTCACCTTATCCTTACACCACCGTCCAAAATACTTCCTTGTTTGGCTCAAGAAAAACATGTCCTATACCATGTTCTGACATCTTATCAGACATTGTCTGCTGGCTCACACAACTTTTAATTATCAGCACAACTCACAATCCCTTCTAGATTCCAGCAGAGAAAAACAACTTCTTCAACCAAAAGATCAACTCTCCCTATCTAAGATAACCAATGCCCCTTTGCAAGAAGAACACCTTAAATGAATGGAAAACATAAGACTCATCTTCATGTCTTCAAAAGCGCACCCTCTGTTCAACTCACCTGCTGAACGCATTCACTTAATGCTTAATCCTCAAACAATCCAAATACCAAAAATCACATGATTCCTTCTTGGTTGGTTATCTTCTCATGCTCCAAAACTCACATCTTGCCAAGCTGCTCAACTTCTCTCAGGAATGAACTTCTTGATCATAACAGTTGGAAAATCCAGACATAGTCTTCATTCATCCACAAGTTCTAAGGCACAAATACACTGCTTTCCACTACACTTTAAGTCAAGTCCTTTTACTTTGAATTAAAAACACACACCTAGACAAGTGTGACAACTCCCATCAACAAAAACCGTACTGAGTTCTTCCAGAAATTGCAGAGAAAAGCAAATTCTCCCAGACACAAACAAAGCTGCCCTTCAGACTCCTCCTCAAAAGCATGTGTGCATATGATTCAAACAATTAGCTTCACATGGCTAGAATCATTCATGTCCACACCAACATGTCATCCAACAGCCTTAATGTCATAACATGTTATCTGACATTATACCCTCATAAGATTCAACCAATCTTCAGCATGCAATCTTCAAAATGTATGTACCTTTGCAGCAAAATCCATAGACAAGTACTCCCTCAGTCATGGTTAACTAATGCTCTAGATGAAGATGAACATTTGAGCACACTTGCTGAGCACATGCATTTTGGTACCATTGTCCCTTTCTCCAAAGGCAGTCATTCCCTATCATACTCTTCATCTTCAGACTTCCAATCAATCAATACCTGATCTACTTCAGTCTTCTCTACATTCTCCATCCAAGACAGACCTTCAACTTCATCATTCTCCTGTATGACTATGTAGACGCTCCTTGGGCATAATATATGCACCACCCTTCTGAACCAGAGCATAATCATCCTTCACCAAGGATATCCACCCAGATAATGTCCCAATCACAAGTTAGAACATCTGCGACACACCAAGACATCATCACCATGATTCTTGATATGCTCTACCAACTGGACTTACTATTGCATAGTAATCCAAAGAACTAGAGAATTAAACTCTCATCCACCTTCAAGAAGAATAATCTCCTTGAGTCTTCAACTCATCACCCTTCTGCCCAAGAGTAACTTGTTCCAAGACAATCCTCAATAATAACCAGCTGCCACACTCTGATTATCTTGATTCTTCGAATCCACTACTGAGATCAATCAAAAGCCACAGTTTGATCACCTCATTCACGTTTGTCAGAACTCTCACAAAGATATCTTGATCCACCAAGGAACCTTGATCTTCAAGTCACATGTTCCACTTGCTCAAAAGCAAACACACTTAGACTCCCTAAGCCATGGTCATGTAACATCTTCTCCTTCCTGCAGCTCCCGCTAACTGCCATGAGAACGATCTTTTTGAAGCATCCTATTGTTCATTCCTGTAGATCACCCTATCATTAGCTGATGTGCCACATCACCAGCTGAGACTTCTGATGTTAAGCTAGATGTCAGAACATTATGTCATCCAACTGTTGAATTCAGCTCTACCTTCTTCCACTCAGAAGAACCTCCTCCCTTTGCATAAACAGATTTCCATGCTCTTATAGACTTGATTCAACAATCAAGTTTGAGTAGACAACCTCCATCCTGCTTAGAAACTCCAAAGACTTCAAACCTACCACATATGAATCTTCAGAAAATAAGTAGTCCAAGACTACCCCATAGCAATACTAAAGAAAGTCACTTCCCTTAGTAGAGCCGTCAGTAGAAAGCCAGAGATAACTGCCACTTATCCTCGACCTTCACAACCAGAGCAAACACCATGCTCCAAACCACTTAGGTCAGAAAAAAACTGATCCAAGCTGTAACCATCAAGATGTGATGTCTTCATATCTTTCAGCCTTAAAACCAGCAACTTGTCTGACTTTGAGATGTTGGATGTCATCAACATTTCACAATCAATCTGCCTCTCATAATCCAAACTTATCCTAGAAAATTTGGATAATACTCCATAGTCACCAATCAAGCCCACCAGTTGATTCAACTCCAAAGTGCTTAACCCTTGAAAATACTTCCAAAACAGCCATATAGAGAAAAGTAAATTCTCAACACTTCTGCAGTCCTGCACTTTTACCTCAGACATATACATAGTCTCCCGTCAATGTATATTGTCATTAGTTGAATGCACAACATTATCAAAAGTAGACAAATACTCAACTATTGTCAAGCTATTTATCACAAGATACAACTTTTGATCTAGTCTGACATCCCTTTCCTGCAGACTTGAGGTACTAGTTGATCCCTCTTTTGCTAATCCACACCAATGATCACTTCAGATTAGGTAAGTGGCTTGACCTGATGCTTCACCACGAGCACAACTAACTTTCTTTGGCTGAGTAAGCAAAGAACTATAATGATGTTTCAACATCAGTTCCGACATCAATCTACATCACATTAAACACTGCTTATGGCTTTGGAAACAATAACCATATTAATCCACACATATCTCTTGTAGGGAACACATGAGAACAAATCAAGCTCAACTTCTTTCTTGATAAAACTTCCTCCAGTTCATCTTCAGATATACCAGAACTACATTTGACAGCATAACCAGGAAGATCCTCCTAATTAGGTCACCACAACTAAGCTTAAGAGATAACTTATCAAGATCTTCACTCCCGCATGAAAGTTTTGACAGTGATACTCTTTTGCTTTGGCTCCACCTTCTTCTTTCACCATCAAGAAGGAATCAATGTTCTGGACAGATTGGTCTACAATGCCTGAATTGAAATATATTCTTCTTAAAAAAACTGAAACTTCAATGACATAAAGTCTTTAATAAGATCCATTCACCTCTTGATCACTTCTTTCCCAAAACAAAGATATGAGATAATCCTCAAGTATCTTTGGCATCTCTAACCAAACGGTTGAAGCTGTCTTGCATAACCTACAACATCACAGAATATCCTGCTGAGGAGACCAAACCCTAATGTCTTTCCAAGAGAATACCTTCCTAGAATCTCACCACCAGAGATACAAGAACCAACCAGGGTTACATTAGATACCATGCAGCAAAACACACAATAACTCCTCAACAACCTTCAGGCACTACTCAATAATCCTTGCACACCATCACCATAAACCAAGTGCCAACAGCAGACAAGTCCAATACATACCATGTCATGAATGATCCATCCTTCACTTCAAGGGATCATCTAAGCAACAATGTGAACTGACCAAGTCCATAACTCAGCAAAACTATCTTCCTTGCTCATAAACCAGAAAGTATCTTCCCAAGATCTCATCCATAAACAGACAGGATGCCTGCTCTGATACCAATTGAAATTCTGGTACAGATGTGTGATGTCTTGTGCAATGTCACAACATCGTAATCTGCTGTATGAACAAGGCAATAATAGTAACAGTAACGCATAAACCACACACAAGGATTGTTCACCCAGTTCGGTTCAACAACCTACATCTGGGGGCATACCAAGCCAGGAAGGAAGTCCACTATTAGTAGTATCAAATTACAGACTCAATAGACCAGTTGACAATCTACCTAATTCAATCACTACCCAATGACCCTTCTATCTAAGTCCTCCTTAGATAAGAGACTCCATCTCACTCCCAATCATCGCAATGATGTCTAGCAGTCAACATCTCCGCCACTGCATCAACAACTTGATTACCAACAACTTTTCAACCACAAAAACGTAGAAGACACACTTACATGACACTCTTTGGAGTTGATTCAAAGCTTCCTCCAAGAACAATACAATACTCATTACCTACAGGTTTCTGAGTAATAACACAGTGACCATCTCACAACCCGAGTGGTTTACTTAGACAAAGCCCTAATGATCTACATCTTGGACTCGTATCTATTCTAGGATACAAGCATTCTATTTATAGCTTTTTCCCAACTGGATTTGGGCCTTCAAATCATATCAAATCTTCAATTAAATATTCAATAATTAACTCTAAATATTCTCCATATCTTTATGCATTAAATTCGCAACAAACTAATCTTCTTCACACATGATTGCAACAGAATATATCTCCCATGATATTCGCCTGCAATCTCTGATTTTCTTCAACATAAAATCTCATTAAACCAAAACCATGTGCAACCCTAAACATCTCAGACCTGATGTTCACTACTGATGTCACAACATCGGGTGTAACATCAGCACACAGCTGCAACCCTTACATCTTTAAGAAACCTGAATGTTACCTAAACATATCAATAATGGTAGAAGCTCATGTTGCAACATCAACCATGACATCAGCATTGTTTTAACAAAATTTCAGCCAATTACAAGAACTTACAATAGGGATTCCTATCATGGTAGTCTTGGATCCATCCAAGATCCATCTGACGCTGGAGGGACTCCTATATGAAAGAGCATCCCTGTTTGTTTACCAAGCAAGTCAGACATGAATTGTAATCGTGCCGTGGTAGATTATGATACTGGCTTTGCCTTGAGTGTATCGCCACTAAATTGACATTCACCGCATGGATGTCGTGGTTTTGAATGACGTTGGAATTCGTATAGACCATGTTAACTCCACGAACTCGGTGCTATTGGGTCCATCCGAGATCCATCTGGTCTTGTAGAGCTGATTGTACCACAGAACATCCTCGATTACTTTTAGAGCAGATATCACATTGATGATAATTATGAGGTGGCACATGGCCATATCCACTCTATCTACAATGCATCTTGACCAGATTGGTCCTCAACAAGAGTACATCGTGAATTTGATAGACATTGCTAGACTCTTCTTCTATCAGGTTGACTGCAGCTTTCTCATGTTGAGGCAGCGAGTTTGTAAGAACATTGGGATTCGTATCTTTGAAAGATAAGAGCCCGCTCCTAACAAGCTTTTGCACGTCGGATTTGAAATTAAGGCAATTCTCTATGTTATGCCCTGGTCCTCCTTGATGATAAGGGCATGTCTGATCCACCTTAAACCAAAAAGGAGGATTTTCTGGTACTGTAAGAAGGGACTTAGTCTGGATGTGCCCCTTGGCTAGTAGTAACGGAAATAGTTCTGCATACGATACGGGTCTAGGATCAAATCCTTGTGGCCGCGTTGTACGGTTGTTGTTGTATTGAGGACGAGCCTGCTAAAGAGGCTGTTGTGTCCTTTGATGATTAGGTTGGCTCTGCACAACTTGAGGTTGATACGTAGAAACAGGCGCAGGGTTGATAGCAGGAGTCACAGCTGCTACTGGTTGATAACGTCGCCTTTGCTTTCCGAGAGAGATATTCCCAATATCTTGCTCTTTTTTCTTTGGGAGAGCACTACCGTATCTTTTTGTACTACTTGATGATCCAGCGTCTTTTATCAAACGTCCTTCTCGTACGGCTTCCTCAAGACAAACTCCCAAACCAACCATTTCGGTGAAGTCACTGGGCGCACTGGAAACCATTATGTCATAGTAAAATAAGCTTAAGGTCTTTAAGAAGATCTTTGTCATCTCTTTTTCCTCAAGAGGTGGACAAATTTGGGTGGCGATTTCACGCCATCTCTGAGCGTACTCCTTAAAGGTTTCCTTGTCCTTTTGTGACATCGATCTGAGCTGATCTCTGTCTGGTGCCATGTCTAGATTGTATTTGTACTGTTGGACGAAGGCAGTGCCAAGATCTCTGAATATGCTAATCGTAGAACGGTTTAAACCCATGTACCATTTTAAGCCGACACTGGTTAAACTATCCTGAAAGTAGTGAATCAGTAGATCCTGATTCCCTGTCTGATCCGACATTCGCCGAGCGTACATCACCAGGTGGCTCTGAGGGCAAGAGTTACCCTTGTATTTTTCAAAGTCAGGCACTTGGAACTTGTGCGGGACTTTCACATTGGGGACCAAGCAGAGGTCTGCGGCGTCCTTTCCAAATAAATCCTGACCGTGAATGGCTTGCAGTTCCTTTTGCATTTCCAAGAACTGTTCCTGGAATTCATCCATTCCGTCAAACATAGTTTCCTTTTTAGCAGAAGGTATCTGTGGAATTTGTCCTTCCGGGACAGTGTGCACCACAGGGGGTGGTACCGTGACTACGGCGGTGAATCTTGGCGTTTCCCGAAGTTTGTAACCTTCAGGAGTCCTCAATATGCCTCTGGCTTCTTCGCTTTCCTGAAGTTTTTAACCTTCGAGCCCAGCGGCTTCTGCTGCGGTTCCCTGATCCTCAGTGATAGGCGGAATATATCCTTCTGGGATATAGTTAACAAGCATGCCCCAGGGGCGATCTTTCGGCATCTGATACCTAGGATCGTACTTCTCCACTATGGGCGCTGATGTGATCTCTGAGATCACAGTTCTTTGTAACTGAGCTTCTGCCATGGCTTGCATGTCGTTATGAAGCTTTCTCATATCCTCTCTCAGAGCGTCGATCTCTTCTTTCAACTCTCTATTCTCTTCCTCAAGATCATCCATCTTTTTCTGACGATTGGCCCGAGTATTGTACGAATGAGACAGTTTAACTCTAGAACCGAGACACAAACGTGAGATTCACAGGTAAGAAGAATACGTTACGGGAGAATGATGAATGCAATGATTATATTAATTATTTTTGTTTATTCAAAATAAACTTCGACAATTAGATTGCAAATATCAAACAGTGGGGAAACCCCATTTTATTGAATTCAAAAGATTGCGAAAATGAAATACAATAGATTACAAGGTGCGAAAACAGAAACCTAAGCTAATGGGTCCCGAGTCCTCTCTGAGGAGAAATCGGGTGCTGATTCTGGTACTTTCCTCTTCTTGGACCGGGGCTCTTGAGCCGTTATCGGGTTGTCATTCCTTTGCCAGGTGAAAGGAGTGAGCAAATTCCTTTGGTCTTCTTGATTCTCTACAGCATGCTGCTCCAAAATCTCAATCAGAGCATCCTTATCTTTCAGTAATTATTATATTTTGATACATTCAACATTGAGAATGCGGTACTTGTTCTTCCAAGACCTCCTCTCCCGTTGAACTTTGTTGAGAGTAACCTGAAGTTTTTTCGTCTCAGTCATGGAGTACATGACGGATTCCCTTGGTGGAAGAACTCCGTGACGAGGATAAGGCATCTTTAGCTTGAGAGCTCTAGTTTGTACCCAGTGGAGATAAGGCTCCACCGAGACACAGTCCGGTTTTCCTAGAGACTCCCGTCCTTTTTTATGAACGTGTTTCCAAGCGTACACTATTTTCGTCTTTAGTGCTCTGTCATTTTCCCCTTCCTTGAAGAAAAGAGCTTCCAGATGAGCATTACGCGGAACATGCCTCATCGGGTATCCAAATTGACGACGAACGAGAACTAGATGTGTAATGCCCACATATATATACATGCATCAAATCATATATTATACA
This sequence comes from Lathyrus tuberosus, assembly GCA_022829125.1. Taxonomy (NCBI): domain Eukaryota; kingdom Viridiplantae; phylum Streptophyta; class Magnoliopsida; order Fabales; family Fabaceae; genus Lathyrus; species Lathyrus tuberosus. The sequence goes on from JALAZF010000839.1 coordinate 1,331,930, forward strand.
TGAAAAGTACGTTTGGTACTGAAATACATAAGTTCCTAGTAACACTGTATACATAAAATGCCCAAAAATCAACCTAAAACCAAACACTGACATGTTATATGTACAACATGTTCAAAAGATAAAACTAAGAACTAGATCCCTAAGGACCTCAAAAGACTCCACAACGGAAGCAAAACCAACAGCTAAGCAAGGATAGTCACACGGCCTTATCCTTACCCTTCGCGGAACCTGCAGAACCTGTGATGTAAACAACAACAGTGGGGTGAGATACATCAAATCTCAGTGAGTTCCCTATCTTAAAGTCCTCTCGGCTCTACAAGGTTCAAATAAACCTAACTCAAGTCAAAAGGGAAAGGAAATGACTTTGAGTACACACACTACAAAAGTATCCACACTGGTGAGCCTGTTAACTCACACTAGTATCGAAGTACTTCTTGAGCCTGTTAGCTCAAGAATCTCATAAATCAATAACCATACCAAGGCATCCCCTTTTCCCGTCCGCTTCTACGTCTAGAAGACGACCCGAGTCATGGATCCTCGAAATTACTTGGCATACGAAATGGATTCGGGAACAACGGCCTGTTAGCCGTGAACCGTCACTTCTCATGGCCTGTTAACCATCACAAGTCTCTACCCTTAGGTTCCATTCGTACTAAACGCGGGAATCAAACCTGCCAAGTAATGGTGCATATGTTTCAGAGGAGCTCGAGACCCATGAAATGCACTATCAAACAGAACCGGTTATGATCATTTCACACATGCCTCGGCCTTTCGTGCACGAGCGTTGACACTATGCCATTTCACACTTTCCGACATTGTTTAGGGTAATGGTTCTCACTCTCCCTATTCCATATTTTAGCATGCATACATATTTAACAACAATTACACACCATTAAACGCTAAAATCAACAAAACGACCCTATTCCCAAAATCCCGACATAATTAAATCGGCCAACAACCTTAAAACCATTTTCATAAGAAAGTACATTCTGTTAGCTTTCCAATGATATTAAAAATATTAAAAATGGAGTCAAAAGTTATGGACATAACGAGAAATAGTATCGCGAGAAAACACAAGTCTACCATTTTCTTGACCGACGCGTAGTGCCCAAGGCCATACGCGTATTGCCCAAAATCCTCGCCATGCCATACGCGTATGGGCAGAGCTGTTTTCCCCCTGAAAATTTCCATTTTCCCCGCATTACGCGTACCATTCTGCCATACGCGTAATGCCATGCCCCATACGCATAAGGCCATGTCCCATACGCGTAAGACCATGCCCCATACGCGTATGGGTAGTGAAAATTTGCAGAATTTCCTGCAGAATTTTTTTGCTACGGGTTCCCCAAAATCAACCCCAAAAATCCATTTTTCCACAACCAAAATGCAACAAAACATGTTATAGACATAACAAGCAGTATACTACAAAACTATTATTGAATTTCAGCAGTTAGATTCATGATTTATGTGTAAAATTACTCAATTCTAACAATTCCAAACTAACCCTAAACTCAATAAAACTCTACTCTAAAGGGTCTAACTAGAACCCACCTGGATTACAAGATGAGGAGATTGAAACTGCGATGAAAAGATTGGAGATTGGTTGATGATTCAAGTTCTTGAGCTCTTGTGCAAATTTCTCTTCTTTTCCCTTTTCCTTTTCCTTCCCTTCCTTTCTTTCTCCAATGTTTCTATCTATTTCCCAAATAAGGTAAAGGAAAAGAAAATATACTTAGAAAATATTAATTGGCAATACTACTAATTATCCAAATTATCTCAAATACACCAATTAATAAAACTTCAAGTTAAACAATATTAATATAATCAAATCCCGAGTTCGTCGGTTTACTCTAATTACTTTGTCCAATAATTTCTCAGAGTACCCCGGAACCCAGTTGATCATAAAAATATTATCCAAAAATGCTCACAAAATTATGGGGTATTACATCCTCCCCCCCTTAAATAGAAATTCGCCCACGAATTTAAAGGGTTACCTGAACAGATGAGGGTAGGCCTCCTGCATTTCCGATTCCAATTCCCAAGTTGCATCGCCTAGATGCGTCTCATCCCATTGAACCTTAACAATGGGGATCTCTTTATTCCGCAGCACTTTAGTTTCTCTTCCTGTGATACGACTCGGTTGAGGCTCAAGTGTCAAATCAGCTTCTATCTCAATTGTATCCGGCAAAATTGGCTGAAGAGGATCTGGAACAAATCTCCGAAGTTGAGACACATGAAAACGTCGTGCATTTCTGACAGAGAAGGCGATAAGGCTAATCTGTAAGCTACTTCTCCAATTCTTTCTAAGACTTGATACGGTCCCACATATCTTGGACTTAACTTCCGCAATTTAAATGGTCCCTTTAATTTCAATCTCGGAGTAACCTTCAAAAATACATGATCACCCTCATCAAACTCCAACGGTCTCCTACGGTTGTCCGCATAGCTTTTCTGACGATCTTAGGCTTGTTTAATCTTTTCCCGAATCATTCTAATCTTTTCCGTGGTCTCGTGAATAATCTCGGGTCCCAAAATCATATCATCGCCAACCTCAGCCCAACACAATGGCATTCTACACTTCCTACTGTATAATGCCTCTTAAGGTGCCATACCAATGCTTGCATGATAACTGTTATTATAAGAAAATTCGATCAACGGCAACAGTTCTCTCCAATTCTCCCCACTTTCAAGCACACAAGCTCTTAACATGTCCTTCATGGTCTGTATTGTCCGTTCCGCCTGACCGTCCGTTTGCGGATGATTCGACGTACTCAAATGTAACCTCGTCCCCATGGCTTGTTGAAAAGCCCTCCAAAATCTGGAAGTAAACTTTGGATCTCTATCCGAAACGATGCTAGTAGGAATACCATGCAATCTTACTATCTTTGAAATGAACAACCTTGCGAGATGACTCGCCTTGTAGGTAGTCTTCATAGCTAAGAAATGCGCGGATTTCGTTAACCGGTCCACAATTACCCAAATCGAGTCATAACCACCCTGCGCACGGGGTAAACCCACTGTGAAGTCCATTGAAATACTATCCCATTTCCACATCGGAATCTCTAAAGGTTGCAACAAGCCACCCGGCCTTTGGTGCTCAATCTTCACTTGTTGACACACCACACATTCCGATACATACTCCGCAATATCCTTTTTCATCCCGGGCCACCAATATTCCCTCTTTACATCTTGATACATCTTTGAAGATCTCGGATTTATAGTAAAAGCACCCTTATGCGCTTCCTCCAAAATCCTTCGTTTTAGCTCCGTGTTGTCCGGGACACAAATCCTTTGGTTAAACAAAATTGTTCTGTCGGTAGCTCGCACAAAACCCGGTTGTAATAACGCTTCCTGCGATTTCTCGTTTAACCCTTGCTCTTGTTGGATTTCTTCCCTAAGAGTAGAGATGATATTTAAATTCCCCATAATTACACCATTTGGAGTCCAGTTAAATTGAAGATTTAGATCCCTAAACTTTTTCATTAAGGTATACTCTAACGTCATCAACTCGGCACTATGCAACTCTTTCCTGCTCAAAGCATCCGCTACCTTGTTCGCTTTACCCGGATGGTACTTTAGTTCCAAATCATAATCTTTCAAATATTTCATCAACCTCCTTTGACGCATATTTAATTCTTTCTGATCAAATAAGTACTTTAAGCTCTTATGGTCACTAAACATCTCAAAACGTACACCATACAAATAGTGACGCCACACTTTCAAGGTAAAAACAACTGCTGCCAACTCTAAATCATGCGTCGGGTAATTCTCTTCATGTACTTTCAACTGTCGCAAAGCGTAAGCCACTACATGTCCATTCTGCATTAACACTCCGCCTAAACCCTTCTTCGATGCATCACAATATACCTCATATGACTTGCTAGGATCAGGAATAACCAAAACAGGAGCAGTCGTCAATTTCTCCTTCAAACTCCAAAAACTTCTTTCACAAGCTGAATCCCACTCATACGAATAATCCTTCCTAGTAAGTCTTGTCAATGGTAAAGCCAATTGCAAAAATCCCTTGATAAACCGTCTGTAATAACCTGCTAATCCCAAGAAACTCCTAACTTCTAAAACATTCTTCGGTCTCTCCCAATTAATTACTGCTTCAACTTTTGATGGATCGACCGCCACACCTCCCTGGGATATAACATGACCAAGGAAATTAACCTCAGACATCCAAAACTCACACTTACTTAATTTAGCAAAAATTTGCTTCTCTTGTAAGATGGATAAAACAATTCTTAGGTGTTCTCCGTGCTCTTGAGGATCACGAGAATAAATAAGAATGTCATCAATGAAAATCACTACAAATTGGCCCAAGTAAGGTTGGAATATCCGATTCATATAATCCATGAAAACTGCCGGAGCATTAGTCACACCGAAAGGCATCACCAAAAATTCATAATGACCATAACGAGTTCTAAATGCAGTCTTTGGTACATCTGCACTCTTCACCCAAATCTGATGATAACCCGACCGTAGATCAATCTTCGAGAACACACAGGCTCCTTTCAATTCATCCAACATGTCGTATATCCTTGGTAATGGGTATTTGTTCTTGATGGTGACCTTATTCAACTGACGGTAATCAATACACAATCGCATTCCACCATCCTTCTTCTTTACCAATAACACTGGAGCTCCCCAGGGTGAAACACTGGGTCGAAAAAATGCTTAGCCAACAAGTCTTCCAATTGGTCCTTTAATTCTCTTAATTCAAGTGGTACCATCCGATACGGAGAAACAGATATTGGAGTCGTTCCCGGTATCAGGTCAATAGAGAATTCCACTTCCCGCTCCAGAGGAAGAGAAGTGATATCCTCGGGGAAAACTTCAGGAAAGTCACAAACTACCGGAATACTCAAAACTTGGATGTTACTACTCTCCTCCTTGGTAAGAATCAAAAGAACAGACTTTTCTTCCTCAAACAAGAAATTAATCATTCCCACCGTACCTTCTAAAATAGTAGTTAACACATCCTTCGAAGTAGCCTCTTCGGACAGAATAATGATCAGCTTTTCCTCACACCCAATAAATATATAATTAGCGGAAAGCCAATCCATTCCCAGAACAACATCCACTTTCTTAAGCGGTAAACAGATAAGGTCAATCTGGAAAACTCTTTCATTCACCGACAAAACACAATTTTCACACATCAACGGTGTCTCTACAATCTCATCCATGGCAGTAGTAACCACCATAGGAGGAAACAAAGGAACAGCTTGCAACCCAAGTCGCTTCACGCAACGCGTGGACACAAAAGAGTGCGTTGCCCCATAATCAAATAAAACAAAACAAGGATGTCCATTTACGAAACACGTACCCGCAATCAAGGAGTTATCACCCTTTGTCTTCCTTGCATCCAAGGTATACACTCGGCCAGTATTCTTCCCTTGTACCTGATTCCTACCCTGAGGACAATCTTTTGCCATGTGGCCCACCTTATTACACTGATAACATCTCATTCCCTCCAAACTGCACCTACCATAATGATTCCGTCCACACATACGACATACCGGAGGCACACTAGTTCTAGAACCCTGAGCTTACATCCCTTTAAAGGATTGTTGCCTGGGCCTAACCTGTTGATTTGGTCTTCCTCGATCACTTTGATTCGTCCTACTCAAATCTCCTTCCATTTGTACCTTCTTCAAACTATGTTCAGCCACATAACACTGTCTTAACAATTCGGCATAAGTAGTAAACTCCTGTTGAGACACGCTATGTGAAATTTCAGCCCTTAAACCAAACAAAAACTGATCAATCTTCCATCTCTCATCAGGAGCATACATGGCTTGTCTAGAATAAGCAGCCATAACCTCGAACTTTTCAACATAAGAAGCCACAGATAAGTTACCTTGTCTCAATTGTTGAAACTCGAATTCCTTCTGAGACCTCAAGGAACTTGAAAAATATTTCTCCATAAAAATTACCTTAAACTATTCCCATACCTTAGGTACCTCTTGAATTGTCATTAAGGCTGAAGCACTTTCCCACCACCTCATGGCCGGACCCTTCAACAAGTGAGAAGCGAAGACCACCTTGTTTTCCTCACTGCACTGAACTATTAGGAAAATCCGTTTGATGCCTGATATCCACTCATGAGCCTTTACTGGATCTAACCCCCCTGAAATTTCAGAGGATTCATAAGGATGAAATCCCTGAAGGTTCCCCCTGCAGCCTCTGGTACCACCACCGGAGGATGCACACCACCAGCCATTTGCTGTACCATTTGTTGCACAAACAGATTCTGCTGTTGCTGCATCTGTTGCATAAATTGGTACAAAGGAGCATTCCCAGCATCACCTGGCGGATTATTCCCTGCTGGAGTGGTTCTTTGTCTACCACAGTTGTTTCTGCGTCTGTCGGCCATGTTCCTGAATTTCATACAGATAGGATTAAGTTGATCAGACTCAATACCATAAATATAATAGACAAGACCCATGGCGACACGCCGCATATGAAACGGAAAGAAAACTTATTCTATTTCATGGCTAGGTCGAGGATACGACCTGCTCTGATACCAACTGTAACGCCCACATATATATATATACATGCATCAAATCATATATTATACATGAAAAGTACGTTTGGTACAGAAATACATAAGTTCCTAGTAACACTGTATACATAAAATGCCCAAAAATTAACCTAAAACCAAACACTGGCATGTTATATGTACAACATGTTCAAAAGATGAAACTAAGAACTAGATCCCTAAGGACCTCAAAAGACTCCACAACGGAAGCAAAACCAACAGCTAAGCAAGGATAGTCACACGGCCTTTTCCTTACCCTTTGCGGAACCTGCAGAACCTGTGATGTAAACAACAACAGTGGGGTGAGATACATCAAATCTCAGTGAGTTCCCTATCTTAAAGTCCTCTCGGCTCTACAAGGTTCTAATAAACCTAACTCAAGTCAAAAGGGAAAGGAAATGACTTTGAGTACACACACTACAAAAGTATCCACACTGGTGAGCCTGTTAACTCACACTAGTACCAAAGTAATTCCTGAGCCTGTTAGCTCAAGAATCTCACAAATCAATAACCATACCAAGGCATCCCCTTTTCCCGTCCACTTCTACGTCTAGAAGACGACCCGAGTCATGGATCCTCGAAATTACTTGGCATACGAAATGGATTCGGGAACAACGGCCTATTAGCCGTGAACCGTCACTTCTCATGGTCTGTTAACCATCACAAGTCTCTACCCTTAGGTTCCATTCGTACTAAACGCGGGAATCAAACCTGCCAAGTAATAGTGCATATGTTTCAGAGGAGCTTGAGTCCCATGAAACACACTATCAAACATAACCGGTTATGATCATTTCACACATGCCTCAGCCTTTCGTGCACGAGCGTTGACACTATGCCATTTCACACTTTCCGACATTGTTTAGGGTAATGGTTCTCACTCTCCCTATTCCATATTTTAGCATGCATACATATTTAACAACAATTACACACCATTAAACGCTAAAATCAACAAAATGACCCTATTCCCAAAATCCCGACATAATTAAATCAGCCAACAACCTTAAAACCGTTTTCATAAGAAAGTACATTCTGTTAGCTTTCCAATGATATCAAAAATATTAAAAACGGATAACCGAGTCAAAAGTTATGGACATAACGAGAAATAGTATCGCGAGAAAACACAAGTTTACCATTTTTCTGACCGTACGCGTAGTGCCCAAGGCCATACGCGTATTGCCCAAAATCCTCGCCATGCCATACGCGTATTTCTCAAGGTGATACGTGTATGGGAAGAGCTGTTTTCCCCCTGAAAATTTCCATTTTTCCCCCATTACGCGTACCATTCATGCCATACGCGTAATGCCATGCCCCATACGCGTAAGGCCATGCCCCATACGCATATGGGCAGTGAAAATTTGCAGAATTTCCTGCAGAATTTTTCTGCTACGGGTTCCCCAAAATCAACCCCAAAAATCCATTTTTCCACAACCAAAATGCATCAAAACATGTTATAGACATAACAAGCAGTATACTACACAACTATTATTGAATTTCAGCAGTTAGATTCATGATTTATGTGCAAAATTACTCAATTCTCACAATTCCAAACTAACCCTAAACTCAATAAAACTCTACTCTAAAGGTTAGAACCCACCTGGATTACAAGATGAGGAGATTGAAAATGAGATGAAAAGATTGGAGGTTGGTTGATGATTCAAGTTCTTGAGCTCTTGTGCAAATTTCTCTTCTTTTCCCTTTTCCTTTTCCTTCCCTTCCTTTCTTTCTCCAATGTTTCTATCTATTTCCCAAGTAAGGTAAAGGAAAAGAAAATATACTTAGAAAATATTAATTGGCAATACTACTAATTATCCAAATTATCTCAAATACACCAATTAATAAAACTCCAAGTTAAACAATATTAATATAATCAAATTCCGAGTTCGTCAGTTTACTCTAATTACTTTGTCCAATAATTTCTCAGAGTACCCCGGAACCCAGTTGATCATAAAAATATTATCCAAAAATGCTCACAAAATTATGGGGTATTATAAGATGATAGTTGATTCCTCCCTTAGTTCCTATAAGGGGTATGTAAGGGAAGTTTCCACAACGGTCAATGATCCTGATCCCGTCATAAACCCTATTACACCAATCTATGTCAGAGTTGGTGAGGGACATGATTTTCTGCGACCAACGTAAGGCACTCTTATGATCCCAAAAAGCAGCAGACTTAGGCAAGTGGGAGATAAACCATTTGTATAGCAGGGGTACACAGCATGTGATCTCCCCTCCGCTGTACAAATTCCCTAAGTGTACGGAATGATACGCATCTGCAAGCAAGGTCGGCACAGGGTTTCCAATGAGAAAAACCTTAATGGCGTTGATATCGACTAAGTTATTAATATTGGGAAACAGAAATAACCCGTAGGTGAGTAAAACAAATATGCTTTCAAATGCAGTCCAGTTCCCGATACTAGTGAAGTACAGGGCTTTCTTTGTCAAGAACTGGGTTGGCAAACCTTGTATGCCACCCTTTGTAGTCATGTGAGTCCTGACCTCTGACTCATCCAAATAAATTGCTCTTGTAATGGTCTGATCCTTTGGAATTTCTTTCAGTCTAGAAAATGGAGCTCGATCAGTGATGTGTAAATCGGTCAGATAAGAATATTCCTCCAGCGTTGGTGCGAGCTGGTAATCTGGGAATGTAAAGCAATGATAAACCGGATCGTAGAACTGAATGAGTGTCTCCATGATTCCCTCAATCACATGGACCCTTAATAGAGGTAGCAGACCTCCGTACGTGGCTCTGAAAGCCTCTTGGTTTGTGATCATTCTCGCCAAACCTCTCAAATCTTCTAGCTTTAGAATCCTGAAGGTATACTTATAAGTTCTCCTTCTACCGAAATCCATGAGCGCAATCTTTTTCTCTGACATTTGCAATCATTGTCTTAGTTTAATTTGAAAAAGAGAGACCAGAAGAGAACATTTTTCTAGGTTTTAATGTTTTTTAAATGAATGCATGAATGCAACACACAAAAACATAGAAAAAACATGGGGTCAAAGGGTCATTGTCATGAAGTCAAGGCTCTACCCATCCTAAAGGTTTACTAGTGATTTTTGTACCTGTCTCTCATCATCATCAACTCTTGTCAAGAAAACACCAGCGGTCCGGGAACCGTGCTAGGTGGTGTTTTTTGAAGAGTCCTCAGAAGAGGGTGGCATCGCATGACAACTATTTTCGATAGCCTCTGCGCCACTAAAGGGGTTTTCCTAGGTGTATACTCATCTTTCCACATGCGGCATCACACGTATTCCCATTAGCAGAAAAATAAACACATATATCAATTAGGAAAAGCAGTATATATATTTGTCTTAATCATCCTAGACCTCTAAAAGCTATGAATCCTTTGTTCCTGACAGAAAATGGCTCCCCGGCAGAGTCGCCATTCTGCGGTTTCTATAAAAGAGATGAAAAGAAGGGGAGGGCCCCACGGTGGGTGCCATTTTTCTGTAGAGAGCGATTTTGGGACGCAGTTCTTAAGCGCTGTCGCTCTTTTGGGGTTACTACAAGTCGATTCATTTTTTATCCTATTGAAGCTGATGAAGGAAGGGAAATAGATGTCTCCAACTAACCCTGCTTGCATACCGAGTTTAAACAGCAGTCTATTAGGTTACGGATGCTATGTGGTAATGGGTCCTCTCTTAGGTTATTTTGGTAGAATGATGGGTTTATTCTATCGGCAGGATGTTAGGACTGATGCTTTTTGATTGATGTGGGATTTAGGGTTTTTGTTTTAGTGTGCTCGCTAAGATTTTTTTTTCAATCTTATGCCTACGTATTCCCGTTTTCCGAAACAGGAAAATCAGAGCATTCGTAGTTCCTCTTATTCTCTGGGAGGAAATGGTGTTTTGGTGTCTTGTTCAAAGCCCAAGACGTGAAGCTAATAGTGATCTGTATCTTGTTCGAAGCTCAAGATATGAAGCTGAAGGTGATTTGTTTGTATCTTGTTCAAAGCCCAAGATGTGAAGCTAAAGGGTTTTGACTTTAGAGAGAATTTGTCATCTCTAAAGGGGTTTGTTTGTCACAACTGTTGGGTGACTGGTTATAAAGGAGGATTACTTTAACTGGGATATGTGAATCCGACAATGCCATAATTTCCTTCATAGGGGATTTCCAACCTGAAGGAGAAGACTTTAACTCAGTGTAAAGCAATGCCATCTTTCCTTAGGAATTTCTCATACTAAAAGAGGGACAGTGGCATGGATGTAAATAATCGAGAGGCTTGCCGCTTATAGCAGTTAGATGAAGGAGTTGTTGATGTTTGTATACTGTGAATGAGGCATAACTTTGATGCTAAAAGGTTGATTGTCTCAACCGGGGTTTCCTTATACAAAGCCTAAGAGGAGGCTATTGACCCAACAAGAGGGTGTTTTTATGTGTCTTGTACGAAGCCCGAGAGAGAGGCTAAAAGGGTTGACTCAACGGGAGAGTGCTTAACAAGTAACCGACTCAACAAGAGAGTTCCTTTTGTATCTCGTACGAAGCCCGAGATGGAGGCTAAAAAATGTTTGACTCAACAAGAGAGTCTTTGTATCCCGTACGAAGCTCGAGATGGAGGCTGAAATTTGTTTGGCTCAATAAGAACCTTTTTGTATCTCGTACGAAGCCCGAGATGGAGGCTAAAAAATGGTTGACTCAACAAGAGAGTCTTTGTATCCCGTACGAAGCCTGAGATGGAGGCTGAAATTTTGAGCTCCGCTGGGGAGAATCATTGTATAAAGCCCAAGAGGAGGCTATTGTAGCTGTTTCAATTGAGTGACAGATCCAATATGCTAATTTAAAGAGAAAATTAGTTCTTATATGAGTAATGTTTGCACTCAGGGATTTGATTCGAGGATCAGGGTTATTTCCTGTTCTTTAAGGAAATGGGAAATCCAAAGGATATTGAGATTGTCCGAGTCTACGGGTGTCTTTCCCTATTTTTTGAAAGGGAGCTTGAGAATGTCTTTGAGACTCAAGGAGATTAGACTGTCCAAGTCTAGAGTTTTATCTTTTGTACTATGTTTTGAGAAACAGTAGTATGGTCTAGACTCTTCGAAAGACTGTTCTATGAAGATGACTAATATCTGTTCCTATACCTCTAGGAGGTCGTCGGGACAATTTGTACGAAGCCCAAGAGGAGGCTGGAAACTTTTAAGAAGCCGAGAGGTCCTTGTACGAAGCCCAAGAGGAGGCTATCATTCCTGGGGGAAGAATCATTATATGAAGGCTAAGAGGAGGCTGTGAATACTTCTAAGAGGCCGACGGGTCCTTGTACTAAGCCCAAGAGGAGGCGGGGTGCTTTTAGGAAGCCTGTGGGTCCTTGTACAATGCCCAAGAGGAGGCCGATGCTTTTAAGAAGCCTGTGGGTCCCCAAAACCCGAGAAATTCAAAACAGACTATTCATAAGGAATAGATCAAGCCAGGAAAGTTTGAGAATTTGGAAGAAACTCAAGAGATGTTATTCATGGAGAATACATTCATCTCTAGTGAGGTAGAGTCTCTTGACAATTCCTAAGGAGGACAGCCGAAGAGAATATTGTATCTGGTGCTCCTATTGGGGATCTAGCTTGTCTATTTCTACGAGTAATCGAAACGGCTTTACTTAGTTCTAGACGTAGTTGCCGGGGAAACTCTAAATATCTATACTATTATTACACAGTTGATATGAGTTTATGAAAGAAGACTTACAGCGAAACAACCCCACAATACAGTTATATGTATATGAAAGCGATAAATGAAAGCGTATAAACACTTACTCGGTTGTAGAGCTTCCATGCTGTTTGGTTAGTTGTTCAACAAAGAAAGATTGAAAACAACAGTATATTCAAAATCAAAGGAGAAAGTGCTTTGAAAAGAAAGATTGAGGCTTACAGCTCAAGGAGAGGCCTAGGGTTTTATCAGTGATTGCACTGTTGAAATTTGTACAGAGGGACTTACACAAGTGACTTTGGCAAAAAAAAATGGTTTTCTGTACAAAGGGATGGGTCTTACACTCTCTCAAGAGGCCCAAAAAGTTTTAATGAAAAAGAGATGGGTCTTACTACTCGAGGGTAGGCCCCGATGACTTTTCGTTTGAAATGGCGATCGTGCCGAGGTTTTCTTTTAACGCAGAGGGACTTATACAATATCTTAGGCCTAAAATTGTTTTGGTTAAAAGGGGATTGGGTCTTACACTCTAATAGAGGCCCAAAAAAGTTTTGAATGGGTCTTATAGCTCAAGGAGAGGCCCAGATGTTTTAAACGGACGACGGTCGCGCCGTTTACTTGTATAGAGGAACTTATACAATAAGTGAGGCCCACAGAGTTTTATGTACAAGGGGGTTTGAGTCTTACACCCTCTCAAGAGGCCCAAAAAGTTTGAAAATGATTTATGAGGGTTGAATTAATCAAAAACCCTAATTTGTTTTCAATATGTATTTTAATTGAATAAAAATTCAATTGAAATGATAAAAAATTGTTTAACATGTGGAAAACAAATTGTGATATTGGATTAATGCTTCATAAATCAAGTTTTGCCCAACAAAATGATTAGAAATAATTAAAATTTGTAAAATCAAGATGGAAAAAATATTCAAAATGTCAAAAACAATTAAAATATTAATTCTTTGCAAAAATATCAATTATATGGAATAAATAATATTTTTGGGATTTTTTTTGGGAAAATTAAATATTTTAACATTTTTGTGAATTATTAAAAAAAAATCAACTCAAAATCATTAAAACTCAGAGAGAAATTAATTTTTGAATCAATTAAATAAAATCACAAAATTCAAATATTTGAATTTTCTAAAAAGGCCCCAAGAACACCCAAGAACACGCGCGTGTTCTGGGTTTTGCCCAGATTTGCATTTTCTCTCCAATCTCACTGAATACTTGGTTATATCATGCAATCCACATATCAATCTGCTCGTCTCAACCTCACGATCATGTCTATGGTATTTAATTTCATTTATTTTAAACATGGAATGAAAAATCAAGACAAAACCTCAAGAACCCTAAAATTTGCATGAAGGCTGAGAATTTTGATACACGATTCAAACAAAGCAATTAATTAAGGGGAAACATTCCATGCATGATTATGAATATTTGGCAAAAGTATTGTGCGAGGAAATATGCATAGATTGAGAGATGACCAAGTTTAGGCTTACCTCTAGGTCGTGACAGCAAGTACAATGTGATTTCTGAGTTGGAGGTGTTACAGATGAGTTGTGATGATCTGAACAGCTTCCCTACACCCTATGGAGTGTGTTTGAATGCTTGGACTTGATTGAAATTGGCTGGATCACTTCATGGCATCTCAACTGCAACTTGGTTAAAACCTTGAGCAATTGACTGGTGATTCTGAGAAATCAGTGTTCCAGATGTTGTTTAAGTGTTTGATCAGCTCACATATGATGTATGTGAGGTATGTGTGTGGTTGGTTTGGTTGGAATTGCTCTCTAGCTCAAAAACTCAGAGTTACCTTGCTAAAGAAGGCATTTTTGCCAAGAGAAAGGGATTTTGAGGAAAGCATCTGTTTGATGGCTTTGGTGTACTCAAACTGATCACAATTGAGCTCTATTTATAGTAGAGCAAGTTTGTTTTGCAAGGAATAATGAATGGCAACTGCTGAGTAGGGTTGGCAAATGAAAATCCAAGTCTCCTCTAGCCATTGACTAGAGGTTAGGGCATAGGCTGCTGGTTGGTCTTGGATAAGTCTTGACTGAATTCAGTTGCTAATAGCTCATTCCATGCCACCTTGGTGCTTCCATTGAATGCTCCAATCCAAAATTGGAGTCTTGTCCCTATTTTATGCAATTCTAGGTTTGGCATGCTATTTCTTGTTCCAAGGACTTTGGAGGCTTGGCTCAGTGATTTTCCCCTTTAGATTTGATCCTCAGATGTGTCCAAGATAATGACAAGGCTTGGAATAGGCTGATTTTGGCAAATCGACCAAAAGTGCAAAAATCTGCCTTACCTTGGCAGTTTTTAGCAAGGCATTTTGCCACTACCATATCTCTTAGCTCAAATTGAATTTGGTGATGTTCTTGGTCATTTTGGAAAGCCCTTATATGATACAACAACTGTTTGATCATATTTGGTTTTGATACTTTTTGGATCCAAGTGAAAAATCCCCCTACATTTGGAAAAAAGTAAAGGCAGATTCTGACTTAGTGAAATTTTCACCAAGTGTTAGAACAAAGTGACTTTTCTTGATTTTGATCACTCCATAACTCAAAATCCATGAGGAATTTGGACATAGATCAATGTGAAGCTTTTGTAGAGGGCAATGATATCTACAAATAAAGCTTTGGATGGGGAAAAATGGCTTTGTGGTTTAGGATTTATGATCCTCCAAAGTTGGTACCCTTGCCACTTTATTTCATAACTTAGAAAATTTTCTAAGTTTTTATGGTTACCCCTTTTACAAGTTATCCCACTTTCTTTGATTTTTCTTGATGAATGATGATTCAAATCATACATAAACATCATTTTAGGGTTAAAAATCCATTTTTGTGAAAAATCTCAAAAAGTCAAAGTTGACTTTTGTGCACAGTTGACTTTTTGTCAGATGAATTCCAAACTGTGCAATCCTTTAGGAAATCATGTCCTTGACCTAAATCAAACTTGATGGACATGTTCCATGGGTGTTATAGGGTGTATTGAATCATGTCTTAGGGCTTGGGAGCATGTCCTGGTCAAAAGTCAAAGTTACAGTTGACTTTTTCCGCGAAACCCTAATTATGGTCCAGATGAAATTAAGACTTGTTGCCCAAGCTTCTTGGATTAATCAATTGTTGAAAATGGATCAATGTGGTATATTGGAGACCCTCAAATCCTCTCTTGAGGTCTTGGTTCATGTTTTATCCCAAAAGTCAACTTAGGGGTGAATTAGGTCAATAAACCCAAATTCCTGATTTTTGTTGAATGCATCCCCTGAGTCAAAATTGACTTGATGATTGGGTCCATGAGGTTCCATGGAGCATATTAGGTTATGTTTTGGATCTTTGGCTCATCCCCATATGAAATTTTCCATCTGGAGGCCTTGGTCGACCAAAACGCTAATTTGGTGACACTGACGATCTTGAGGCTTGATCCACCTAGAAGGGAGCATCCTTGTGCTTAATCCTTGAAGTGGGAGTCCTTTTGATAATTTGTCTATGTTTGAGAGGTTAGACAAGTTAAGGATCATGTCATTCCTTGATTGATCATTTGTCTAAGAGCTCTGAGAGGGCTTGAAACCCTAATTTTGATTGTAGTGAATGCTCACCCATCTTTGGGGAGACTGATGAGTCATAATGGTTCATCCATATTGTGGTGAGGATTTGCACCATGATGGGAATCTTAGTGGTTAAAATTTGGGGTATGACAACTATGTCTGATCAGTTCAACTCCTCAGCAGTCATGCCATCCATCAGAAAACTCCAGTCAAGGTCATCTTCGACAGAAGCTCAGGATGTCCCGAATTCAAAGTTGGTAGAAGGATAATGGTCGTTATGTTTCGATGTAACCCTTTTCCCTTAAATTACCATTTTTAAACTTTGTAAATATTCTATGGAATCATGTGTTTGGCTGATCTCCATCCTATCAATAAAATTTGAGCCCTTGTGCTTTTGTTTGCAATTCTTATTTGTTTTAGCTTTACAGAACGTCATTTTTTAACATGATTAACGATTCTTGAAATAAAACAAAACGAATTTACTTGTTAAACTTTTTCTGCTTTTAAAATAAAGATGACAATTTCTTTTGACTGTTTAACATGAAAGAACATCGCTCGCTTCTCCAAAAATAAGCGAGCTTCAAAGTGCAGAATCAAAGTACTCCTTCTAAACCAATGCCCCTAAACGAAGGATCAACTATGTCAGAGACCATGTTTCATCTGACACCCCCCGGCCGAGTTCTTACCTCCTAAGCCCGACCAACGGTTTTCCTCGACAGGGAACTACTCTCTCCTAAGCAAGGCAGAATTGCTACTTTTGGACCAGTGATACCTCTTCGTCCCCAGCAGTGGCCGAGTATCCAGTCATGTTCATCTATTAGTTTGTATGTCGCGTCAGCATATACATACATGCATTATGCATTATTGATTTACATTCATATTCATATTGCATCACTATCACTCTAGTCGGTCTTGCCCCTAGTGATAGAAGTATTCTCAATCGAGTTGTCAGTTCTTTCCTCGTCAGGAAATGTTGCGTCTGAACAATCTCTCTCCTCCAATTTGTTTCTGGATTAGAGTTGGCCCTTGACCACTTTGAAAACTTGAACCTCTGAAAGGCAAGAAGACATTCGACAAACGTCACTCTTCACCATTGAAGATGATGTTCTCGCTTTCCCGGATTAAGGAAAATCCCCAGAGAAAGCCTCGCAATTAAAGACTCTCAACAACCCGTTGGTTTTTCTCTTCAGAAAGTTAATGTTAATGAAGTCATCAGCACCTCAAAATTGGGGTACATTGCATGGCATTTCTCCGAGAAGATCCCGAGAAAAGTATGATGTAATACCCCAAGCTGAAAGCAGTCTCTCGAGAGACTCATTTTCCCCGGATAGAGTCGACAAATGGCGTCTCCAATAGAGAAGTTTGCACCCCTCTACAACTCAGACGACTGGGTTCCCCACCAAGTCTGACATCAAAACTTTTCCCATCAAATGGCATCTCTCCAGGAAAATTCGGCGAGAAGTTTTAGGAAAACCGCTATGAATATCGTCCCTTGTCAATAAATTTTATTGATAAAAGAAACTAAGACCAGTTCCATGGTAGGAAACCATGATCGAGGGGAAGTTTGTAACAGAAACTGAGACCAGTTCCTTGGTAGGAAACCAAGATCGAGGGGAAGTTTGTAACAGAAACTGAGACCAGTTCCTTGGTAGGAAACCAAGATCGAGGGGAAGTTTGTAAAAGAAACTGAGACCAGTTCCTTGGTAGGAAACCAAGATCGAGGGGAAGTTTGTAACAGAAACTGAGACCAGTTCCTTGGTAGGAAACCAAGATCGAGGGGAAGTTTATAACAGAAACGGAGATCAGTTCCTTGGCTGAAGACCAGTTTTGTACCCCAAATTTTACCCCTTAGATGTCATATTTTCTTGCACCCGCATTTAGACCTCAATCATGTATGCATTGTTAACTAACCATTTCTTCTTGCAAGTTGTCTCCTTTTATTGTGGAAGATAGGGTTTAAAGAGAAATAAGGTCTCCCTAAGACATCTTTTGGCCAAATGCAACCATTTGAATCCACCTGCATCCGAGAAGTCTTTTTCGACAAGAAATCAAATGTTTCACCAAGATAAGTCAACCATTGCCTTCATGTCAAGAAAAATGTGATCCCAAGTCTTGAGAAATCATCTCATGTGATAACAAGCATCCTTGGAATCCATTTTTGAGCCTTAAGGATTTTTCTCTTAAGAGCAAGAATTTTTTCATGAAGATAAAATATTCACCAAGGTGTGACATATCAAAGTGGTGCCATGGGAGGATTTAATCTTGCCATTTCATAAGTTCATCCCCGTGACATTTCTTTTTCATGGACATATGTTTTGTCTCAAATTTCTATTGGGCCCAAAAATGTGTCGTTTGGATCAAAGGTCTTAAAGTTGTGAGAATTCAAAATGGTGATCCCGTATGATTCAAGCAGCCAGGCCTTGTGCCTCTGGTTTAGCCCATGCGCCATTTATTGGTTGAAAAAAATCTGAGGAAGTTTGCTTGTAAAATAATTTTTGAAAGGTCACCAAGTATTACCTTTTTTGAGCCTACTCTCTCCTGACGAAATCAAAAGTTTCATGGGCTCCCATAATGGATTAGTGAAACAAAGTGGCTCAGCACAAGAGGCCTGCACTCGTAAACAGAGAATCCTTATTTTCAATTCAAATTATTACTCCTTTTTTACTTTCTCTCTCATGGCACATTAAAAAGTGGTTTTGGAATAACCACTAAAGAATGAAAGTAGCAGACTGAATCCACCACCTCCTCTGCTGCACTCGTCCAGCATGGTGATCTTCAAGGATTGACCAAAATCAATGGCTGAGGGGAGTGATACACAAACCCTAATTCCTTACCCAACAGGCCATGCAAACCCTAAGTTTTTCTCCCGTGGACAAACTAATTATCCACTGTGTCTCTAAAACCCGGAGCAGCTTACTTTGCCTATAAAGGAGATCATTTTTCCTTTGCTCACGACACCAGAAATTACCAAGAATTTCTCTCTACTTCTCCCTCCCATAATCTTGCAAGTAATCTTCAAACTTGCAAGGAATTCATCACTCTCCCTTTCCTCTGTAACACAGAAACCACAAAAAACACTCCGAGAAAAATATCAAAAAACCATCAAAACCTCTCCATCTTTCCATTTTTCAAGTTCTGCAAGTAAAGCTTGCAAGAAACTTATCCTTTTTATACCCTCTGTAAACACCTCAAATCTCCATTATCTTAACCACCAAAGCTCGTGTCTCTTTCTGTGAGGTTGGTTCTGTAGCAGTTGAGGGAGGAAAGCACCCACCACTTCTAGAAACTCTCGCCGGTGAAGAAGCAGTGGACTTTCTCCACTAGGTATCACTTTACTTCACTCTTTCTGATGGTCGTTTGCTTCATATTTGACTCATGCTGTTGTCATTTTGGTTATCTTATTACTATCTGATTCTGTGATGAAAATACCATGACCTATCTGCACCATACTATTATCATACTTATTGTTTCCTCTGCTCCATATTGTCATCATGTTGTGATTTTGTTATTGTCTGATTATTGTTTATTTCTGTGGTAAAATCATTAACATGTTAGTTCTGTGTTGTTAATCGTTAACTGAATTTGTATTCGTATTCCAAAACTGAACAAAAAATAAAAAGAATCAAGGTGGCGCTCGCCATGCTAACATAGTGGCTCCCGCCACCCACACAAAATAAATAAAAAATGATAAGACCCACATACACATGGCGCCTGCCATGCATATAGTGGTGTCCGTCACATTTCCCTAACACACTAAAACCAAACACCACATGAAAAAGAAAAAGAAAAAGAAAAAGAAAAGAAAAATGGACACATGGCGCAAGCCACCCTCTATGAAATGAAGGTGGCACAAGCCACCCTTTACTATGGGGAAGTGGCGCCAGCCACATTGGGTGGTGGGGGCTACACTGAGTTCCTTGTTTTTTTATTTGCTTTACACTTCATTTCATTTTTCTTCTTCTTGTCAAAAATACTAAAAATATAATGATAAAGCATTAAAACATATGCATAATTTATTTTTATTCTCAGACATTTCTGCGAATAAAATCTACTGTTTTTTATTAAGAAAAAGGAAACTTCAAAGTGGGCTGTTTTTGGAATATGCTGTGACTCTTGGAACTTTGCTTCTTGACTTAAACAAAACCCCTCATAAGAATGTTGTCTTTTCTTTACCTCTATTGACAAGTTGCATCCAATTGTTTTTGTTGTTAAACTGTGAATATGTTTCCTTTGCCATACTGGGTATATGTATGTGACTGCTGACTTTAAAGAGATTTTCTTGAGAGCATGTTGTAATTTGTGGATTTTATTGAACTTTGCTTCCTGGCTGGCTGTGAACAAAACTTTCTCATGTGAGTGTTGTTTGCATTTTTTTTACCTCTGTTGCTAGCTTGCATGACTTCAAATATATTTGTTGCCAAATTGTGAATGTCACATGATCACCTATACTTGTTGTTGCCATGATCACACTTGCAATTTTACTTCACATATTGATTAAATGCTTACTGTTGTGGAGTCTTTGAACTCATATGTTTCATTGTATTTCCAACCCCTCAATAACTCTTGTTTACAAGATGTTATTCTTCCCCTTCCTTCCAAAGGAAAAGTTTTTCTATTGATTTCAAGATCATAGAAAGCTCATTTACCTATAACCTCATAGTTTTATGTTTTCCTCAACCTTTGGCCTCATAGTCATAGGTAGCTCTTGACCTCATAGTCATTAGCAACATATTCAACCTTTGGCCTCATAGTCATAGGTAGCTCTTGGCCTCATAGTCATTAGCAACATCTTTAACCTAGACCTCATAGTCACAGGTAACCTTTGACCTCATAGTCATAGGCAAGCTTTGGCCTCATAGTCATAGCCTTCCTCCATTGACCTCATAGCCATGGAAAAGTCTCTCTATTGACCTCATAGTCATAGAAAGCTCATTACCTTCTTTTGACCTCATAGTCATAGGATTCCCGTCTTGACCTCATAGTCATCTTACCATCTTGACCTCATAGTCATCTTGCCAAAAATTTGACCTCATAGTCATAGCCCTCTCCATTGGCCTCATAGTCACCTTTCAACATTGACCTCATAGTCACAGAAGTCTCTCTATGGACCTCATAGTTATAGATAGCTCATTATCATCTTGACCTCATAGTCATCTACCATCTTGACCTCATAGTCCTCTTTACCTTATCCTTAGCAAGCAAACATAACATAACACAAGCTAAACAAGAGGTTCCTGTAGAATACTATAGATATTAAGGGTGCTAATACCTTCCCTTAGTATAACCAACCCCCGAACCTTAGATCTTCCCCCTTTTAGGTTTTCACGATCTTGAACCTTTCCTTTGGATAAATCAAAGTCGGTTGTAAAAGAAATATGATGCAAATTAATTAATAATTTGTTATCCGATTTTCACCACAACAGAAATGGCGACTTCGCTGGGGATCTTTTTTAGGGTTAAACCCATCTTGCTTTTGCTTATGTTATTCATGCTTGTTTGCTATATTTGTACATATCCCTTGTTTATATGCTTTGTTTGAGATCTCTTGTGGGCATGGAACTATTGAGTGGTGAGATAAGTCCTAACCCGGACTTGAGTGTACAAATATGATAAGATTGTGGTGTAATCAATAGTTGGTTGTTGGCAGTAGTACCAACAACCTATGGCATATGATGACCACACTCAGATGAGGCCCTTTGGGATTGTTGATGTCTGATGTGAGAAGTCGCGTTGATATTACTTTTTCAATTGGGAGCCAGGGATTCTGAGAACCGTAGTTACCTTCACCCCACTTGGCCTTTTAGGACGTAGTGTGGTGGCTATGAGGGAGCCAGTCCCGAGTAGTCGTCACGCGATACTACACTCAGACGAGTTTATCTTGAGAATATTATTAACTCGTGTAAGTAGTTACGTGGGCCGATAATATCCGAAGGATTTACGTAGACTCTAGGAACTTTTAGAACCTTGTTCCACAATTGATGAACCCATAGTCCACACCTTGTTGGGATGGGTAGACCGTGACTCCATTCATGAGACCTCAAAACCTAAGGCTTGTGTGCATTGATTGTGTACATATGTTCATATGATTGCCCATGTTTGCGCATTGCATACACCTCATTGCATCCATTGTTGGTTTCAAGGAATTCAAATATTCATTCCTTTTGAAAGATCAATAGAGCTTGGATCCTACAAACAAACTTCTTCAGTTTTTTCACAAAAAAAAAATTGTAACTTCCCTTTGAGTTCCTTGAAACCACGTGGCTTGTATTTGCATTCCATCCGCATTCGCACCTCATTTGCATTTCTCGATCCTGAGTCTTTCCCTCTATGTCTGAAGGATACCTAACACCTATTCAAGACAATGGCAACAATGAATGAAATTCTGAAGAACCAAGAGGAGTTGAAAGAGGAGGTCAGAATCGTCAAGTGCCAGATGAATTGGGTTCTCAAAACTTTGCAAGCTCTGATGAAGAAAGAAGAGTACGCTCACCCTGTCACTCCCAGAGAGGTTGTCAGTTCATCACCTCTTGAGGATCCTCCAACTCAAGGACCTCCTCAGTGTCAAGGACTGGACCACTGTCAACCACGCCAGCATGTACGACCAAGAAAGCCAAGAAGAAATTACACTCCGCTACCAATGTCGTACAGTCAATTATTGCTAGTTTTGATCAAAGGGGGATTGATAGTGCCAAAAGAGTTAAAGCCAGTACCATTTCTGTATCCACCAGGCTTTGACGCCAATGCTCGATGTGACTACCATGCTGGGGCACAGGGGCATTCCACTGAAGATTGTCAGGTGCTCCCGAGTAAAATTCAGAACCTGTTAGACTCTGAAAGGATCTCATTCACGCCTCAAGGCGTTCAAATCAACAACCCTTCGCCATCTCATGTGGTGCTCCCATGCCAAGGATCTGCCTTGGGAGAAACTTCACGCCAACCAATCTTCGGTCTTAGTCCTGCACCAGAATGTAATCCTCATCAGGTGTCTGCCGAAAGGGTGTTTCAACCTCCAACTGTTGTTTCTCCTTACCAAGGTAAAAAAAGGTGCTCTATAAAAAAGGGTAAGGTTCACTACACACCTATCCCGGTACCGCTAAGAAAACTGTTCCCACTGCTAATTCAAAATAAGTTGGTGACTCCTCAACCTTACAACCCTGTGCCAGGATCCTGGCATAATGCAAATCTGACTTGCGACTTTCATAAAGGGGCTGAAGGACATAATTTGGATGGTTGCCTGATCTTAGAAGCTATTGTACAAAATATGATCTACAACAAGGATCTGATTTTTGAAGAAGATCGTCCAGAGATTGAATGCAAATTCCGCACTGGGACAATGGGGCATCCCATTGAAGAATGTAAAGAGTTCGAAACGAGACTGCTAAACCTGCTAAGAACACTGCAACCTCAAGAGGGTACACTAGATGTCAATGTTCCAATTTCTGAAGCAAAAGGCAAAAGACTTGCAAGGCCTCTCAAGATTTTGTATCACAAGGAACTAATGATTAGTGGCGAAGGTATTCCCGCGCTTGGGCCCGAAAACTAAAATCTTTTGAATTCAGTTCACCAAAGCTGGCTGTATTTTGCATTTTTAGTTGAACTTTGCTTGAATGATTGAATTTGTATTTGCTTATAAGCTGTTATACTTTCAAATTGGCAAGATTAATGAAATGTTTATGCATCTTTTGATTAAATCCATTCGTTTCACTCATTTACTGTTATTTTCATAAAAGCAAAAAATATATCTTGTTTCACTCCCTTTATCAAACTTGTTGTTTAAGCAAAGATTGGGGAGGATGATGAAAATATTATCCATAATTGCTGTGGTATGCTTTCGATTAAACCTTGCCGAGGATGTAAGGCATTGTTTCAATTCCCAAACAATGGAGAAATAACGAAGATAATCCCTCGTTAACCCCTTCGAGCTTAGAAGTAGGAGTTTTGTTTTCTTACACAAAAAACCCTTAAATTTTAACCTTGGGGCAGGGTAGTTCTCAGTTTAACTTGGTTATGCATTCGAATGCAAGCGCTTCATGCAAGACACCAGTCAGCACTCTCAAATCAAATGAATAAATGTTGTACAAGTTGTTCTCAAATTGACAAATAATGAAGGACCATTGAGAAATCCTTAATCGAAGAATGAGCCGAGTCCCTTTCAAGGCAAAAGCCAAGAAAGATGGGAAGCCCAAAACTTTGCCTTATACAAGAGTTCTTGTATGACAACCAACAAAAATAAGGTCTCAAAACCTCAGAAGACAAAGAATAAGGTCTCAAAAACTCAGAAGACAAAGAAGAAGTCTCAAAACCTCAAGGAAGACAAGGTCTCAAAACCTCAGCAATAAAGGACAATCAAATGTTGTAAGAGAGTAATGACTACCCTAGGTGTCTTAATCATCACCAACTATCATCAGTTCAATCTCCAGCCTATGGGAATCTGAATGTATAGTCTAAGTTAACTAAGCGTAGGATTGGAGTTCATCACGAAGATGGGGTGGGACAAATAAACTTTGAGCCTTTATCTTTTGTTTCATAAACCGTGAACCAAGCCACGTTACAACATTTAAAAGACCTAATTGAGGTAAGGTTGTTTTGAAAGCATACTACAACAAGGTTGATTAACCTGACTCCTAATGATCTTTGCTTATTGCGTGTGTTCACCATTTCATCTGTCACTCTGTAAATGACTAGATCCCCTCTGTTTTGATTTAATTATTCCACCGCGTGTGTTTCATCAATAAACTTTGATTTCAAAAGCTTGCATGAATTTTGCATTGAAATTGCCAATTTTAAATGAACAATACTTGCCTGCAAAATGAATTCAATGTCAAAAGAATCCCAACAAATACAGCCAGCTAAGGAATTTGACTTGATAAAGGGCTCAGTCTGGGGCATCTCCTCCATAGATCTAACACCTCAAGAGCTACTAAATCAAGGGGCAAGAACTCTTTAAATTCAGGATATTGGGGCATGCTTTCTTGAGGTCATCTTACGACAAATTTAGACTCCAATGACCTACCAACAGGGGCAAGAGTATTCCCTAGTTGTTTCTACCACAATCTGAGGACTTCGTATTGCGAATACCATTAATCAGGGGCAATCAGGTCAAGATTCGGTAAATCTCTAAAAGGTAAATTGGTCTGGGGCACCTCCTTCATGGATCAACCAGTCTGAAGAATAAGTTCAAGGACCTTGTTGTATAAATGCAGTAAAACTGGGGCAGGTATGTCAAGATCCATGAATCTCTTTAAGAGTTTGGAGATATTGGAGCACCTAGTATACCAATTCTTCTGTAAAATCCTTTTGATGACTTATCCTCACAGACCAGTTAATCAGAAGCAGTTAGGTCGAGATTAGACAAATCTCTCGAAGGTCAGTCAGTCTTGGGCATCTACTTAGGATGGCATAAGTCGGTTTCCCCGTTGCTACTCCCACAGTCTAAAGAGCAGGCTCAAAGACTTTGTTGTGCAAGCGTCGTTTATCTGGGGCAGTTATGCCGAGATCTATGAATCTCTCCAAGAGTTCGAAGATATTAAAGCATTTCGTATGCCAATTCTTCTGTAAAATCCTCTTGGTATCTTCTCCCAAAAGACCATGCAATCTGGGGCAGTGCAGATTTGAAGATTACCTGTTGAAAGAGCCGTTGTTTATTATGGTGATCATCATTCAAGTCAGGATGCAGAATGACTCTATTCCTATGATATCCTTTGCCAGCTTCCCAGTAAATTATCATTTCGGTCGAGCTTGGCTAATGTCCATGGATCTTCCTCCTCCAGTAAGGAAATCAAGCTCATGATGGCAATCCTAGTGAAGTCATGCTATACCTCCAGTGGAATACTCTTTTCCCCAGTGAAGTTGTCGATTCTTCTTCTTCACCCCTAGTAATGGTCTAATCTGTTGAGGTCGGCTAGGTATCCTTGTCGAGATGTTTATTTCATCTCCAGTCTTGCTTCATTTTGTTTGTTTTGTCATCATAAGCATAAACATGACATGAGCATGGCATAAGCACTCATATGCATAACATCTTAGCATTTTGCTATCTTCCTGGTGTTTACCTGTTTTGTTCACTTTGGCGTTTATCTCCCCAAGTGGCTGGGTTTGTCTATTCACTCCAATAGAAAGTCAGCCCTAGGCATAAAGTGCCCATCCTTTCTGAATTCCCCAAAGAGTTTGATTCTCGTGGATGATGGTTGGTTCAGTTATCTTTTCCATATGTGGATAAGATAAGTCGCCATTTGAGTTCATCCCTCAATTGGAGTCTTGTTTGACCATTTCTTTCTAGCTTGTCCCTAGATCGAACTTTGGCCCCTAGCAGGTGTGGTTGTTGAACCTAGTTTGAGCGTGCTTTTATTTTGCACTGTATCTCGCAAAAGGAATCTTTTACAGATCCTCGTTGAAGACAAAATCATTTCTCCAGCAGTGTGGTGATATAAACATCTCCTAGGAATTCATAAACAATAACAAGTGGCAATATCCTGGAGAAGCTTGTTTTTCTACTACGATAAGTGACGATCTCTCCTGAAAGGCTTATCCATCCTGGGTTTTACAGTTACCATCGGTGTTATCTTCAACCAGTCACTTTACATCAACCTGTTTGATACGATCCCTATTTGAGGTGTTCCGAGCTCAGGTTCAGTACTCTCGGATATGTCTTATTCTTTGTCATCAATATCATCTTGGCCTCAAAGCCATCTTTTTCACCTTTGACCTCATAGTCATAGGTAAGCTCTGACCTCACAGTCATAGCCTTATTCCACCTTTGGCCTCATAGTCATGGGTAAGCTTTGACCTCATAGTCATAGCCTTCTTTCACCTTTGACCTCATAGTCATGGGTAAACTTTGGCCTCATAGTCATAGCCATTTCCCCTTTGACCTCATAGTCATATGATTCCTTCATAGTCAAAAGTCCATCTCATACTGGCACTTCAAATCCAGCTCATACTGGTACCCAAGGTTTATCTATGTTTGTTCTGGTTTTTCTTAAAGATCCCATTTGAACTCTTCAGCGTAAGAAAATCCCAGAAAATCTTTGGTTGATGCCTATCTTTTTATCCAGATCAATGGTTTCTTATTGGTTTCATGCCCAGCAAGAATACGTCTTATTACCCAGTACCTCCATAGATGTTTGTGGAAAATGTGAAAAGCTTATTTCACCAGTGAAGTGAAGACATTCCCGGATTATCTCCAAAACCTTTGTTCGGGCTAGGCTTACACTCGGTCTTCAAGCGCCAGATTCCATTTCTCTGTGCATTATTCCCAGGAAGTCTAATTTGTAACTCCGGTTTTAAAATCCAGTTCATGCTGGTATCCAAAAATCCAGTTCATGCTGGTATCCTAAAATCCAGTTCATGCTGGTATCCAAAAATCCAGTTCATGCTGGTATCCAAAGTCCAATTCATGTTGGCATTTAAAATCCAGTTCATGCTGGTATCCAAAAATCCAGTTCATGCTGGTATCCAAAGTCCAATTCATGTTGGCATTTAAAATCCAGTTCATGCTGGTATCCAAAAATCCAGTTCATGCTGGTATCCAAAGTCCAATTCATGTTGGCATTTAAAATCCAGTTCATGCTAGTATCCAAAAATCCAGTTCATGCTGGTATCCAAAAATCCAGTTCATGCTGGTATCCAAAGTCCAATTCATGTTGGCATTTAAAATCCAGTTCATGCTGGTATCCAAAAATCCAGTTCATGCTGGTAGCCAAAGTCCAATTCATGTTGGCATTTAAAATTCAGTTCATGCTGGTATCCAAAAATCCAGTTCATGCTGGTATCCAAAGTCCAATTCATGTTGGCATTTAAAATCCAGTTCATGCTGGTATCCAAAAATCCAGTTCATGCTGGTATCCAAAGTCCAATTCATGTTGGCATTTAAAATCCAGTTCATGTTGGTATCCAAAAATCCAGTTCATGCTGGTATCCAAAAATCCAGTTCATGTTGGTATCCAAAGTCCAATTCCTGTTGGCATTTAAAATCCAGATCATGCTGGTATCCAAAAATCTAGTTCATGCTGGTATCCAAAGTCCAATTCATGTTGGCGTTTAAAATCCAGTTCATGTTGGTATCCAAAATCCAATTCATGTTGGTATCCTAAATCCAGCTCATACTGGTAGTCCAACTGTAACCTCAAACTGGTGCCGTTCCAACTTATATCGGTACCCGAATTCCATCAATAATGGTGCATTAGCCTTACTTCCAGTCATATTTGCATCTAGCGCGCAAAGTTTGTTTCCGTTATTTCTGGTTTTTCTTGAAGATCCCGTTTGAACTCTTCAGTATAAGAAATCCCCAGAAAATCTTTTAGGGAGTGTTTATCCTTTTGTTTCAAACTGATCCCCAGTGGAGAACATGCCTTCTTTCTGGTTTCATGCCCAGTAGGAATGTGTCTTTATTCCCTAGTGTTTCATCAAAGACTCCCCAGTAAGTCTCCTTTGTTGTCCCCAGTGAGTTTTACTCATGGATACTAACCTTCATGCTTCCCTAGTGATGCTCTCCAGTGGTTGTTTGCTATCTGTCCTTGGTATCTTGTCTGTCTGCATTTTTTGCACTATCATAGCATCATATCATCATACTAGAGCTCATGGCATGTCAACATTTGCATGTCCGTTGGTTGTCCTTAGCATCTGCATTCCATCTAAGGGAAAAAATTTCAGTTTTCTATATTTAAATACCTTTCACCTTGATGCCCCGAGGATTTCCATTCCTCGTGCCATCCGGTGAAGCTATTTAAACAGGGGCAACTGTTGTACCCCAAATTTTACCTCTTAGATGTCATATTTTCTTGCACCCGCATTTAGACCTCAATCATGTATGCATTATTAACTAACCATTTCTTCTTGCAAGTTGTCTCCTTTTATTGTGGAAGATAGGGTTTAAAGAGAAATAAAGTCTCCCTAAGACATCTTTTGGCCAAATGCAACCATTTGAATCCACATGCATCCGAGACGTCTTTTTCAACAAGAAATCAAATGTTTCACCAAGATAAGTCAACCATTGCCTTCATGTCAAGCAAAGTGTGATCCCAAGTCTTGAGAAATCATCTCATGTGATAACAAGCATCCTTGGAATCCATTTTTGAGCCTTAAGGATTTTTCTCTTAAGAGCAAGAATTTTTTCATGAAGATAAAATATTCACCAAGGTGTGACATATCAAAGTGGTGCCATGGGAGGATTTAATCTTGCCATTTCATAAGTTCATCCCCGTGACATTTCTTTTTCATGGACATATGTTTTGTCTCAAATTTCTATTGGGCCCAAAAATGTGTCGTTTGGATCAAAGGCCTTAAAGTTGTGAGAATTCAAAATAGTGATCTCGTATGATTCAAGCAGCCAGGCCTTATGCCTCTGGTTTAGCCCATGCGTCATTTATTGGTTGAAAAAAATCTGAGGAAGTTTGCATGTAAAATAATTTTCGAAAGGTCACCAAGTATTACCTTTTTTGAGCCTACTCTCTCCTGACGAAATCAAAAGTTTCATGGGCTCCCATAATGGATTAGTGAAACAAAGTGGCTCAGCACAAGAGGCCTGCACTCGTGAACAGAGAATCCTTATTTTTAATTCAAATTATTACTCCTTTTTTACTTTCTCTCTCATGGCACATTAAAAAGTGGTTTTGGAATAACCACTAAAGAATGAAAGTAGCAGACTGAATCCACCACCTCCTCCGTTGCACTCGTCCAGCATGGTGATCTTCAAGGATTGACCAAAATCAACGGCTGAGGGAATTGATACACAAACCCTAATTCCATACCTAACAGGCCATGCAAACCCTAAGTTTTTCTCTCGTGGACAAACCAATTATCCACTGTGTCTCTAAAACCCGGAGCAGCTTACTTTGCCTATAAAAGGAGATCATTTTTCCTTTGCTCACGACACCAGAAATTACCAAGAATTTCTCTCTACTTCTCCCTCCCATAATCTTGCAAGTAATCTTCAAACTTGCAAGGAATTCATCACTCTCCCTTTCCTCTGTAACACAGAAACCACAAAAAACACTCCGAGAAAAATATCAATCAACCATCAAAACCTCTCCATCTTTCCATTTTTCAAGTTCTGCAAGTAAAGCTTGCAAGAAACTTATCCTTTTTATACCCTCTGTAAACACCTCAAATCTCCATTATCTTAACCACCAAAGCTCGTGTCTCTTTCTGTGAGGTTGGTTCTGTAGCAGTTGAGGGAGGAAAGCACCCACCACTTCTAGAAACTCTCGCCGGTGAAGAAGCAGTGGACTTTCTCCACTAGGTATCACTTTACTTCACTCTTTCTGATGGTCGTTTGCTTCATATTTGACTCGTGTTGTTGTCATTTTGGTTATCTTATTACTATCTGATTCTATGTTGAAAATACCATGACCTATTTGCACCATACTATTATCATACTTATTGTTTCCTCTGCTCCATATTGTCATCATGTTGTGATCTTGTTATTGTCTGATTATTGTTTATTTCTGTGGTAAAATCATTAACAAGTTAGTTCTGTGTTGTTAATCGTTAACTGAATTTGTATTCATGTTCCAAAATTTAACAAAAAATAAAAAGAATCAAGGTGGCGCTCGCCATGCTAACATAGTGGCTCCCGCCACCCACACAAAATAAATAAAAAATGATAAGACCCACATACACATGGCGTCTGCCATGCATATAGTGGCGTCCGTCACATTTCCCTAACACACTAAAACCACACACCACATGAAAAGGAAAAAGAAAAAGAAAAAGAAAATAAAAATGGACACATGGCGCAAGCCACCCTCTATGTAATGGAGGTGGCGCAAGCCACCCTTTACTATGGGGAAGTGGCGCCAGCCACATTGGGTGGTGGGGGCCACACTGAGTTCCTTGTTTTTTTATTTGCTTTACACTTCATTTCATTTTTCTTCTTCTTGTCAAAAATACTAAAAATATAATGATAAAGCATTAAAACATATGCATAATTTATTTTTATTCTCAGACATTTCTGCGAATAAAATCTACTGTTTTTTATTAAGAAAAAGGAAACTTCAAAGTGGGTTGTTTTTGGAATATGTTGTGACTCGTGGAACTTTGCTTCTTGACTTAAACAAAACCCCTCATAAGAATGTTGTCTTTTCTTTACCTCTATTGACAAGTTGCATCCAATTGTTTTTGTTGTTAAACTGTGAATATGTTTCCTTTGCCATACTGGGTATATGTATGTGACCGCTGACTTTAAAGAGATTTTCTTGAGAGCATGCTGTAATTTGTGGATTTTATTGAACTTTGCTTCCTGGCTGGCTGTGAACAAAACTTTCTCATGTGAGTGTTGTTTGCATTTTTTTACCTCTGTTGCTAGCTTGCATGACTTCAAATATATTTGTTGCCAAATTGTGAATGTCACATGATCACCTATACTTGTTGTTTCCATGATCACACTTGCAATTTTACTTCACATATTGATTAAATGCTTACTGTTGTGGAGTCTTTGAACTCATATGCTCATTTACCTATAACCTCATAGTTTTAGGTTTTCCTCAACCTTTGGCCTCATAGTCATAGGTAGCTCTTAACCTCATAGTCATTAGCAACATATTCAACCTTTGGCCTCATAGTCATAGGTAGCTCTTGGCCTCATAATCATTAGCAACATCTTTAACCTAGACCTCATAGTCACAGGTAACCTTTGACCTCATAGTCATAGGCAAGCTTTGGCCTCATAGTCATAGCCTTCCTCCATTGACCTCATAGCCATGGAAAAGTCTCTCTATTGACCTCATAGTCATAGAAAGCTCATTACCTTCTTTTGACCTCATAGTCATAGGATTCCCCACTTGACCTCATTGTCACCTTGCCAAAAATTTGACCTCATAGTCATAGCCCTCTCCATTGGCCTCATAGTCACCTTCCAACATTGACCTCATAGTCACAAAAGTCTCTCTATGGACCTCATAGTCATATATAGCTCATTATCATCTTGACCTCATAGTCATCTACCATCTTGACCTCATAGTCATCTTTACCTTATCCTTAGCAAGCAAACATAACATAACACAAGCTAAACAAGAGGTTCCTGTAGAATACTACAGATATTAAGGGTGTTAATACCTTCCCTTAGTATAACCAACCCCCGAATCTTAGATCTCCCCCCTTTTAGGTTTTCACGATCTTGAACCTTTCCTTTGGATAAATCAAAGTCGGTTGTAAAAGAATATGATGCAAATTAATTAATAATTTGTTATCCGATTTTCACCGCAACAACCAGGATCGAGGGGAAGTTTACCTTTTCTAAGCATCATTGCTTAGCAAAAGAAGATGAATACGTAAGCTGCCATTCATAACCACCATCAAAATTTTGGGTATTCCGATATTTAATCCTATTGCACCCGAATGCCCGAATACCTTCGCCATTCACACCTTTGGGTCCAAGAAGATTAAATAGGGGCATCTGTCATACCCCAAATTTTGACCACTAATATTTCCCATCATTGTGTAAATCATCATCACAATATGGATGAACCATCATGCCTCATCAATCTCCTCATGGAATTATTGAGCATCCACTACAATCAGACTTAGGGTTTCAGGCACTCTCAGAGCTTTTAGACAAAGGATCAATCAAGGAATTACATGATCTTCAACTTGTCTAACCTCTCAAACATCCACAAAGGATCAAGAGGACTCCTACTTCAAGGATTAAGCACAAGGCTTCTCCCTTCTAAGTGGATTAAGCCTCAAGATCGCCAGTGTCACCAAAGTAGAGCTTTGGTCGAACAGGGCCTCCAGATGGAAATTTTCCTCTAGGAATGAGTCAATTCTTCAAAACATAACCTAATATACTCCAAGGGACCTCATGGACCCAATCATCAAGTCAATTTGGCCTCAGGGGATGCATTCATAAAAAAATCAGGAATTAGGGTTTCTTGACCTAATTCACCCCTAAGTTGACTTTTGGGACAAAACATGAGCCAAGACCTCAAGAGAGGATTTAAGGGTCTTTAACATACTACATTGATCAATTTACAACAATGGATTAATCTAAGAAGCTTGAGCAACAAGTTTCAATTTCATCTGAACCACAATTAGGGTTTCGCGAGAAAAGTCAACTGTAGCTTTGACTTCTGACCAGGACATGCTCTCAAACCCTAGGACATGATTCAATACACCCTATAACACCTATGAAATCAATCCATCAAGTTTGATTTAGGTTAAGGACTTGATTTCATAGGGGATCGCACAGTTTGGAATTCATCTGACAAAAAGTCAACTGTGCACAAAAGTCAAACTTTGACTTTTTGAGATTTTTCACAAATATGGTTTTTTAACCCTAAAAGATGTTAATGTGTGGTTGGAATCATCATTCATCAAGAAAAATCAAGAAAAGTGGGATAACTTGTAAAACGGGTAACCATAAAACTTAGAAATTTTTCTAAGTTATAGAATAAAGTGGCTAGGGTACCAACTTTGGAGGATTATAACTCCTAAACCACAAGGCCATTTTTCCCCATCCAAAGCTGGATTTGTAGCCCTCATGGCCCTCTACAAAAGTGTCAACTACACCTCATTCCAATACATTATGGATTTTGAGTTATGGAATGATCAAAATGGCTGAAAACATGAAATGCCATTTTTTTCCAACACTTAGTGAAATTTTCACTAAGTCAGAATCTGCCTTACTTTTTTCCAAATGTAGGGACATTTTTCACTTGGATCCAAAAAGTATCAAAACCAAATATGATAAAACAGATGTTGTATCATATGAAGGCTTTCCAAAATGACCAAGAACATCACCAAACTCAACTTGAGTCATGAGATATGACAATGGCAATATGCCTTGCTGAAAACTGCCAAGGCTAGGCAGAATTTTGCACTTTTGCTCTATTTGGCAAAATCATATAATTCCAAGCCTTATCATCACTTTGGACACATCTGAGAATCAAATCTAAAGGGAACAAACACTGATCCAAGCCTCCAAAGTCTTTGGAACAAGAAGTAGCATGCCAAACTTAGAAATCCCTAAAAGAGGGACAAGACTCCAATTTTGGATTGGAGCATTTAATGGATGCTTAGAGGTGGCATGGACCGACACACTTGCAACTGAATTCAGTCAAGAATGATCTAACAACTAGGGAACCAAAGGCCTGTGCCCTAACCTCTAGTCAATGGCTAGAGGAGACTTGGATTCTCATTGATCAACATTGGCCAAACCTCTGTTGTGGTTTCCATTCACTATTGATCCTAAAACAAACTTGCTCTACTATAAATAGAGCTCATTTGTACTCAGTTTGAGTACACCAAAGCCATCAAATAGATGTTTTCCATAAAATCCCTTTCTTTAGGCAAAAATACCTTCTTTAGCATGGTAACTCTGAGTTTTTGAGTTTGAGAGCAATTCCAATCAAACCAATCACACACACACCTCATAAATATCATATAGAGGTGATCTAAACACTCACAAGTGACCTGTAATCCTTAAATCACAAAGTCACCTCTCAAAACCTCAAAATAGTACTTTTGTGCACTTTTCAAGCCATGTCTTGATTCAGTAACTTTCCAAACCAGATAAAACCTCAAACACACTCCAAATATCATCCTTGAACTGTCTCAAATGGGTTCCCCCATCTGGAACACCACTTGAGGGAGTTGCTATTTTGGCCATTTTAACCCCTTTTGCAAGAAAGAGCTAGTTTGTGTTTCTGCAGGTTCCAGCTGATTCCACTCATCCTAAAAGCTTCTAAGGGATCATTTGAGAGTGTCTAAAGCATCAAACCATTTCTGGAACAACGGACTTGGCAGATTGCATAAAAACTCCAAAAGCTCAAAAGAGAGGTAAGCATCATGACTTGAATCTTCCAAAATATGCATTGCTTTGAAGTCCACTGATCATGCACACCTCATACATGTTATATATGTTGTGTTTGAACTAATTTATCATGTAATTCATGCCTGTATCAAAGTGTAGCATAGAAAATGCAATTATATGCCTATTTCAAAACCGCTATCGGATTTTGAGGAGGGATCATGATCTGAAAAAAATACCACCACCATTGGATTCCTTGTGAAATTCTAGGCCAGATGCATATAAATTTTGTCCCCAACCATGGAGAAATGAGAAAGTTATGGACCTTCCCGTTTCTTGGCAAAACTTGCCTTGCCTTGCCTTGGCCAGGCCTAGAAAACAAGGCAAACCTTGTATATTTGTTGTTTTGTTTCAATCAACGGATGTATCACCACCCCAGTGGTAAGGCGTGCGCCCTATAACCTTGAGGTCGTGGGTTCAAACCCCACCCATTCCATTTTGTGTTTTTTCACCTTTTTGCTATTTTTTCCAATATTTTCATGTTTTGTTAATTAATTGAAAAATTAATAACTCTTTCGATTTTAATTAATTTTTATTTGTTCTTTTTGCAAAAAATCCCAAAAATGTTGAAATATTTTATTCCTCAAAAAAATTAGATTTATATTATTTATTTAATATAATTAGTATTTTGTGAATAAATTCCTTTTTAATTGTTTTTAAACATTTTAAAAATGAATATTTACTTTGAAAATCAAATCCAAATGAGTTTTAATATCTCTTATGATTAAAACCTTATTTTTCAAACCTTAAACAAAAATCACAAGTGGTTTATTCAAGCCTATTTGGTATTTTTATCATTTTATTTGATTTTCTTTTAATATTTACTTTTAAAGGAAAAACAAATTAGGTTTTTGTTGATTTTCACCCTAAAAAATCATTTTGGGCCTCTTGAGATAGTGTAAGACCCAACTCCTTTGAAAACTAAAACCTTTTTGGGCCTCAGTCATTGTATAAGACCCACTGCGTTTTCAAAAAAATCGCGGCGCAATCGCCATTTCAAACAAAAAACATCTGGGCCTCTCCTTGAGCTGTAAGCCCCATCACTTGTACAAAAATAACTCTTTGGGCCTCTAATAGAGTGTAAGACCCAACCCCCTTTTAACCAAAAATATCTTTGGGCCTCACTTATTGTATAAGTCCCTCTGCGTTAAAAGAAGTCTCGGCACGATCGCCAATTCAAAAACAAAACATTTGGGCCTACCCTCGAGTTATAAGCCCCATTCCTTTTCTTTGAACACCTTTGGGCCTCTCCTTGAGCTATAAGCCCCAACGATCTTTTCAAAGCACTTTCTCCTTTGATTTTGAATATAATATTGTTATCAAAGCTTTCTTTGTTGAACAAACTAACAAAACAACATGGAAGCTCTACAACCGAGTAAGTGTTTACCTGCTTTCATTTACCGCTTTCATATGTATATAATTGTACTGTGGGGTTGTTTCATTGTAAGTCTTCTTTCATAAACTCATATCGACTGTGTAATAATAGTATATATATTTATAGTTTCCCCGGCAACTACGTCTAGCACTAGGTAAAGCCCTGTTGATCAATCTTAAAAATAGACAAAACTAGATCCCCCATAGGAGCGCTAGATACAGTCTTCTCTTCGGCTGTCACTCCTAGGAATTGTAAAAGAAACTCTAACTCCCCAGGGATGATCTTTTCTCCGTGAATGACATCTCTTGAGTTTATTCCAAATTCTCAAACTTTCCTGGCTTGATCTATTCTCTGTGAATAGCCTGTCTTGAATTTCTCGGGGTTTGGGGACCCACAGGCTTCTTAAAAGCATCCCGCCTCCTCTTGGGCGTTGTACAAGGACTCGTCGGCTTCTTAGAAGTTTTCAAAGCCTCCTCTTGGGCTTCGTATAATGATTCTTTCTCCGGGAAGATAGCTTCCTCTTGGGCTTAGAACAAATTGTCCCTCGGCTTCTTAAATGTTTTTCTCGTCTCCTCTTGGGCTTCGTACAAATTGTCCCAATGACCTCCTAGAGGTATAGGAACATAAATTAGTCATCTTAATAGAACAGTCTTTCAAAGAGTCTAGATCTCACTACTACTGTTTCTTAAGCATAGTACAAAAGATAAAACCCGTAGACTCGGACAGTCTAAAGCTCCTTTGGATTCCCCGTTTCCTTAGAGAACAGGAAATAACCCTGATCCTCCGATCAAATCCATGAGTACAACATTACCCATATAAGAATTGATTTTCTCTTTGAACCAACATATTGGACCTGTCACTCAACTGAAACAGTAACCATAGCCTCCTCTTGGGCTTTGTACAATGATTCTCCCCAGCAGAGCTAACCTTTTAGCCTCCATCTCGGGCTTCATACGAGATACAAAAACACTCTCTTGTTGATTATAAAAGACTCTCTTGTTGAGTCAAATCCCCTTTAGCCTCCATCTCGGGCTTCGTACGAGATACAAAAGACTCTCTTGTTGAGTCGATCCCTTTTAGTCTCTCTCTTGGGCTTCGTACGAGACACACAAAAACACCCTCTTGTTGGGCCAGTAGCCTCCTCTTAGGCTTTGTATAAGGAAACCCCAGTTGATTCAATCAACCTTTTAGCATCAAATATGTGCCTCGTTCATAGTATACAAACATCAACAACTCCTTTCCCTTCATCTAATTGCTGTAAGCGACAAGCCTTTGGATGATTTACACCCACGCCACTGTCCCTCTTTTAGCATGAGAAATTCCTAAGGAAAGATGGCATTGCTCTACACTGAGCTAAAGTCTTCTCCTTCAGGTTAAAACACCCTATAAAGGAAATTATGGCATTGCTGGATTCACATATCCTAGTTAAAGTAATTCTCCTTTATAACCAGTCACCCAACAGTTGTGACAAACAGACCAAATACCCCTCTTTAGAGATGGTAAATTCTCTCTAAAGTCAAAACCCCTTTAGCTTCACATCTTGGGCTTCAAACAAGATACAAATAGACCCTTCAGCTTCATATCTTGGGCTTTAAACCAGATACAAACTACCTTTAGCTTCATGTCTTGGGCTTTGAACAAGACACCAAAACACCATTTCCTCCCATAGAATAGGAGGAACTACGATCGCTTTGATTTCCCTGTTTCTGAAAATAGGAATACGTAGGCATAAGATTGAAGAAAAATCCAAAACCCAAAATCCCATACCTTCATACATCAATTGAAAAGTATGAGTCCTAACGTCCTACCAATAGCATAGTCCCATTATTTCAGTCTTAACAAAGTAAGAAGAAAGGCGCCCCACTACCATATAGCATCTGTAACCTAACAGACCGCTGTTTAAACTCAGTATGCAAGCAGGGTTAATTGGAGACATCTATTTCCCTTCCTTCATCAGCTTCAATAGGATAAAAAATGAATCGACCTGTAGTACCCCAGAGCGACAGTGCTTAAGAACCACGTCCAAAATTGTAACACCCCCTTCTATACCCCCAAATAATCAGGTACTAGTCATTTAGGCATATATTAAAAATTTCATCAGAGTATAATTACAAAGCATGGCATAAAAGAAGCATGTCACATTATACTTGAAATTAAACAATCAACACCTGCTCAACAGAGATATGCAACAGCGGGGTAACTTGCACAGAGGAACTTCGTCCTTACACCCACATCTCAATATTTAGAATAAAAGCGAAAACATCTAAATACTGAATAACATCATATATATATATATATATATATATATATATATATATATCAAATACTATCTGTCAACACGGAATCATGTTTACATAAACAATTCAATTCAAGATACATATACAAAATGTATCACAAAATAATCATGTAATCCTAGCTACCCGGTGCTACATATCAGAGCCGACCGACCAAAAGAAATGAAGTCCTAAGCTTCACAAAATACCTTCAGCAACCTACTCTGCAATGCCTCATAGAGCATTATAAAACAGCAGAAGGGTAAGAAACATTATCATAATATCGATGCATATAATTATATATTTCAACATAAAAATACACATAACACATTTATTACCACATACACTATTACTCACCAATTCCATTATATAACATATATCACAACCCAAGCATATCATTCATGCACATAATCACCTATTCTCATACAATGCATACGTTTATACACAAAACATATCATTTACAATTCACTACATCCAACGCAATTGCACAACAATTTCCAAAGGCTTATCACAAGCTCAATCATAAAATCAACCATTTATCAATGCATATCAAACATGCACAATACATTTATCATAAATGTACATCACCATTTTCCACACAAATAATCAATCATGACTTTCCACATATAACAATGCAATCATGATTCATGTGAATGCAAGAGACCGACACAACGACTCTATGCAAATGCATATGCGGTACCGACTCCATCAAATCTCAATACTAGTTCAATCAGGAACTCTGCTGGAACCATCACTAGTTACCTCACTGTAACTCCCCGTCGGGCCTATGATGTTCACCCACCGCTCACACCCCACACGCGGGCACACGGTGTTTATGAATCGCTCACACCCCACACGCGGGCACACGACCCGATCGCTCACACCCCACACGCGGGCACACGATCGTCTATAATCATCGCTCACACCACACAAGCGGGCACACGACGTTATATCGGATTCCTTCTGGAACCAATCCGTCACTCAGGACGTCACAACGATGCATATCATGATGCTTGACACACAAGAACTCATGACAACCAATGCATCTTCACACATATATGCAACTATAAACATGCATATATAACCAAATACAACACATTGCATTTTCTTACCCTTAGGCCACACATCATCATCACAACATTTATTTTCATTTCACAACAGCACACAAGTCATACCATATCCATACCAACAACACATTGCAGGATACACATCAATTACACACAATTATAACGACAAAAGTCGACGAAACGACACTATTCCCAATTCCCGACATAATTAAATCGGTCAACAATCTCAAAATCATTTTAATAAGAAGGAACATTTTATAAGCTTTCTAATGCATCAAACCACGCCTCAAACCGAACCACTGATCAAAAGTTATGCAGAAAACAAAATTACACAAACAGCATTGTTCGCTAGGCGAACCCTCTAGCGAGCATTCGCTACCGCCTTCGCTAGGCGAATGTCCAACGAACCAACTACCAGCTAGACAACAGACACAAAGTTCGCTAGGCGAACCCCTTGGCGAACCAAGGCAGCAACTACCAGACCCAAAAACACCCAAAGTTCGCTAGGCGAACAACTCAGCGAACCTTCGCTGACCTGCTCGCTGGCCTTCGCCAGGCGAATGCCCGTGCCCAGAAATGTTCATCCATTCGCCAGGTGAGTGCTGGCGAGCCCTCGCTGGCCCATTCGCCAGGCTTCGCCAAGCGAACCTGCGATACCAGAAATTCCCATAACTCTGTTCTGAGTCTTCTCCCAACCCAAAACCCCATCAAAATCAGTCCTACTCCAATAGACATCATCCAAACCATTACCCAACATGTAAACATCATTAGAAACACATTTATAAACACAAAATCACATTTGGATCATCATCAACAACATTTCACCAATTTAGGGTTTTCCAAAAACTCATGAAAATCTTTCCATCCACAAACATACACATACATAACTACACACATAGACAAGATAACAATGTTTCTAACCCTTACCCAGATTCCAAATGATCTAGCTCTTGTTCTTGATGATTTCCACTCTTTTTCCTCTTTTCTTCCCTTTTTCCCTCTTCCTCTTTCTTTCTCTTCTTTTTCTTTCTATTTCCCCTTTCTCTCTTTCTCTCCTATTTCTATTTTTACAACATAATTCTATTTCTCTCCCAATTCTCTTATTTTCTATTTCTACACAATATTTCCTCTAATTCAATTTCTACACTTAATTCATTTTCTAATAAATTTTCTCTACAAATTACTTCCTTAATTTTCTCTAACTCATTAATAGTTATAAAATGACCAAAATACCCTTAAGCCCAAAATTCCCGAAAACGCTCTCAAACGAGATAATACATCATAACATAGCATAAAAGCATATTATCACACCAAAGTCATAAATAGAATAATTTAACATTCAATTAAATAAAGGACTCAACAAAATTGGAATAATCGAAATCGGGGCGTTACAACTCTCCCCCCTAGGAATTTTCGTCCTCGAAAATATACTGATACGAATAACACCGGACACAACTCTCGCATCCGACCAACAAAACAATAGGCCAATGAAAGGCACACCATGAATAACACAACTGACAAACCACCTTGCTAACAGCAACAACCACGACAACACGACCACGATGACAATAACGACAAGATGCAAAGCCCATACAATGCACTTGACGACCGACTCGCAACTCAAAGAATACACCAACACATCGATCTACATTGTAGTCCACG
Organism: Lathyrus tuberosus; assembly: GCA_022829125.1. Classification (NCBI taxonomy): domain Eukaryota; kingdom Viridiplantae; phylum Streptophyta; class Magnoliopsida; order Fabales; family Fabaceae; genus Lathyrus; species Lathyrus tuberosus. Next base: position 1,372,835 of record JALAZF010000839.1, read on the forward strand.
AAATAAATTTAAACCTTTCACTTAACACCTCCATTCCGGAACGTCCAATAATTTCATCATTCCAACATGTCTCCAATGTCCAACTTATGAACTCTTACAAGTCTCACACATCCATACAAAATGGATCACATCACGCTTCCACTGCGCACTCTGATTGCTCAAAACTATCGAGTCCATCAATCTCGCTCCCAAAGTCTAACCCTCTCTCACTAGGTACAAGTCTCTGAACTGCTCAACGATTCTAGCTCTCTTGCCATCAAAACCGACATACATAAAGATTTTCGATTTACACACTAGGCCTAACAACTGCCTCTCCCAAAACCAAACCAAATTCATAACTCGCCATGAATCTTAGTCGTCTTTGTTGTCTCATACTCTATTCCTTCGGACCAAACAAGTACTCAATACTCTCGAAATCACTAAACACTTCGAATTTCAAAATTATAAGGATAATACTTCCAATATTCCAACACAACACAACCATAACCAATTCCAACTCCACAATAGTACTAACCCTTTCATGAATTCTCAAATGCTGAAAACCTAAGCCACGACCCAAACAAATCACTACTTCCATCAAATGATCCAAACCATCCTAGTTATCTTATTCTCAATCGTCACCTTATTCATTTCTCAACAATTTATATACAATCTCTTCCCTTGACATCCCAAGTCTCATAAATTCCCTCATACACCGCATGTTCATTATCTCGTGCAATCATCTTTTCCTTTTGTTACCAACAACTCTGAAAACAACCAATAATAATACTCAATCATACTCTCTTAATGGCTTCCCAACATACTAAAACTTCTAATCTGTCTCGTCTTCAAATATGAAAATCTTCATCAACTCATCAAAATCAATCCATAATCCTTCATTAATTCCGAACAATGTATTCCATTTCACTATTAAAGCCGGAAAGATACGTCTATCCCATCCAACACAATTCCTGTCTGCTATCAACAAGAGATTAAGGGTGATCAGTTCCTCAATTTGCCAATAGACAGCCGACAACCATGATGGGGCATAAACCGTCTCCACCAACCTATAGTAGCATTTCTTGCACCTTGTGCACAAAACCACCTAAGGCACAATTCCCCAGTTGACATAAACCTTACCTCCGCATTCCCTTCGGAACCGGGAACCACACTGTCCAAAGAGCATTTACAACACACTGAGCCAACGCTCCATACCTGAAGCAACTTGGAGAAGTACCAGCTTCTCCCCCACTTATCTCATTCTAATCCTTCCAACTGTAAACACACCAAATCCATCACAAATCCTTTACCATAAACGGTCAAAGAACAATTAAACAAACCCAGGAAATAATTACCGACCCCTAAGCAGAAGTATTAATAACCATCTCACCACCCCAAAAAGACCACAACAAATTCAAACGCTTCGCGCACTCATACGAAATAAACGAATGAGTCGCTCCAGTACCAATAATAGCGAAATAAAGGCGTACTATTAATAAAACAAGTACCTTGAGTCAAACGATCCGTACTAGTAGTCTCATTTCCTGCTAATGCAACAACCTTACCACCAGTCTGAGCTTTCTTCGGTTTCGTACACCTCGTACTAATATGACCTGTTTCACCACAGTTAAAGCACTTAACCACATTCTTCCTCTTGCACTCAGCTGCTACATGCCCTACCCCTCCACAATCAGAACACTTAACCAAATTCTTCCTACATTCGGACTGACGGTGACCCCACTCACCACACCTAAAACACCTCGGAGAATTAGACACACCTCTTCCACTTGGCTTTTTCTCAAAATTCTCCCTTTGCTTACCCTTATCAGCTGGTGTGACATAAGGACCACTACGAGACTGTTGTTTCCCTTTCCTGTCCTTCACACTCTTATAGGGAGTAGCACGCGCCCTAAGATCCTCTTCGTAAATCCTACAACTGTCCACCAAATCAGAAAACCTTCTAATCCTCTGATAACCGATTTCCCGCTTAATCTCTGGACGCAATCCGTTCTCATATTTCACAAACTTAGAAAACTCAGCAGTAGCTTCAGCATAATGAGGATAAAACTGCACCAGCTCAACAAACTTAGCAGCATAGTCAACAACAGACATATTACCCTATTTCAACTCCAAAAACTCAATCTCTTTCTTTTCCTTCACACCTTCAGAATAGTACTTCCTCCGAAACTCTCGGCTAAACAATTCCCAAGTAACCTCTTCATCATCCTCTCCCAACACTTGGCGCAAACTAACCCACCAATCAGCTGCTTCTTCTTCCAGCGTGTGAGTACCCAGTCTCACCTTATTCTCTTCAGCACAATCCATCCCATGGAAGATTCTTTCAACCTCCTCAAGCCAAAATCCATCAGGATCATATCTTCCCTTGAAGATAGGCGGCTCGTTCTTCCTGAACTCATTATTACCCGTAACATTCGGTATACCCTGCACAGCCCGAGCCATATTCTGTTCATTTCCAATAACAACAACTATGGTTAAACAAACAGCTCACCGAACCACAAAGACTAACAAGGACTGACACAAACTGACTCAACACTGGCTCTGATACCACTTAATGTAACACCCCCTTCTATACCCCCAAATAATCAGGTACTAATCATTTAGGCATATATTAAAAATTTCATCAGAGTATAATTACAAAGCATGGCATAAAAGAAGCACGTCACATTATACTTGAAATTAAAACAATCAACACCTGCTCAACAGAGATATGCAACAGCGGGGTAACTTGCACAAAGGAACTTCGTCCTTACACCCACATCTCAATATTTAGAATAAAAGCGGAAACATCTAAATACTGAATAACATCATATATATAGATATATATATCAAATACTATCCGTCAACACGGAATCATGTTTACATAAACAATTCAAGTCAAGATACATATACAAAATGTATCACAAAATAATCATGTAATCCTAGCTACCCGGTGCTACATATCAGAGCCGACCGACCAAAAGAAATGAAGTCCTAAGCTTCACAAAATACCTTCAGCAACCTACTCTGCAATGCCTCATAGAGCATTATAAAACAGCAGAAGGGTAAGAAACATTATCATAATATCGATGCATATAATTATATATTTCAACATAAAAATACACATAACACATTTATTACCACATACACTATTACTCACCAATTCCATTATATAATATATATCACAACCCAAGCATATCATTCATGCACATAATCACCTATTCTCATACAATGCATACGTTTATACACAAAACATATCATTTATAATTCACTACATCCAAAGCAATTGCACAACAATTTCCAAAGGCTTATCACAAGCTCAATTATAAAATCAACCATTTATCAATGCATATCAAACATGCACAATACATTTATCATAAATGTACATTACCATTTTCCACACAAATAATCAATCATGACTTTCCACATATAACAATGCAATCAGGATTCATGTGAATGCAAGAGACCGACACAACGACTCTATGCAAATGCATATGCGGTACCGACTCCATCAAACCTCAATACTAGTTCACTCAAGAACTCTGCTGGAACCATCGCTCGTTACCTCATTGTAACTCCCCGTCGGGCCTACGATGTTCACCCACCTCTCACACCCCACACGCGGGCACACGGTGTTTATGGATCGCTCACGCCCCACACGCGGGCACACGACCCGATCGCTCACACCCCACACGCGGGCACACGATCGTCTATAATCATCGCTCACACCCCACAAGCGGGCACACGACGTTATATCGGATTCCTTCTAGAACCAATCCATCACTCAGGACGTCACAACGATGCATATCATGATGCTTGACACACAAGAACTCATGACAACCAATGCATCTTCACACATATATGCAACTATAAACATGCATATATAACCAAATACAACACATTGCATTTTCTTACCCTTAGGCCACACATCATCATCACAACATGTATTTTCATTTCACAATAGCACACAAGTCATACCATATCCATACCAACAACACATTGCAGGATACACATCAATTACACACAATTAATACGACAAAAGTCGACGAAACGACACTATTCCCAATTCCCGACATAATTAAATCGGTCAACAATCTCAAAATCATTTTAATAAGAAGGAACATTTTATAAGGTTTCTAATGCATCAAACCACGCCTCAAACCGAACCACAGATCAAAAGTTATGCAGAAAACAAAAGTACACAAACAGCATTGTTCGCTAGGCGAACCCTCTAGCGAGCATTCGCTACCGCCTTTGCTAGGCGAATGTCCAGCGAACCAACTACCAGCTAGACAACAGACACAAAGTTCGCTAGGCGAACCCCTTGGCGAACCAAGGCAGTAACTTCCAGACCCAAAAACACCCAAAGTTCGCTAGGCGAACAACTCAGCGGACCTTCGCTGACCTGCTCGCTGGCCTTCGCCAGGCGAATGCCCGTGCCCAGAAATGTTCATCTGTTCGCCAGGCGAGTGCTGGCGAGCCCTCGCTGGCCCATTCGCCAGGCTTCGCCAAGCGAACCTGCGATACCAGAAATTCCCAGAACTCTGTTCTGAGTCTTCTCCCAACCCAAAACCCCATCAAAATCAGTCCTACTCCAATAGACATCATCCAAACCATTACCCAACATGTAAACATCATTAGAAACACATTTATAAACACAAAATCACATTTGGATCATCATCAACAACATTTCACCAATTTAGGGTTTTCCAAAAACTCATGAAAATCTTTCCATCCACAAACATACACATACATAACTACACACATAGACAAGATAACAATGTTTCTAACCCTTACCCGGATTCCAAATGATCTAGCTCTTGTTCTTGATGATTTCCACTCTTTTTCCTCTTTTCTTCTCTTTTTCCCTCTTCCTCTTTCTTTCTCTTCTTTTTCTTTCTATTTCCCCTTTCTCTCTTTCTCTCCTATTTCTATTTTTACAACATAATTCTATTTCTCTCCCAATTCTCTTATTTTCTATTTCTACACAATATTTCCTCTAATTCAATTTCTACACTTAATTCATTTTCTAATAAATTTCCTCTACAAATTACTTCCTTAATTTTCTCTAACTCATTAATAGTTATAAAATGACCAAAATGCCCTTAAGCCCAAAATTCCCGAAAACGCTCTCAAACGAGATAATACATCATAACATAGCATAAAAGCATATTATCACACCAAATTCATAAATAGAATAATTTAACATTTAATTAAATAAAGGACTCAACAAAATTGGAATAATCGAAATCGGGGCGTTACAAAAATCGCTCGATACACTTAGGTACCCACTTTCTGGGTCCTTTCTTGTTAGCTTTCTCAGAGTGTTTCACAACTTTGGACTTTTGTACAACAGGATCATCAAGTGAAATTTGTGCACGATATTTAACTTTAGAAACAGACTTCTATTTCAGTGGGGGTTTTGTGCAAGCTCAGAGCAAACAATCTTAGTACCAGAAGGCACAAAATGGTCGTAGAGAGGTTTTGGTTTAACAATTTGACTTTCGTCAATATCAGATGATTCTGTACAACCTAAACCTTTATTACCATTTATGCTTACTCCATAGATCATGGAAGCTATTTTGCTTTTATCTATGCTTTTAGCAAGAAAATATTGGAATGCTCTATCATACTTGTAGATACAGCTTGTGTCAGAGACATTAGAGATTAATTCTTCTTCTAATTTAGCAACTTTTCTTTTTAAGGCATAATTACTATTTTTTAAGCAAAAAAAGTTTTCATTTAGAGAAGAATTATTATGCTCAAGCTTATCTTTTTCCTCATAAGCAATTACAAGAGATTTTTTAAGATTTTTGCATTTACTCTGAAGAGTTTGATATTTTTCCAGCATTTCTGACAGACATGACTCTAGTTTACAACGAGAGAGTTTAGATAATACCTCTGAGTCTGAGTCTGAGTCTGATTCTAGTTCTGATGATATTCTGTCTTCTGGTTCTCCAGAAACTTCATCTTCAGTTGTTGCTACTAGTTCAACATTTGCTTGTTCTTCATCAGATTCCTCTTCTTCAGAATCAGAGTCGACCCAAGTTGTCATTAGACCTTTCTTCACTTTGGAGAAGTTCTTCTTAGGCTTCTTGTTATTCTTGATCTTTGGACACTCGTTCTTGTAATGACCTGGCTCATTACACTCGTAGCAGATAACTTACTTTCCAGGGTTCTGCTTCTTCTGTCCAGATGATGACTCAGAGCGACCTTTGTTTCTTCTAGATCCTCTGAAGTTTCCTTGCCTATGCTTCTAGAGTGTGTTGATTCTTCTGGAGATTAACAACAACTCATCTTCTGATTCTTCACCACAATCTTCTGATTCTTGCTCAGCTTGATAAGCATTTGCCTTTTCAGGTTTAGACTTAAGAGCGATAGATTTTCTTTTCTTATGAGGTTCGTCTTCTTCGAGCTCTATCTCATGACTTCTCAAAGAACTAACAAGCTCTTTAAGACTTATGCTATTGTGATCCTTTGATAGCTTTAGAGCTGTTACCATAGGTCTCCATTTCTTAGTGTAGCGGCAAAATCGTGAGTGTAAGCTATTGATTAACTTAACTCGAAAAGCAAGAGTCGCCACCGCACTTTTATTTTATCCAAAAAGGAAAGGAAAAAGAGCGAACAAAACCTACACAAGCTCTAAACAAGAACAAGTAAAGAGAAACCGGGTAAGGGGGTTGGTTACGCAATGGGAAGGTGTTAGCACCCAAAACGTCTATAGTACTCTATAGGAGCCCTTTGAAATATCTACCGCTTTTGGTCTAAAAAAAGGTTTACTTGAAAAGAGATTGAGGAGATGAGAAAAGAAATTGTTTTTATGATTTTTGTGTTTGGAGAGACTTGTCGTCTCATGCCTACGTACCCACGATGTGCAATGTAGGATCAAAACCCCGTAGTTCATGGTACAAAGAATGAAAATTGTTTGTTTTGGTTGTTTTTAAATGTAAAGACAAGTCGTCATTTCCAAGCGAATAATTCCGCTTAAAGAAATGAATCATGTCTAAACTTATGAAAAAGTTAAAGTAAAAAGTGCACGAGGGCACAAAAAGAGAGTAAGTGAGTTTGGTGTTTTTTTAAGGTCTTTTGAAAGAGATGTCAATATGCTTATGTAGTTTAGCATTTGATTAAGAAATGAAAAGAAAAGAGTAAAGTCACTTGACAAAGTCAAGGTTTATTTATGAAAGCGGTGAAAGTTTGAAATCAAGAAGGTTTTGAAAAAGAGAGAGAGTTTTGAAAATTAAAGAATGGGGAGGAGAAGAAGAGACTATCCTAAAGCATAAAGTAAAAGCTAAGGAAGAGAATAGCCTAACCACACAAGTATGCTTCCAAGTCTTCGAACCATAATTCCAAAGCAAAGGAAGGAAGGTCCTAAGTCTACGTCCAAGGTTCCAAGAATTGCATTGGATGCCCAAGGTCTAAGTGCAAAGCTCCATGTCCATTGCAAAGGATAGTAACCATAGTCCAAGATTAGAGGCACCAGTTTTTTTTATTTTAGCCTTTATTAATGTTTTAGGTCCAAGTGGACAAAGGAAAAAAAGACATAAGCATAAACATGATATGATATGATAATAATGAAGCATAAAAGTAAAAGAGAGATAAGGGATAAGAAGGAAACAAGATAGAATAAATGATTAGTACAATAGAAATGTTAGTGAATAATGGTATGGTGAACTTAATCATCCACAATCAAAGACAAAGCAAATAGTGTCAAAGAGAATGAAAAAGCAACCGGTTCCGCTTCACATCTTGCACTACGGTGATTAATTAATGCAATTAGTCCAAATTTAGTGAAGACTTGAAAGAAGATTGGGATACCCAAAGCAACTACGCATCAAGCTTCAAAGTTTATGGAACTAACACAAACAAATAATCAACCTTGGGATGACACGACTAATCAAAGTCCGGTCCACGAAAGTACAAGTGTTGAATTGGATTTATTCCGAGTAGGGACAAATTTTGGTCTATGTTAAGCGCACGCCGAGTAATTTGTTCGAGCAATTACCCTACGAATGAGGCCGGCCAGGAGATGTATGTGTTAATGCACGCGAGATGAACGATATACGGATCGTCATCCTAAAGCGATGGCACACGAAAAGAAAAGGTGGTAATGATCTCGTCTCGATCGAAATTCAACAAAGGAAATTCAAGATCACTTCGACTTTCATCGATCAAAAAGAAAATAGATGAAGAAAAGTGGATCTAAAAAATTATGATCCACACAACCAATCAAAAATGAAATAAAATGAGAAATCAAAATAAAAATCAAGAATCAAAAGATAATCCATGATATAAAATTTTTTTATGACCTTTTTTTCAAGAAAATTTTTTATAACAAAAATTCAAAAGTATATCAAAATCAAGAAATTAAAAGAACTTTAAAAAAAAACAAAAGGAAAAAGAGGGAGGTTCATTAGAAAAGGAAAGGAGATGGATTAGCAGTCCGGCCCGGCCCAAATTGAAGACACTCTACATTTTTACTAAAAGAAGAAGAAAACAAAGGTCACGCTTCAGAATCTTCTTCTTCTACAAACCGCGACACTGTTCCTCGCCGTATTTCCTTCTTCAAATCGCGGCGACAACTTCTTCTTCTTCGTATGCTTCAAAACCGCAACGGTAAAGCTCCGTTTCTCTTTTGATTTACTTATCGGTTTCGCACGGTTCTTCTTCTACTTCTCACAATCTCCGATTCCGTTCTTCCTTTCCTTGGTTCTGCGCGATTCCGAAGTGGTGTATGATGTGTTGTTGTTACGATCTGTTTTTGTTGTTGATGTTGAAAAAGGTTGGAGACGGATGAATGATTTGTGTATGGTTGTGGAGTGGTGTTTATGAGTTTCAGATTGAAGAAGGTTTATGGAATTGGAGTGTGAAATGGTTTGTTAAGAGTTGTTGAATCTATGGCATGAGTTTGCTGCAGATTTGGAATTGAGAAGAAGAAATGGAAGGAGTTGATCAAAGAAGAAGGTTAGAGTTGCGATAAAGGTGAATGAAGCTTTGAGTAATGAATTTGGCAGGGAGTTTAGGGGCTGTCAAAGCTTGAAATTGGAAGGAGGTGAGGCTGTTATTTATAGATGGATTGGTGAGAATTTGGAATGAAATTTGTGTTGCCGTTTTGAGCCATGGTTCGCGTTTTGGACTTGCAGCGTGTTGTGCAGATGCTGCGTTTTGCTTTTTTTCTTGCATTTCGCTCACGTGGTTTTGCAGCTTGTGGTAGCTCAGCTGATGTGCGTGTGTAACGGCTTGTGTTGGTCCGCTGATAGCATGAAACTGTTGCATTTTGTTTGGTGTACAGTGCCGTTTTGGGGCTGATGCTGCTGGATTGGTATTTGGAGTTCAATTGGAATTCATGTGGCTGATGAGAGTGGGCCGTGTATTGTTTTTTCCTTTTTGGCATTTTGTTTGGTATTGGGCTTGTAACAATAATGGGAAGTGGGCTCTATTTTTTTTGTAATGAATTTGTAGTAATGAAAAAAAGTGGGAATTTTGAATTGGTTTTTTTTTGGAAATTGAATGGATATTAGAAAAATGAATATCATGAAATTGAAAGGAAGGGAAAATGTTTTTTTTAGAAATTGAATATGAAAATGGAAAATTTGTTTTATGAAATGGATATAATGGATATTTGATTTTTTTGAATTGAAAATGGGTTAGAAAATGGATATGAATAGCTTAGGAAAGAAAATGGATTATGAACAGCGGATCTTTATTTTTTTAGCCCAAGACCAATCTTGACTTTTTCCACAAGCCTCTGATAAAATGCACACATCAACCACTAATAAGCCACAAGTGAACAACAAACATTTGAATCTGGTGAATATCGCCACACCACAGCTTGATAATCTGATGGATCTCAACACAAGACATCTTGACTTTTTGAATAGCCACTGCTTGAGAAATAACCCACTGAAACAGATATCTTGCACTTGGAAAAATGCTTGATAGTTTGACCAAGATTAGGTCAAACATCCATCTTAACTGGATCATGAACGAACATCCACATTTGACATGAAATCACTTAATTGTCTCTTTGACAAACCTGCACAACACACACACAGAGAAACAAGCAAACAACATCATATTTTTTTTTGTATTTTGGTTAGAGGTTAGTAAACAGAAACAAGTAAGAAAGAAAAACACACAGGTGCTCAGGAGAAGCACAAACTGTGATCTTGCTTGTGGTTATGAGATGCAAATGAAATGAGTGAAATCTTAGGGGTAAAAATTAGGGTCTTACAGCTGCCCCTATTTAAGTTTCTTCAATCAGGAGATATGAAGGTTGAAAACTTCGTCTCGACAAGATTGAAGATACTTAAATACAGAAAACCAAATTTTTAGCCATAAGATGTCACAAGATGATATGAATGCAAAGGATGAAACAGACTGCGGGGAAGCTTGAAACAAAGGGTATAAGGTAAAATGAGGGGGATGACGTGAAAAGACACGCCGGGGAACATAAGCTATTTCTGGAGATCTGTCAAGGCGACAAGAAGTATCCATCAATAGTTAGATAGAGAGGGACAAGACCCTGGGAAGACAAGTAGTGACATCCAAGAATAGCATTGGATAGAAACTACAGACGAGACAAAAGGTATGTCAAAAGATGTTCAAGAATAGCATTGGACAGCAACAAGAAAGTTTCTGGTAAAAACAACAGCGTCATCCAAGAATAGCATTGGATGGAGGTGAAAAACACTCTGTTGGGTAAGATATCCAAGAATGGCATTGGATAAAGGCACTGCAACATTCAAGAATGGCATTGAATGAGGAAACAACAAGCATCAGAGACATCCAAGAATAGCATTGGACTCAGCTGAGGAAAAGATATCCAAGAATGGCATTGGACTTAGCTGGGGAAAAGGTATCCAAGAATGGCATTGGACTCTGTTGAGGAAATCATATCCAAGAATGGCATTGGACAGAGGAAATCACAACATCCAAGAATGGAATTGAATGTAGTGAGAAAAGTTCTGGAAAATATATCAAGATTATCCAAGAATGGCATTGGATAAAAGGTTCACAATATCCAAGAATGGCATTGAATAAAGTGAGTAAGGACCTTCAGGAATGACACTGAAAGGTAAAGATACACTCATTTAGGAATGACACTGAATGAATAGATACAACTTTCAGGAATGGCACTGAAAGGTAAAGGTAAATCACTTCATTCAAGAATGGCATTGAATGACAGTGAAAAAGACATCCAGGAATAGCACTGAATGCAAAGGAGAAAACTCATCCAGGAATGGCACTGAATGAACAGATACAACTTTCAGGAATGGCACTGAAAGGTAAAGGTAAATCACTTCATTCAAGAATGGCATTGAATGACAGTGAAAAAGACATCCAGGAATAGCACTGAATGCAAAGGAGAAAACACATCCAGGAATGGCACTGAATGAACAAGTAAAACTTTCAGGAATGGCACTGAAAGTAAAGGTAAAAACTCATTCAGGAATGGCACTGAATGAACAGATAAAACTTTCAGGAATGGCACTGAAAGATATCCAAGCAGATCTGTTGGGGATTATAGAGGAGAGAAAAGACTTCCAGGAATAGCACTGGGAGAAACAAGAGGAACAAGATATCCAGGAATGGCACTGGAGATCAAAAGAGACAGACATCCAGGAATGGCACTGGAGTGAAAGAATACAAAGATCCAAGAATAGCACTAGAAGAAAACAAACATCTAACAACAGCAAGATACACAGGGAAATGACAACATCCAGGAATAGCACTGGAAAGAAAGAAAACAAACAGGATATCCAGGAATAGCACTGGGTGAAAAGACAGGTAAATGATAACATTCAGGAATGGCACTGAATGAAAAGGCAGGTAAAAGTTTTGGTAGGCGCCAAATAAGTTGGACTTTAGTCACAAGGTAAGATGTTGAAAGCAACAGGACCTCGGAAAAATGCATATGAGCGCGAAGCACACTTCGAGCTATGAAAATCTTTCTATGTATGATAGATGAATGATTCATGTATGCGATGCAGATGATAGAGACAACTGAGATAGACTCTTTTGTGAGGGTAGAATGGAACTCTGATTCCTCAACACAGGGAACACTGCCCACTCTGCTTGGATAGAAGATGTTGAACACATCTCTGTCACACTTATGAATTGTATCAGGCTGATGGTCTTTTGAGGAAAGACTTCTTGAGGATTCTTGAAGAAGACTGCCCCAGATTGATTGACTGATGAAAATAAACTGATCATAGCTTCAGTTCTTGAAATGATTGTTTGAGGATAAACTGATCATGGCTTCAGTTGCTGGAGATGAACTGATCATGGCTTCAGTTCTTGAAATGATTGTTGAGAAGGCTAAACTCAGTATGGGTCTTGAAAGAGATCTTCTGGTTAACCAATTCTGAGAATAACTTGCACTGAACAAATCTTGAATTGATTCACAACAGGCTCTGGAAGTAATGTGCCCCTGATAAGAACACTGACCAAGTTTCTCAACTGTTTGAAATTTTTCTTAATGAGGAAAATTTGCCTGCAAATAAGATTATTCAGACAAACATGGTAATTTTAATGCAAAGCACATGCAATTTTTGAAATCAAAAATCATTTTTGGAATGATATTATTGATGTAAAGCAAAATGAAACACTTGTCAAAACACGGCGGTTAAGACATGCAAAGTGAAAGATAAAGCAAAGGTATGACATCAAAGCAAATGATTGGCAACAAACATAGGAGTCAATTTACACAACCTTGCTGTAGTATGCTTTCAAAAGAAACCTGGCTTCAATTAGGTCTTTTGAATGTTGTAACGTGGTCTGGTTCACGATTTTTTGAAACAAAGGATATAGGCTCAAAGTTTATTTGTACCCAACCCATTCTTCGTGATGACCTTCAGTCCTATGCTTAGTTAATTCAAACTATGCATTCAGGTTCCAAGTGATTTTGGAATTGCAACACAGTTATGATGATGGTTCAAGGACCAAGGTATTTTTGAGATGGCAGTCACTTATCTTACAACATTTTGTTGTTTTTGATAAGGACCTTAGTCAACTCGTTTTGTCTTTGAGGGTTTTGGAAACCTCTTGATTTTTCTTTTGTTATCCCTAACTTTTGCCTGAACTGTGTCATTTGAGCTTACAGTCAGCGGGATGCCCCAGTTTTTGCCTAAGTCTCCTTCATAGGTTTTGACTTAGCGGACTTTTCATTTGATTTTTTTTAATTTTTTTTTTTTGAAAGATAGCGACTGCCTGGCTTAATGATTACGGTGAACCATCATTGGCTTTTGACTTGAAAGAGATCTTCGACACTTCTTTGATGTGTGCGAAGGAAAGCTTGTGATTGCAACCTTTATTGGAAGGTGTCTTGCCTGCACAGTCAAATTAACTGAGAACTACCCATCCCCAGGTTAAGATTGTGGTTTTTTCATATAGAAAGAAACTCCATCTTCTAGGCTCGAAGGGGTTGACAAAGGATTAACTTCCTTATCTCTCCAGTGTTTGGGAGTTGAAATAATGCCTGTACATCCTCAGCCAAGTTTTAAATTGAAAGCATACAATCCAGCAATTTTAGGTATTTCGCTTTCATCATCCTCCCTCCAATCTTTGCATAAACAAAAGCTTGATAAAGAAATTGAACAGGAGATATATTTTTTTTTTGTGAAAAAGAAAGCATAAAGATGCACACAGTGGATATAAATGAAATTGAATCAAACATTGCATTGCTCATTTCATTGAAATTACCATGAAAGTACAAATAAAGTTCGAAAGCAAACAGTCAATACAATCAAAGGAAAATGCAAACAGAAAGAAATAAGGCCTAGTGACTAATCAACAACAAGGATGAGCTGTCCTGTCTGAAGCACTGGCTTTAGGAGATGATCCGTCTGAACTCACTCAAACTTCACTTGGCATGCTCTAGCAAAGGGTTGTTGACAACATTGGGATTATTATCAATAAAGTCCAGAATCTTTAAGTTCACCAACTCTTGCACTCTAGCTTTTAATGCGAAACAACCTTCCAGGTTATGACCTGCCCCACCTTGATGGAACTCACAGTGAAGATCAGCCCTGTAGCCGGCTGGAAGAGGATTTGGAGGAGGAGGTAGAGCTCTCGTTGTAATCAAACCTTTGTTTACAAGACATGGATACAGCTCAGTGTAAGACATCGGGATAGGATCAAAGTTAACCCTATTGCGAGTCTGATTCTGTCTAACAGTCTGACGAGGAGCTTGAGCTGGTTGAGCATTAACAACTGGAGCAACTGGAGCTACATATTGTTGTCTCTGACAAGGTTTCCCCTCAACTGAAACAGCATGGGTATCACCATCCTTTTTCTTTTGAAAATTCCCAGCATACTTTTTAGCACCATTGAAGGCTTCAGCATTAGCAATCCTTCCTTTCTTGATACCTTCTTCTAGTCTTTCTCCAATAGTGACTAGGTCAGCAAAACCAGATGATACACTGCCTATCATCTTTTCCCAATAGAGTGGCTGAAGAGTATCCATGAACAATCCAGTCAATTCTTTTTCAGCTAATGGTGGCTCCACTTGAGCAGCTAGCTCTCTCCATCGCTGAGCGTACTCTTTGAAGGATTCTTTTTCTTTTTGAGCCATATTCTGCAATTGACGGCGGTAAGGTGCCATGTCCAAGTTGTACTTATATTGCTTTAAGAAAGCATCAGACAAGTTCATCCAACTTTGAATACGGTTCTTATCAAGTCCTATATACCATTTCATTGAAGCCCCACTCAAGCTGTCTTGGAAACAATGAATGAGCAGTTTGTCATCTTTTGCATGAGCGGCCATCTTGCGGCAGTACATCACCAAGTGGGTTCTGGGACAGGTGTGCCCCTGGTATTTCTCAAAATTAGGAGTTTTGAATTTTGGAGGAATAACCAAGTCGGAAACCAAACACATGTCCATTGCAGCAGCATTAAAGACATCACTTCCCTCCACAGCTCTTATCCTTTTGTCTAGAGTTTGCCATTGCTCTCTGACTTCTTCAATGTACCCAGGTTCTCCTTGACTTTCAAATTGTGGACCAGCAGCATGGTACACGAAAGGGTTCTCAGGAACAGCTTGAGCAACAAAATGCACAATAGGCTGAGGTTCAGTGAATAAAGGAGCTGAAGATACTGGTGAGACAAACACAGGAGTAGTTACAAAGGGTGGCGAGTAATTCGGAGGTAACCCAAATTCTGGCCAAGTAGAAGCTGGTTGCTGAGTCAGTGGAGGGTCAACAGCAGCAGTTGAGGTTTCAACAATCACAGTCCTCTGAGGTGGTTCACCTCTAGCAATCAGAACTTGCAGCATTTCTGTGAGCTTGGTCATGCCGGCCTTCAACTCATCAATTTCCATTCTGACTTCGGCGTTGTGTTGTTCTTGGTTTTCCATTCTCAATCTGACAGCAGCTCTTGTTCTGTAGTTGTGTTGAGGAAACAGCTTGACGGTGAACAGATAACTGAAGAAGGAGACAGTTGAAGTGAGTTTCTGAGACAACTGGGGAGAAATGCATATGTATGCTCATGGATGCAAGAATGCATGAATGCAACAACCACAAACAAGATCACTCGAAGCACACAGGTTCAAAGGTCCGCTCTGAAGAGAACACCGGAATACCAGGTTGATAAGTCCACACTGATAAGAAATCCAGAGTATCGGGCATGTTGGAAGTAAGGGTTTCCTGCAAACCTGTAAACACCCGCCCATTCTCACATGTGGGTACTAAAAACCCGGGATCCTCAGTTTCAGATTCTCGATTTGAGAAGCAATAGTACATTCATCCCTCGGGGTACAATACTATCGCCAAACAAAGAGGTCGTCCACTGATTCCCCCAAAAAGGATATCCTATAGCAAGTTCCCAGCATTGGGTCCTCGGATCGACAAGTGTAATGGGTTTGCCATTTCTGGTCTGCCATTATCACATGTCGGGAGGAGAGGCGTTGCTGAGTTCTCGGGAGACGGTTGCCAGAGTCGACAGTTTTCCAGGTCATATTCCATCGTCTGCCCCAAATGCGCAGGATAGAATATTACCAAAGAAACCTCGTCTGGATATGGAGTTTTCATGTATACTATGTCTGGCCAAATGCCACACAAGTCACACTACTTTCCACGCTAATCATAGGTGTATTCTCAAGCCTTGGTATTGGGCTTATCTCTCAGAACATCCCAACCAGAACAAACAGATAACAAGCAAGTCAGACAAAAAGCAGTAAATAAATCAAAGTAGGCTAAACCCCTCAAGGGATGGACCAGCAAGAGGTCAATCTGTCCCCGGCAGAGTCGTCACTTTTCTGTAGCGGCAAAATCGTGAGTGTAAGCTATTGATTAACTTAACTCGAAAAGTAAGAGTCGCCACCGCACTTTTATTTTATCCAAAAAGGAAAGGAAAAAGAGCGAACAAAACCTACACAAGCTCTAAACAAGAACAAGTGAAGAGAAACCGGGTAAGGGGGTTGGTTACGCAATGGGAAGGTGTTAGCACCCAAAACGTCTATAGTACTCTATAGGAGCCCTTTGAAATATCTACCGCTTTTGGTCTGAAAAAAGGTTTACTTGAAAAGAGATTGAGGAGATGAGAAAAGAAATTGTTTTTATGATTTTTGTGTTTGGAGAGACTTGTCGTCTCATGCCTACGTACCCACGATGTGCAATGTAGGATCAAAACCCCATAGTTCGTGGTACAAAGAATGAAAATTGTTTGTTTTGGTTGTTTTTAAATGTAAAGACAAGTCGTCATTTCCAAGCGAATAATTCCGCTTAAAGAAATGAATCATGTCTAAACTTATGAAAAAGTTAAAGTAAAAAGTGCACGAGGGCACAAAAAGAGAGTAAGTGAGTTTGGTGTTTTTTTAAGGTCTTTTGAAAGAGATGTCAATATGCTTATGTAGTTTAGCATTTGATTAAGAAATGAAAATAAAAGATTAAAGTCACTTGACAAAGTCAAGGTTTATTTATGAAAGCGGTGAAAGTTTGAAATCAAGAAGGTTTTGAAAAAGAGAGAGAGTTTTGAAAATTAAAGAATGGGGAGGAGAAGAAGAGGCTATCCTAAAGCATAAAGTAAAAGCTAAGGAAGAGAATAGCCTAACCACACAAGTATGCTTCCAAGTCTTCGAACCATAATTCCAAAGCAAAGGAAGGAAGGTCCTAAGTCTACGTCCAAGGTTCCAAGAATTGCATTGGATGCCCAAGGTCTAAGTGCAAAGCTCCATGTCCATTGCAAAGGATAGTAACCATAGTCCAAGATTAGAAGCACCAGTTTTTTTTTATTTTAGCCTTTATTAATGTTTTAGGTCCAAGTGGACAAAGAAAAAAAAGACATAAACATAAACATGATATGATATGATAATAATGAAGCATAAAAGTAAAAGAGAGATAAAGGATAAGAAGGAAACAAGATAGAATAAATGATTAGTACAATAGAAATGTTAGTGAATAATGGTATGGTGAACTTAATCATCCACAATCAAAGACAAAGTAAATAGTGTCAAAGAGAATGAAAAAGTAACCGGTTCCGCTTCACATCTTGCACTACGGTGATTAATTAATGCAATTAGTCCAAATTTAGTGAAGACTTGAAAGAAGATTGGGATACCCAAAGCAACTACGCATCAAGCTTCAAAGTTTATGGAACTAACACAAACAAATAATCAACCTTGGGATGATGCGACTAATCAAAGTCCGGTCCATGAAAGTACAAGTGTTGAATTGGATTTATTCCGAGTAGGGACAAATTTTGGTCTATGTTAAGCGCACGCCGAGTAATTTGTTCGAGCAATTACCCTACGAATGAGGCCGGCCAGGAGATGTATGTGTTAATGCACGCGAGATGAACGATATACGGATCGTCATCCTAAAGCGATGCCACACGAAAAGAAAAGGTGGTAATGATCTCGTCTCGATCGAAATTCAACAAAGGAATTTCAAGATCACTTCGACTTTCATCGATCAAAAAGAAAATAGATGAAGAAAAGTGGATCTAAAAAATTATGATCCACACAACCAATCAAAAATGAAATAAAATGAGAAATCAAAATAAAAACCAAGAATCAAAAGATAATTCATGATATAAAATTTTTTTATGACCTTTTTTTCAAGAAAATTTTTTATAACAAAAATTCAAAAGTATATCAAAATCAAGAAATTAAAAGAAATTTAAAAAAAAACAAAAGGAAAAGGAGGGAGGTTCATTAGAAAAGGAAAGGAGATGTGATTAGCAGTCCGGCCCGGCCCAAATTGAAGACACTCTACATTTTGACTAAAAGAAGAAGAAAACAAAGGTCACGCTTCAGAACCTTCTTCTTCTACAAACCGCGGCACTGTTCCTCGCCGTATTTCCTTCTTCAAATCGCGGCGACAACTTCTTCTTCTTCGTATGCTTCAAAACCACAACGGTAAAGCTCCGTTTCTCTTTTGATTTACTTATCGGTTTCACACGGTTCTTCTTCTACTTCTCACAATCTCCGATTCCGTTCTTCCTTTCCTTGGTTCTGCGCGATTCTGAAGTGGTGTATGATGTGTTGTTGTTACGATCTGTTTTTGTTGTTGATGTTGAAAAAGGTTGGAGACGGATGAATGATTTGTGTATGGTTGTGGAGTGGTGTTTATGAGTTTCGGATTGAAGAAGGTTTATGGAATTGGAGTGTGAAATGGTTTGTTAAGAGTTGTTGAATCTATGGCATGAGTTTGCTGCAGATTTGGAATTGAGAAGAAGAAATGGAAGGAGTTGATCAAAGAAGAAGGTTAGAGTTGCGATGAAGGTGAATGAAGCTTTGAGTAATGAATTTGGCAGGGAGTTTAGGGGCTGTCAAAGCTTGAAATTGGAAGGAGGTGAGGCTGTTATTTATAGATGGATTGGTGAGAATTTGGAATGAAATTTGTGTTGCCGTTTTGAACCATGGTTCGCGTTTTGGACTTGCAGCGTGTTGTGCAGATGCTGTGTTTTGCTTTTTTTCTTGCGTTTCGCTCACGTGGTTTTGCAGCTTGTGGTAGCTCAGCTGATGTGCGTGTGTAACGGCTTGTGTTGGTCCGCTGATAGCATGAAACTGTTGCGTTTTGTTTGGTGTACAGTGCCGTTTTGGGGCTGATGCTGCTGGATTGGTATTTGGAGTTCAATTGGAATTCATGTGGCTGATGAGAGTGAGTCGTGTATTGTTTTTTCCTTTTTGGCATTTTGTTTGGTATTGGGCTTGTAACAATAATGGGAAGTGGGCTCTATTTTTTTTGTAATGAATTTGTAGTAATGAAAAAAAATGGGAATTTTGAATTGGTTTTTTTTGGAAATTGAATGGATATTAGAAAAATGAATATCATGAAATTAAAAGGAAGGGAAAATGTTTTTTTTAGAAATTGAATATGAAAATGGAAAATTTGTTTTATGAAATGGATATAATGGATATTTGATTTTTTTGAATTGAAAATGGGTTAGAAAATGGATATGAATAGCTTAGGAAAGAAAATGGATTATGAACAGCGGATCTTTATTTTTTTAGCCCAAGACCAATCTTGACTTTCTCCACAAGCCTCTGATAAAATGCACACATCAACCACTAATAAGCCACAAGTGAACAACAAACATTTGAATCTGGTGAATATCGCCACACCACAGCTTGATAATCTGATGGATCTCAACACAAGACATCTTGACTTTTTGAATAGCCACTGCTTGAGAAATAACCCACTGAAACAGATATCTTGCACTTGGAAAAATGCTTGATAGTTTGACCAAGATTAGGTCAAACATCCATCTGAACTGGATCATGAACGAACATCCACATTTGACATGAAATCACTTAATTGTCTCTTTGACAAACCTGCACAACACACACACAGAGAAACAAGCAAACAACAACATATTTTTTTTTGTATTTTGGTTAGAGGTTAGTAAACAGAAACAAGTAAGAAAGAAAAACACACAGGTGCTCAGGAGAAGCACAAACTGTGATCTTGCTTGTGGTTATGAGATGCAAATGAAATGAGTGAAATCTTAGGGGTAAAAATTAGGGTCTTACACTTAGGAAGACTTCTGATTATGTTTTTCACATGATCAACAGTTGAGTAACCTTTATCCAGAACTTCGAGTCCTACGACTAGCAATTGAAACCTTGAAAACATGGTCTCAACTATCTCATCATCCTCCATTCCGAATGCCTCATATTTTTGGATTAGGGCTAACGACTTTGTCTCCTTGACTTGAGCATTACCTTCATGAGTCATTCTTAGAGAATCAAAGATAGATTTGGCAGTATCTCTATTTGTTATCTTCTCATACTCAGTATAAGAGATAGCATTTAGCAATATGGTTCTTGCCTTATGATGATTCTTATAATCTTTCTTCTGTTGGTTGGTCATATCACTTATGGATATTTTAGCACCTGTAGCATCAACTGGGTGAGTGTAGCCATCAACTACCAAATCTCAAAGATCTACATCATAACCAAGAAAGAAACTTTATATTCTGTCTTTCTAATAGTCGAACTTTTCACCAACAAAGACTGGTGGTTTGACACTGTAATGATCTTTCTCTTCAGTGGTATTAGCAGGAGCTGCCATGATATCTCACACAAATACTGGATCAGTACTGAATGCTGTTAATTGTTGATAAAACATTTATCACAATCAGAACCAGACTCTGGTACCAATTGAAGGTGTGAGAAAAACACAAGAAATGGGGGTTTGAATTGGGTTTTCAAAATGAAAGCTTTTTGTGAAACTCAAACAAAGATCACAAATAGACTAACAATAGAGAAAGACACATGATATATCCTGGTTCACTTGAGAACTATCAAGTTAATCCAGTCCACCCGCCAAGGTGATTTTGCCATATACACAAGGACTTAATCCACTATAACTAAACTGATTACAACTGCACTAGCAACTGCTGGTGATTACCAATACACAGACTAACTGTATCTTCTTAAGGCTTCTGACCTAACTGGTCCCTTAAGGAATTCAAACAACTGTTTGATCAAGTAAAATGTTTATAAAGAAATGCTTCTTACATAAGCTGATATAAACACTATTTCTAGCTCAATCTAACTTAGAGCGAATCTACATAGTAAGAACAATCTTCTTCTTTGTATTGTGGTGCTTTACTGTTCACTCATGTATTTCTTTATTTCTTAAGTTCTTTCTTCGTATGAATCAGTGTTTTGAATATTTATCTTTTTCACACTCAGTGCCACACTTGATTCGTTGAACGATCAAATCTTTATATAGCCAGAAAAAGATCCGTTGAAAGGGCAGATCAGTAATATTAGAAAAATACTGGCGACTTGAAATAATGTCGTTACACTGGGATGAAAATCGTACACTGAAATTGTCCTTTGTACCACAAAATCAGGGTAGTGGAATGGTAGTGGAAAAGAACGTATTTGATATGTACTATGTACTATTTTCCCACGCAAATGTTTCATCTTCTTCTATTCATCAGAGGCTTCTGAGTAGATATGATTGAAGCATAATCAGAAAAGAATGAATCATTGGGTCTTCAAAGTCTTGAGTCTTCAGAACTTGTTCAACAGAACCTTCTCATCATAGTCTTCAGCACTCCTTCTTTAGAACCCTTGGTTATCAGAAACATAAGTCTTCAGAGTCTTCAGAACTTGTTCAACATAACCTTGTCTTCATAGTCTTCAGAACTTGGTCTTCAAAAACTTAAGTCTTCAGAGTCTTTAGAACGCTCTTCATCAGAACCTTGACTTCAGAGTCTTCAGCACTTAGTCTTTAGAAGATAAGTATCAGAGTTAAATTCAGAGCCAGAATTCAAGAGAACATTGCAGCAATAACATAATGTCTTCTTAGAGTCTTTTTGACGCACAGTGGGTCAGAAGCAGCCTTGCTTCTTGACGTAGAAGCGACCATTGAGAACTTCACAGTGACGTAGCACATGATCTCTATCAGAGTAAGAACTTTCCCTGTCAGAGTCAGAAACTGTTTGTCAATTCTTAAGAAAATACACGTTAGAGTACCAAAATTGTTCTCACACAAATTTAACTTTGTTATTATCAAAACGAAGAGATATCTTGCAGAACCAAATCTTGTTCTAACAGTATCGAGTTTGGAAACTGAAGATAGTTGGGTCATTGACTCAAGTTGCTCTTATCACATGTGTCCAAGAATATAATACTTTGAAACTTTGAAGATGGCGCAAGGTGGAGTAGTTCGCCTTGGTAATAATAAGGCATGCAAGATTCATTGTATTGGTACGGTCAGATTTAAAATGTTTGATGATCGTGAACTTCTTATTCACAATGTGAGGTATGTTCCAGAACTCAAGCAAAATTTGTTATCTATAAGTATGTTTGATGATCTAGGCTATTGTACTAGAGTTGAACGTAGAGTGTTGAAGATTTCGCGTGATGAATTGATTATTGCTAAAGGGTCTAAAATATGTGGTCTATATATTTTAGAAGGTTCAAATGTTATTATTCATTCATCGTTAACTAGTCGAGGCTTTCATGACAAGGAAGAGCTATGAGATTTCAGTTTAAGGCGTTATGAATGCCTTGAGAAAGTTTCAGAGGAGTACAATGAATTTTGCAGAAATCAAGGGATAAAAATGTATGTTACCGCTGAGTTGTTATTGAGTTTTTGGGGAAGAGCTGAGGTTAAAACATCTTACTTGGTTGGTAGAGAATTTCTTTAGAAGAAGAATAGTGAAAACCAAGGGAGAAACATGGGAGAAACTATAATGGAGAAAACTCAGTTTGAGGTGGAGTTTCCTACTATGGATGCTGCAGTAGTGAGGTAACGGTTACAGAGATCTCTGATTATCATTTGACTCATGATAAGGTACGGAGGGTTATTGTAGTATCTCAAAGGGACGGTTATTCTAGCATTGGATATTATGTTTTTAATGTGGCTGAAGGACTGCAAAATAAAAGAAGAAAAACCTTCATGGAGGCATTTGAAAACAGGTGGAGTCAAGGGTGGTTGAAAAATCGTACTTGTAGGCTTTTTAAATTACCTAGGCAGAAAAGGGTAATTGGGAACAAGTGGATGCAAGTTGCGAGATCAAGATTCAAGGGTTGCTTGATTTTGATCAAAGTTATTGATTAAAGTTTCAACTTGGTAGAGAGCAGCAATGTTGTTGATTGTTAAATTGGTATCAACACAGTTTAAAGTTAAGGTGGAGATTGTTGTTAATTTGCCTTAAAACCTTTGTTGATGAAGAGAAAGAAAACTTATTTTGAAGATTGCATTTACCGCGAAAATCAGAAATTTTATAAAGTTAGATGAAAAGTCAAGAAAAAAAATCGGCTAGTGAATAGTGTAACGTCTCAATTTATTTTAATTATTCTCGTAATTTAAGGTTTATGTTGTTGTGTGTATGTATGTGTTTATGTGTGTTGGGTTATGTTTGGATTGCCCTTAGTATGGGGTAGTGACCTTAGAATTATAGAGAATAAGATATTGGGGGTGTGTGACCAATTGTGTAGAGATGTGTGGTGTGGTTAGTAATTAATTATTAATATTAGTTAGTAATTATTTATTGGAATAATATTATATGGATATTATTTGAAATTAAATAATAATTATTATTGGCATATTTGTTACTATTTATTTGGGAGAATAATAATAGAAATAATAATAATAATAATAATAATAATAATAATAATAATAATAATAATAATAATAATAATAATATAATAAGGGAAGAGAATTAAGGAAAAAGAGTCAGTACGTGTTTTGGGTGGAGAAAAGAGAAAAAGGAGAGCTAGGGCTAAAAGGGAAGAATCACCATTGTTGGAGTTGAGGAAGCTTTGTCATAAGAACTCTAAGGTAAAAGTGGGGTTCTAACTATCTAAGGGTTGCCATGATGATTGGTGGGTAGTTTCTAACATGTAGGGTTTTGAATTTTCTTCTCTTTGTTCATGAATGTGATGGTTTTGATGAGTGATTGATTCTTGATAATTCAATGGATTGTATGTTGTTGTGTTGATTTCTGTTGAAAATTTTGTCTTGTGTGATTGTTGTTGTTGAATTCGTTGGATTGAGAGGTGTATGCGTGTCATAGTCGGAACAATGTTATGAACGATTTTGAAAAGGAAAACTTGAGTTTTTAAACTTTTGAAAAGTGTATTTTTGCTTTAAAAAGTGTCTTGGACGAATTTTAAGAAAAACTGGTTTTGAAACAACTTAAAAATAAGTTCTGGTGTAAAAATATAGCAGAAAAGTGCTTCTGTCAGTGAGGAACCGATTACACGGTTGAGGTAACCGGTTACATTGAAAACATGTTTTTTTTGGGCATTTTGGGTGATGTAACCGGTTACATGGTTGAGGTAACCAGTTACATCAAAGAAAAACTGGGTAATTCTGCTTCTGGGACTGATGTAACTGGTTACATGATGAGGTAACCTGTTACATCGCTGTGTCAAAATTTTTTGGAAAACTCCGAAAATTCATAAATTGAGTTCCGGGTGTCCGATTCGTGTTTCGTTCGAAGCGTTGGAAAGCTAAAGCAACGAAATTTCTTATAAAAATGGGTTCTGGTCCAGAAGTGGATTATTTTGTTGTGTGGTGACTTAAATGAAATTGTAGTGTTTATGTTGTGAAGTGATAGAATCCGAAATATATCGTTGTTGATTGTTATGCTGTAAGTTGTCGTTGATGATGTTGTTGAGTTGTTATAGCATTGTTATTACATGGTGACCAATATTGGTGTGGTATAATGATTGAGATGAATATCATTGTACGTTGTATTATATGTTGTTGTTGATATGCATATCATGTTGCATAAGTTATATGATAAGTCGTGTGCCCATGTGGGGTGTGAGCGCCTTATTCAGATTATTTGAAATAGAATCGCGTTGTTGCTGTTGAGGTAACTGTGTGCTCATATGGGGTGTGAGCGATTACAGTTGTTCGTGTGCCCATGTGGGGTGTGAGTGATCACGGATGTCGTGTGCCCATGTGGGCTGTGAGCGACTTATATGGAAATTTCGACGAGAATTATGATCATGAAAAAGGGATCGAATTGGTACCGCATGCATTGAGTCAAGTTATTGAGTCTCATTGCATTGCATAATTGTTGCATCTGTTGTTGCGTGAATATTGTATTGTGTGTTGGATGTTGTTGTGGTATGTTGTGGAACGGGTGATGTACATGATTTAGCTGTTGCCTACTTTTTATCATGTTTTCCTTTATCTAGTTATGATATCTCACCCCTTATGTTTGAATGTTTCCTCCACGCGGGTAACGTATAGATAATCAAGGATAATACAGAGTTGCTGTTAGTGAAGACGAAGTCTTTCACTTTATGTTTTGAGTTAGCGTCTGCTCTGATATGTAACACTGTGGATTATGGAACGCTTTATGTTTTATTTCTGTTACAGTTATTATATTTTGTTTTAATTGATGATGAATAAGTGGTTTAAATATGCAAAGTTTTGATTGTCGGTTCGAAGAAGTTTTCCGCTACTTATTGAGAAGAATTTTTAATAATGATTTCCTAGTACCATTTATAATAATAAGTATGTGTTACATGTTATTTGCTTGAGCAAGTGTATGTTGGAAGTAATATCCTAAGTGCTGAATTTTTATTAGAATTTTTACTCTGATAATTATATTATTTTACGCAGGGATTTAGGGTGTTACATAGTGGTACCAAAGTAGGTCGGTCGGTCCGGCCAGGTTGTTTAATTATGTTGTTCCCTAGTATGCGACATGTGTGTGAAAACACTGTCGATGCTTGTTTTGTTTTCCATCTGCAGGTTGGGAATGAAACAAGTGGGCAGGAAGCCTCCGCTTCTCTTGGATATTCTAGTTGTTGAGAGATTGGATATTATGTTACTGCATGAGGGAGTGCAGTGTTGGATTATTCATCTATTTGAGAATGGTGTGATCCTTGAGGGAAGACTGTCATGGGTATGAACAAATTCTCTCTTGAATTAAGCTTGATCTTTATTTCCCGCACAGTCGAAGATGAACTTGGTATAAGAGCCATGCCCTGAGAAATCCTTAGAACTAAGGATACAACTTGTAATTCCACTTGCCACGAACACCCTAACCAGTCTCCACATGACCACACTCAATACAAATGGAAGGAAAACCCTAATCCTCCTTGGGGTATACACTAAAGCTTCTGATAAATCTTGAGGAAGATGACCTTGATCCTTGATAAGAAGATGCTCAAACCCTAGTTCCATAATTCATGAAAGAACCAGTTGAAATGAAGCAGAGGATTCACCAGTAGAAAACCCTAGGACCATTTGAATCAAAATCCATTTGTCATGTCTTGAAGTACTTGATTGAGAGAATGAGTATCATCTCCATTTGAAATCTAATGCACCTGCACAAACTTGTTAGTCATAATGAGAATGTACGTAAGGCCATATGACCTAATTCTCAGAAGATCATGGTCAGAGGCCAGATGATCTTACAGAGAGAATACTGAGAAAGGTAGGACAAATTTGGGGTATGACATCACCATCTTCATAAGGGACTCAATCTAGGATTCAAGATCCCAAAGTATAGTCCATTGGGAAGTAGTCCCCCACAACTCCCACCAATCCTAAAAAATAAGAATCATATCAAGACAAATAACAAGCCTACCTTTAGGCTGGAACCAAGTAAAGCTCCTACCTAAAAGTGGAAGATCCCATAACTCCATCTGAGAGATGAAGTTAATAAATTTAACACATAGTGAATCCCCACCCCGATACTCATAGGAGACACTGATATCCCTCTCAAAAGGGGAGAAAACAAAATTAAAATCACCTAGAACACACCACACATTTCTCTCAAGGGAGGCCCTTATAAGAAGTAAGTTTATCCAAAGAGCACTCTTCTCACTAGAGTTGCACTTGTAATAATTATTAATAACCCCACACTTTGTCTTGGAGACCCTCACCCTAGAAAAACCCTAAGGTAACCAGGGCCCACAAAGGAAAATAAAAAGACCCTTTCGAATTGCACCAAATAGAAAGAAGGTCACCACTATTACCAATAAATGTTGAAAAACTCCAATCACAGAAAGGATTCCCCCAAATGGAATGAACCAAAGAGGTAAAGATTCAGAAAGTTTAGTCTCCTGAATTGCAAGGAACTTTAGGGACTTAGAGATAATGAGATATCTAACCTTACTCTTTTTGGTCCTACTACCTAAACAACAGACATTAAAATAACCAATCAACAGCAAACACAATTTCTAAAAAGTCTAGTAGACCCCAGCTACCACAACCTGGTGGATCTCAAAGACCTCTTCAACCCAACAATCCTGTCGTACCTCGAAAAATACAATCCTTCACGAATGGTCGCAAAAACTTATGTTCAAACAGAGTCGCCACCAAACTTTATTCATTCCAAGAAAGAATAGGAAAATATTGATAAAACCTTTAAGGAAAGGAATTGATCATCGCAATCAAGTTCTAGGTTCGGGAGTTGATTACGCAATGGGAACATATTAACACCCCTCACGTCCTTTGTACTCAACGGGAACCTCTTAGTTCGATTTGTGAATGAATGTTAGCTAAGTTTATTTATTTTCTTCTAAGTGAATAATGCAAAAAAGTAAGAGGAAAGGTTTTTTATTTTCTAAGGGAAATGGGTGTTTTTTTATTAAGGTGTTCGCCAAGGATTTTGGCTCTTGTGCCCACGTATCTTCATTTGAAAGAATGAAGAATTGTAGCGTCTGTAGTTCGTGGAACTACGAGTTGTTGGTTCATTTTATCGAATGAATGTTTAGATCACATTCTAAGGGCGAAACGTTAGCTTATCTACTCTCGACGGAGGCTTAAGCATTTAGTTTGTGGGCGTATATGAAAGGACTAAACATCGTTCTTTTGAGAAAAAGTTTTAATCACACGGCGGCGAGATGTTGAGTTAATATGTTGAGATTTTGTTTGGATGACAATCACTTGGATAGCTAAGGAAGGCTCTTTGTATCCAAGTAATCGGGAGAGAAAATAGAAGGCTCTAGACTATCTCTTTTTCAACCTTAATTGTGAAAGGGTTTGATATAGTTAAAGTGTTTTGAACGGATGACGAGTACTCAAATGGCCAAGGAAGGCTCCTTGTATCCAAGTATTCGGGACAACGAATATAAGGCTCTAGACTCTCTCTTTTTCATCTAAGTGATTAAGAAAAATAGGTTTGATTCAATTTGTTATGAAAAGGTTTAAATGAATCGGATTAAAAGTTTTTTAGAGATGATAATTGTTCGAATAGTAAGGGAGGCTCATAGTACCCAAACAATCGAGGAGAGGAATCGAAGGCTCCAGATTAACTCCCTTTTCACCTTTAATGAAATAGTGTCTAAGTATGATTAGGTAATTTAATTTGATTTGATAAAAATGCTTGATGTTGACCGAGGTTTGAATTTGCGTGCGAAGCGTGGTAAGATTTTGAAAAGATTGGAAGGGAGGACCTAATAGGTATTAGGTAAGGTTGATGGCAATGCACGAGGTGATCGACTTACAAGATGGGGGGTATGGGTTTGATATATGGATCAAGAGTGCTTGAGGGTTTTCATTTTAATCATCATGCAAGACAAAATATAAACAAGCAAGTAAAATAAAGGAGCGCGATAAAACAACTGAACGAAGTTTAAATTACGTGTGTGATATCAAAGTGGGCTAGTCTTTTAAACGACTAATTAGAAGTAATTAATCGAGTAAGTCTCATTAAAAGAAAGCCCAAGAGTAAGCTACGAATTTTGTGTATGGTGACCATGAGGTTGATGGCGATGCTTAAAAAGCGATCGACTTACAAAGGTGTAAAAGATAGCTCGATATGAATCGAGAATTATTTTGAAAATGATTTAGGTTATGCAATGGCAAGACATAAGCAAAATAAAGGAAAACGATAAAATTATTACACGTCATGGGAGTGGGGATACATTTTCTAAAATGGGGATAAGAATAAGCAATAAGCACATAATCCAAATGATAAACTACGTGTGTACTAACAAAGTGGGCTAGTCTTTTAAACGAACAACTAGAAGTAATTGATCAAATAAGTCTCATTGTAAGAAAGCCCAAGAGTAAGCTATGAATGATGTGCAATGGTGTCCTAAGCTAAGACAAAGATAATAGAGAAATCCAAGATCCAAGTCTCCTTTGCTAGGGTTTAATTACAAGGTCCAAACTCCATGATGCTAGGGATAGTAACCATAGTCCAAGCTTAGATATTTTTTTAGGGTTTTTGATCTTTTATCTTGTTTTTGTGTTTTTTTTAGATGAACAAAGATGAATAAGATAACAATATGATAAAGGCATGAATAATAAATGAACAAGAATATAAGTTGCGGAAAAGTAAATGACGGAAAGTAAATAGCAAGAAAGTAAAGAGAAGAACGTAAAGTTAGATGTTAGTTATTAATTGTTATTAATCGGATGATCACTTTCTCGAATCGGGACCAATTTAGTGCTATGTTAAGCAATTGTAGCACAATTTATGAGGAAGATCATACTACGGGAGGCCGGTCAATAACAATATTTGTGTTAAAACATGCTAGAGAAATGATATGTAAATCATTCTCCTAAAGTCATGCCACACAAAAATAAAAAGAGAACAATCTCATCTTAATCAAGAACTTCCATCGATTAATCCCTATCACAATCCCAAAGTGTGGAGAATGATCCACATGATCATTCAACCACATATTAGAAACAATGAAGGTTAAACTACTTTGAAAATCGACAATCCATGACTTTTAAGATCTCATTAACCAAAAGAGAGAAATAAATCAAAATGAAAGAAGATAAAGATAAAATAAAAAGATCAAGAAATAACTTCTAACACAATGAAATAAAAAAACAATTACAAAACAAATATTAAAAATTTAAAAAGAAAATCTAGAAGAAAATAAAGAAAGAGAAAAAAAAAGAATAAAGAAAAGGATAGAGGGGGGAGGCATGAGAAAGAAGGTATGTAGAAAACAAAAGCCAAAATGGGCTTCAAAGCCCAAATCCATTCATGAACAAAAGCTATAATCAGAAAACAAAAAAAAAAAACAACCTCATAACTCATTCACACGTGATGCTCCTTCTCTTTACCTACATCACCTCGCCGACAAACATAAATTTGTCACGCCGGCACACCCTGTGGCGGCTGCTGCGATGGTAGCACAACCTCCATAAACCAAAAACAAACCACCACTTCGTTCAATCGAGAGTTTTATTCTTTGGTTGGAGATTCTTAATCGATATATGCTCTGTTATTTTTGTGGGGATTAAAGGTGCCATCGAAAGTTTTATTCTTTGGTTGGAGATTCTTAATCGATAGGATTCCTACCAAAGATCATCTTGTTCGAAGGGGTACTTTGCCGAATCCAAGGGAGTTTAGCTGCGTTTTCTGTTTTAGACAAGAAGAATCCTTGAAACACCTCTTTGGAGAGTGTATTTTTACTAGGAGAATTTGAGTGAAAGTTATGGATTGGATAGGAAGCGAGTTAGCCATATCTATCGAGGAGTTTGTCGAGTTTTTGCTGGTTAATAACAGGGTGACGAGTTAAATAGACATAACCACTTTAGGATTTATTTGGTTGGCAACGGTGTGGAGCATTTTGTTAATGCGTAATGACATTTAGTTCAATGGGGTAGTTTTCAGTTTCGATGACCTGATGGCAATTATTCATAGATCGTGGACGTGGATGGAGATGGAGATAGCTTGTAATTTTCCTTCTTTTATTTTCTATGATTGACATACTTTTCCTCTTCTTTACAATAGGAGGTAGTGCTATTTTTTTTAAGCAAGTTATTCAATAAAGTGAGAACTAAGGGTTCTCGAACCTGGTTACAAAAGAAACGAGGTAAAACAGCTCGAACAAAAAGAAATTGCTAACCAATTGCTTCTACGATAGAAAAAACAACGGATTTTTACAAAAATCATAAAAATTACAATTGGGTTTAGCAATTTCGCCTAATAAGGACCACTTCCAAGCTGTAATTTTTACATTCCAAACGATGTCGAAAACACTTCAACTATTGTTCTAAAAAATGAAACCATTCCTAGCAATCCAAATATTCCAACATATTGCCAACCAAACAACTCCAGCTTTCCCGTTTTTCACTCCCTTAGATTTGCAAAAAAGAAACCATCTCGCAAAACTTTCTTTACCACACTCCGAGTTGTCATCAATATTATCTACAAAATCAATCCACTCCCTTATATCCCTCCAAATTAACCTCACCACACAACAACTCAAAAACAAATGTGCCACCATTTCTACTGAATTAGAACAAAACACACAAAGAGAATTAGCGTCGTTAAAATTGATACCTCTAGAAATTAAATTATCCTTGGTTGGAGGTAGTGCTATTGTATCTCTTTTGTTTTGTTTGGAGTAATCTTTATGCTCCTATTAATGAATGCATTGCTTATTAAAAAAAAAATTGAGAATCTTCCTTTAACAGAAAAATTAATTTTTTTCGAATATTTTAAATTCCCCGTATGACATATGACAGGAGTGAATTAGATATTAACTTTTTAAAAAATAAAAAATAAAATAAAATTTCATTAACAAATAGATTTGATTTTAGTAGATTTCAAATAATATGATTTGATCAAATAATATTTGTTGAGATTGATCAAATAATATTTGTTGAGATTTGATATTGGAAAATACATTTACGTATCACACTTATTGATAACAATTTATGCAAATCAATTACATTTTTATTTTGTATCAATTTAATTTTATTATATTTTCTTTATTTTAATCCAGTCAACTTTATTAAGTATAGATTTGTTTTGTTTTGGAAATATTCTCTTAAATATTTTCCACACAAAATAAAGAAAGAAAGAATATCGATAAATTAATATGAATCTGAGTTATATTTAAATAAAATAACGTAATTTCAAAAGAAAGAACCTAGGCGCTCAAGTTTTTAGAAACAACAACTATATCCATCGTGCTTTTGAAGAAACCGTATAACTTCTCTTGACACAAGAAACTGTATAACTTCTCTTGACACAAGAAACCCTAATATTGCATTTTTAATATGAAGAGAAAACATGAAGGATGTGCTGTGGGGATAGACCTTGGCACAACGTACTCGTGTGTTGCAGTATGGCAGGAAGAACACTGTCGAGTTGAAATCATTCACAATGATCAAGGCAATCGAACTACGCCTTCTTTTGTTGCTTTCACTGAAAATCAGAGATTGATCGGTGATGCTGCTAAGAACCAAGCTGCTGCCAACCCTCAAAACACCGTCTTTGGTAATTTCTACTCTTTTTCTCTTTTAAGCTTGAAACCCTAATTACAAATTATTTATAACAAGTTTATAAATCTATTTAGAAATTTTCCTATTAGTTTAGGGACCAACTGAGCAATTAAACCTTATTCTTATCTTTATTTTATTCAGATGCTAAGAGGTTAATTGGTAGAAAGTTTAGTGATCCTATTGTTCAAGATGATATGCTTTTATGGCCATTCAAAGTCATTGCTGGTGACAATGATAAACCCATGATTGTGGTTAAATACAAGGATCAAGAAAAGCAACTATATGCCGAAGAAGTATCATCTATGGTACTCACCAAAATGCGAGAGATTGCTGAGACATATTTAGAATCAAATGTTAAGAATGCAGTAGTGACTGTGCCAGCTTATTTCAATGATTCTCAAAGAAAAGCAACTATAGATGCTGGTGTTATTGCTGGCCTAAATGTTATGAGAGTAATGAATGAACCTACTGCTGCAGCTGTTGCATATGGCCTTGACAAGAGAACTAACTGTGATGGAGAAAGAAATATTTTTGTGTTTGATCTTGGGGGTGGCACGTTTGATGTTTCTTTACTAACCATTAAGGGTAATGTGTTCAAAGTTAAGGCAACTGCTGGAAACACTCACCTTGGTGGAGAAGACTTTGATAATAGAATGGTGAACTACTTTATACAAGAGTTCAAGAGAAAGAACAAAGTGGATATTAATGGAAATTCCAAAGCATTGAGAAGATTGAGAAGTGCATGTGAGAGGGCAAAAAGATCACTTTCTTTTCTTGTTGTTGCAACTATTGAAGTAGATTCTTTATTTCAAGGCATTGACTTTTCTTCATCTATCAATAGAGCCAAGTTCGAGGAAATGAATATGGACCTTTTCAATGAGTGTATGAAGATTGTTGAAAGTTGTCTAATGGATGCTAAGATGGACAAGAGCATGATAGATGATGTTGTCCTTGTTGGTGGGTCTTCTAGGATTCCTAAAGTACAGCAGCTATTACAGGACTTTTTCAATGGGAAGGAGTTATGCAAGAGCATTAATCCTGATGAGGCTGTAGCTTATGGGGCAGCTGTTCAGGCTGCTATGTTGAGTGCAGACATTAAGAATGTTCCGAAGTTGGAGCCGCAGAATAATTCACAGTTGGTGCTGCATAATGTTCCACAGTTGGTGCTGCAGGATGTTACACCTTTGTCTCTTGGTATATCTATATTAGGAGATATCATGCATGTGGTGATTCCTAAGAATACTTGCATTCCTGTCAACCAGACAAAACCGTTTGCTACAAGTGTAGATAACCAAACCAGTACTTTGTTTAAGGTTTATGAGGGTGAGAGAACAAGGGCCAGTGACAACAATTTGCTTGCTTCTTTTTCTTTTTCTGGCATTCCCCCAGCTCCTCGTTACAGCCATCTCGCAAATGTTTGTTTTGCTATCGATGAAAATGGTATTTTGACTGTTTCAGCTAAGAATAATGCTTCTGGAAGTTCGAACAAGATTACAATAACCAATCACAGAGATAGATTGTCAAGTGAGGAAATTAAAAAATTAATTCAAGAAGCTGAGAATTACCATATTGAAGACAAGAAATTCCTCCGAAAGGCCAATGCATTGAATGCATTGGATGACTACATTTACAAAATGAGAAATGCTTTAAAGAAAGAGGATATTGATACAAAGCTCTCCTCGGAAGAAATTGAGAAGATCAGATCTACAATCGTGGTTACAACATATTTGGTTGATGAGAATAACCATGTGGTTGAAATAGATGATTTGGAGGACCTTCTAAAGGAGCTTAAAACTAGCATGGAACACATTATTGCTAAGACTATTTAGCTTTTTTATTTATTTTTTCCTAATTAAGATTTTAAGTGTTGTCTTGCTGTTTAGTATTCATTATCTAATAGTTAAAAAAGTTATGTTAAACTTCTGGTGGAGACATGTTATATAAACGATTCCAACAACAATGTGCTTAAACCATTATGATTACATGTTTCTTTGAGTCTTCTCCAAGATTTTAATCTGCTGCATAATTAGTTGGCTGAAGCAATTTGTTATGAAAAGAAAGCATGGCAATTTGATATGATACTTAGTATTACAGAAAAATGAACAAATGGTTAAAGATGATAACACAAAAGCATGCAATGGTGTTAGTTAATTAGTTACATAAGAGATGTTAGTTAGTTGCATAGTTGGTTAGTTAATTGCCTGTTGTTACACTATATAAACCAATGTAATTGACATTAATAATTGAGAAAGAAGTCATTTTGAACACTCAAATTTGCATATTGTGAACTGTTCTTGATAGTCACTTATTTAAATTTGTATGTTTAGTTTTGGCTTTACATAAAAAAGTTGTATGTTGCCTAACAGCAATGGAAACAATCACCTGAGAAGAAAGAAGCCACAAAAGAAAATTGTAGAAGATATCATGAGAATCAACTTTGTATAAGAAACAAGGTCTACCACATAGCCATCAAATGTCGTACTTATCAAGAAGATGGACGAATTCATGCTCGTATCTTTTATCGATGCATAATCAGGGTACAAGATACCGATGGAGCCTAAGAGCTGTGTTCGAACTTAATATAATGAATGAGCAACTTATTAACGAATGATGAACAAAGTTGTCAAAAACCATATCAGATTCGTGATGGAAGTATACTTGAATGACATGATAGTGAAATCCACTAGGGAAGAAGCTCACAGGCTCCATCTAGAGGTGGTGTTTAAAAAGGTACTCCCTCCGATTACTATTATAAGAAAAAAATGGCTTTAAATTTTGGTCTATATTATAAGCAAAAATTATTAATTTTCAAAGTAATTAATGCTTGTATTACTAGTATACCCCTAATTTAATTCAATAGCATTTAATGTTGGTAGTTGATTCATCAAATATAACTAAGGATATTATAGTAAAGTTTACTCTAATTGTATATGAAACCAAGAAAATTAATTACACTTAACTAATTTTATTAATTAGTGTGAAAGTAGTTATTTTGACTTATAATTGTGGCCGGAGGGAATACTAAACAAGGTGTTGGTCTCTCTCACATTTTCTTGCTAGGTCGGCCCACCATGCACTACCATTATACAAGTTATTGAGGAAATGGGCGTCCTTAAAATGGTTCTTTGAGTGTGAGGTAGCATTCTACAAATTCAGAGAAGTATTGTCTCGGCCTCCTGCCCTAACTAGACCCAAGGACATGGAGACTTTGTTTGTTTATTTGTGTGTATCAATAAAAGCCATTGAAGCCGTCTTGGTAATGAAAGACAAGGAGTCTTAGAAACCTACTTATTTCATTGGAGTGGACTATAGGCATCAGAAACAGTGTGATTACAAACCCTCATGAGAAAGGATGCATGTTATGTTTCCGTGAGTTGGAGGATTCATCTCATCTGTTCTTTAACTGCCCAAAATCTATCTTGGTGTGGAATAAAGTGTGCGATTGGGTGGATATTGATCGTATTTTGGAATCGAATTGTAGTGATCATGTTCTGTTATGGGGTCTGCGCTTAAAAGGAAGAAGTAAGGCAAATTCGATTAATTCCATTTGGTTTATTGTTTGTTGGAATATTTAGAGGTGTAGGAACAACATCTTATTTAATGATGAGATTTGTAATGTAGATTCTGTTGGAACTGGGTTCCAAGAAAGATGAATATTTGAGAGAAGAAGAAGAAGAAAGAGAGAGAGAAAATAAGAAGAAATTAGGGTTTTGAGAACCTTGTAAAATTTTATTATGAAACTGCTGTTTATTACAAATTACAATGCCCTTTATATAGGCTATCAAAGCCCAGGCCCAAAACAATCAATTTGACACAAACTAGCAATTCGACATAACTCCTTATCAGCTATATTCGACGCTGTCGAATAGAGCTGACCTACACAACACTACAACTATTCGACTGACTATATACAACTTCGACCAAAACCTATAAAACCCTTCGACTTCGACAAACTAACATGAATTACTTCTAACACACCACCTAATTCATGTTTTCGAGACTTCTCATCCCAATGCTTTTCTTTAACTCGTCGAATCTGATTTTCTTCAAAGGTTTGGTGAGTATGTCAGCTAGTTGAACTTCAGTCTTGCAATATTCAAGATCCAGCTTCCCTCTGTTTACTTAATCCCTGAGAAAATGATACCTTCTTTCTATGTGTTTACTTCGACCATGATACATAGGATGATTGGCAAGATCAATAGCTGACTTGTTGTCTACAAACAATTTCATCTTCCCAGGTTCCTTGATCTTGAGTTCTTCGAGCAACATATCTATCCATGCTGCCTGACATGCTGCATACGATGCAGCTACATACTCAGCTTCACATGATGACAAAGCCACAATGCTTTGTTTCCTCGAACTCCAAGAGATTGGAGCTCCTTCGATCATGAAAATATAGCCTGCAGTACTTTTCTTCTCATCTTGGTCTCCACTAAAATCTGAATCAGTATAACCATATACCTCCACATCTTTCGACTTGGACTTATTTCGACATGGCATCAGCACACCATGATCAATCGTACCTTTAATGTATCTCAGCACTCTCTTTACTGCAATAAGATGACATTCTTGGGGTTTCTCCATAAATCGACTTAACAATCCGACACTCTGACAAATGTCCGGCCTTGTATTGCAAAGATACCTCAAGGATCTAATAATTTGTTTGTACAGTGTCGAACTTACAAACTCATCATCAGTTACCTTCTTCAACTTTGCTCCTGTTTCCAATGGAGTTGTTGCAGCTTTACAGTCAGTCATCTTGAACCTGTTCAAGATGTCTTGAGCATACTTCTTCTGGTGCAGGAACACACCTTCAGCTGTGTCTTTGACTTCCATCCCTAAGAAATATGACAAATTCCCTAGGTCGGACATTTCGAACTCTTGCATTAGCTTCGACTTAACTTTTCTTATCTCAGCTTCACTTGCACCTGTAATTAGCAAATCATCAACGTACAGACATAAAATGATTTGACTATCATTGTCAACATCATTTATGTACACTCCATGCTCAGACACACACTTTGTGAACCCTGCTTTGATTAGGAAACTATCTATTCTTTTTTTCCAAGCCCTTGAGGCTTGCTTCAATCCATAGAGAGCCTTCCTCAATCTGTACACCTTCGACTCCTGCCCTTTGACCTCAAATCCTAGTTGTTGACTGACATATACTTCTTCCTCCAAAGGTCCATTCAAAAATGCTGATTTTACATCCAACTGATGTATCTTCCATCCTCTGTATGCTGCTGTCGAAACAACAATCCTGATTGTTTCCAACCTAGCCACTGGCGCATAGACTTTATTGAAATCAATACCAGGTTTCTGCAGAAATCCTCTTGCCACTAGTCTTGCCTTATGCTTGGCAATTTCACCATTTGGCCTTCGTTTCAGCTTGTAAATCCATTTCACATCAATAGGCTTCTTGCTGGCTCTTTCGACAAGTTCCCAGGTATTGTTCTTCTCGATTGCCCTGAGTTCTTCCTTCATGGCTTCACACCAATTCGAATCATTCATGGCTTCATCCAAATTAATTGGTTCTGCTTCAACCATCATCATTGCTTCTTCTATTAAGTCACCATCTGCATCGATTGCATTATCTGGAAATCTCTCATATCCAGCTAACCTTGTCGACTCAGCTCTTGTTCTAGTTGACCTTCTAACATTCTGCTCAGGAGGTTCTTCATTTCGACTTGTCGTGGCCTCAGTTTGTTGGTCTTCTTCACACACCGTCAGAACTGTCTCTTCCATCTGTCGACCAGTATCCTGTCGAACTGACCCATGACTCCACTCCCAATTTTGTTTTTCATCTACCAGAACATCTCGACTGATCACAAATTTATCATCTTCTGGTGAATATAGTCTATATGCACCAGTCGAATGATAACCTATGAGCACCATGGTTTGACTTCGATCATCTAGTTTTGTTCTCAATTGCTCAGGAACATGCCTGAAACATATTGATCCAAAAACTCTAAAATGACTGACATTTGGCTTCTCACCTGTCCAAGCTTCAAAAGGAGTCTTCTCGACTAGCTTCTTCGTTGGACATCTATTCAGAATGTATACTGCTGTCGAAGCTGCTTCAGCCCAAAATCTCTTTGGCACCTCTTTAGCCTTCAACATACTTCTCGTCATATTCAGTATACTTCTATTCTTCCTCTCAGCTATTCCATTGTGTTGAGCTGTATAGGGTGCAATTACCTCATGCTCTATACCTTCCTCTTCACAAAATCTAGCAAACTCTCGAGAGGTGTATTCACCACCACCATCAGTTCTCAGTTTCTTTAGCTTGCAGCCACTTTGCTTTTCGACAAGCAACTTAAACTTCTTGAACTTTGTGAATACTTCACTCTTACTTTCAATCATATAAATCCACATATATCTGGTGAATTCATCAATGAAAGTTAAGAAGTAACGCTTTCCACCATTCGACTTAACTTCAAAAGGTCCACATACGTCAGAATGAACAAGTTCCAACTTTCCTTTCGACTTAATTGGCAGATCATGTTTGAATGCTTTTCTAGCCTGCTTTGCTTTGCAGCATTCTTCACACACATGATTTGGTTCCTTCACTTGAGGTAAACCATACACCATCTTCTTCTGATTCAGCATACCCAAACTCCTAAAGTTTAGATGCCCATATCTATGATGCCATAGCCAATTCTTTTCCTCTTCCGTAGTTGACGCAAGACATTCATGATTAATCATGTTAATCTGAACTTTAAAAGTCTTGTTATCAGCCAATGGTGCTTTCAGTACCAACCTACCATCAGCATGATACACCTTCATTTGATTATTCTCCAGCTTCATATTATGTCCTTTGGCAAGTAATTGACCTATACTTATCAAGTTACTTGTCATAGAAGGCACATACAACACATCAATAATGTTGGCTTTTCTACCATCTCTTCTCATTACAGATATGTTTCCTCTTCCACCTGACGTAATCTGTCTACCATCTGCAAACTTTATCACCTTCTTAACTGATTCATCAAGCTTGTTGAACCAGTTCTTGTTACCAGTCATGTGGTTGCTGCAACCTGAATCAAGATACCACAAATTCGTTTCATCATCATTCGACTGAGTGTCTGCCATTAGTAGCACACCTTCAGAATCACTCTCTCCTGCCTGTGAATATTGCGCTTTGTCACTTTCTTTTGCTCGTGTTTCCTTCTTCTTTCGACAGTCTCGAGCATAATGACCAAAACTTTGGCAATTGTAACACTGCACGTCTTTCATATCAACTTTCTTCCCAGAATACTTGTTGCCCATGA
The DNA here is from genome assembly GCA_022829125.1 of Lathyrus tuberosus. Taxonomy (NCBI): domain Eukaryota; kingdom Viridiplantae; phylum Streptophyta; class Magnoliopsida; order Fabales; family Fabaceae; genus Lathyrus; species Lathyrus tuberosus. Next base: position 1,412,214 of record JALAZF010000839.1, read on the forward strand.
CTTTCTTTGAATCATCATGATTCTTTGAATTCTTGCTTGACTTCTCATCACCAGCAAGATTCCTTCCCTGCTTCGCCTTCCCAGATTTCTTGGTGAATTTCGCTTGTAGTGCTTGGTCCGATACCTTTTCTCTTTCTGAATCTCTTTGCTTCAGTCTCATTCATGCGCTTCCAAAGAAGCCTGTAGCTCTTCAACCTTCATCTCAGCAAGATTCTTGCACTCTTCAATTGACACTACAATGTAATCAAAATTATAGTCAGAGATCTTAGTACCTTCTCAATCTTCTGCAAATCTGTGATTGTTTCTCCACAAGACTTCATCTGGTTCGTCAGCATCACCAATCTTGAAAAGAACTCCGAAACTGATTCATCTTCCTTCATTTGAATCATCTCGTATTGCTTTCTCAAGGTTTGCAGCTTCACCCTCTTCAGTTTCTCATCACCTCCATACAAGTTCTTTAACTTGTCCCACGCTTCTTTCGCAGATTCTTCTTCAATAATTTTCTCAAACACATTCGGATCCACACACTGGTGAATCAAGAACAACACTTTGCCATCTTTCTTCCGTTGATCCTTGTACGCAGCTTTTTGTTCATCAGTAGCATTTGCCCCCAATTCCGTTACACCATCATTCACGATTTCAACCACATCTTGAAATCTGAAGATAACCCTCATCTGCGCCACCCATCGTTGGTAGTTTTCCCCTTTGAAAACTGGTAGATTCGCTGGGAATTGTGTGGACGTTGTTGTTCCGTTTGCCATTAGATTATCTCTGAATCGCAACCGGGCTCCTTGATACCAATTGTTGGAACTGGGTTCCAAGAAAGATGAATATTTGAGAGAAGAAGAAGAAGAAAGAGAGAGAGAAAATAAGAAGAAATTAGGGTTTTGAGAACCTTGTAAAATTTTATTATGAAGCTGCTGTTTATTACAAATTACAATGCCCTTTATATAGGCTATCAAAGCCCAGGCCCAAAACAATCAATTCGACACAAACTAGCAATTCGACTGAACTCCTTATCAGCTATATTTGACGTTGTCGAATACAGCTGACCTACACAACACTACAACTATTCGACTGACTATATACAACTTCAACCAAAACCTATAAAACCCTTCGACTTCGACAAACTAACATGAATTACTTCTAACAGATTCCATATTTGCCGGTATTGTTACTACTTCGTGGAATTGGTTGATTCTAGAAAGTCGTAATAGACGGCATTGTAGTCTTTACGAGTGGTCTAAATTTCCTTTTGATTGGTTGTAGGTGTGGGGTTTATTTTGTAAGGTTGGTTTCGGTTATTCCCACGATTGTTGGGTTGTATTCCATTTTTGGTTCGAGATGCCCTTAATCTCTTATTAATAAATCTTGCTTATAAAAAAAAAAACAATGAGGTTAGAAACCCCAGCATCCAGCAACAAGCCATACTACATAACATGTTTGGTCGATCTTTATATGACTACAGGTATGGGAGTCACAAACGTAATTCTCAAGACAGACTCTAATACAGTGATGTCCAATACAATGGGACTACTAGGAGGAGGACCTAACCATGAAACAATACTTGATGATTGTGAAGGCCTCTACCAAAAAATTTCAAAAAGGGGGATGTGCATCATATACTTAAGAAGTAAAACTCGTGGTCGTGTCTAAACTAACCATCTCTAAGGTCATATGGTGATTGCAACAAAACGGTGATACCTGAAATATACTCTTTTATTAAAATTTTGGGAGGGATATTTAAAAACTTGTCTGGGAGATTATGGGTTTATTGGGGTTTTGGGATGGTTGAGGATAATTAATGTGTTGTAATAATTTTCATTTAGTGTTATTTTTAGTTGTCATTTGACAACAACCATGGTTTTTATATGATTTTGGAGTTTCCACATTAAATTTGTATATCACTATTGTGTTTCTCTTTTTATTTATGCATTTGTTTTTCTTAACAATTAGTATGAAGTGCCTTGGTTTGACGAGGTATAATACTTTTAGTATGCATTGTGATTGCATTTTGTTTTATCTTCCACATTAAAAAAGAAATTTTATACTCTTTGTTTGTTGGAAAATATGTTTTTGTGCATATAAGGTTTTGCTTGCAATGTCAAGTTTTTCTTATGCGGTGACGTTTGACTTAGTGAAATTAAATGGAAAAATAAATTATTCTTTGTGGAAAATTCAAGTCAAAGATGTTTTGCAATAATTAGGATTACACAAGGTATTGAAAGGAAACATTTCCAGCATGGACAACGAGAAGTGAGATGAACTAGATTTGAAAGTTTTGAGAACTACTGCATGTCTTTGGCTAGAAATATTCTTGAGAATGTTCTTGATACTTCGTCTTCCAAAGATTTTTGAAAGAAACTTGGATGGTTGTGACAAGGAAAGGATATTTTAAATTAGTTGTTGTATAATGAGCAATTTCATACTTTGTGTATGGATGAACATACAAAAGTTTTTAATTATTCAATTGTTCTCAATCATATTGTTTGTGAATTATAAACTATTAGAGTCAAGATTGATGATAGAGATAAAGTTTTAGGACTCATATGGTCTCTTCTACCTTCCTATAAAAATATTAAACTTGTTTTGATATTTGAGAAGTAAATTTTTTATTTCGAAGAAGTTGTTGGTAAACTTATTTTCGAGAATATTGAAGGGTAAGGATAACACTTTATCAAACTTAATGTTGGTTGCTAGAGGAATACTTTAAGTGAAGAAAAACATTGAAATGGGTTGAGATGTTGAAAGTGTGGAATGATTGGGCATGTAAGGGTTGCGAGTCAAATGCTAGCAATCTCTCCCTCACTATTGAAGATGATGTTATTTTATGAAAATTGAGAAGCGTGTCCTCATTGTCATGCCCTAATTTTCTCCTTTACCATTTCATTCACCTCTCATTGCATTTGCATCATTTGTATATTGCCATTTCATGTGCATCACATAATGAAGTACTAATTTTGAGTCTTTCTTTGCCAAGTTCCATTCATACCATGGTCATGCCATTATTACATATCACATTTTGAATTTGAATTACAAAAAGGGGTTGAATTTCTTTCATCCATGTTCAATTTTTGAGTTACCACATAATATCATTGTCATCATCATTTTGAATAACAAGAGTCAAGGTTGGGTTAGCAAGTTTGAATTCATCTTGAATATCAATTCATGTCATTCACTAATCATTCATTAATCATGTTTAATTTGCAAAGAAAAAAACAATAAAGATAGGTGAAACCATTTTTGGACTTTAGATTTCATGTTTGTTTTTCTCATCACATCATCTCATCTTGCGGGTTCCTTCATAAACAAGTTAACATCGCCATTTGAAAATATAAAAAGGAAAAGTTTAAGGTTGAGTTCGATTAATTTTTATTGCACAAGTTTTGTTGGGCATTGCCATCATGATCAATTGCTAACTTTTGAATCAAATTCAAGGTAGTTACTACATGCTCATGGTTCCATTGTCATTTCAATCTAAATTAACAAAATAATAAGAAATAAACCAAATGAAATGAATTTAATTGGAACTGAATTTTACAAAGAAAATAAATGGGTTTTCATTCATAATCAATCTTGATTCATAGTACACTTACATGAAGAAGATTACATCAATGCATTGTACATGGTACACCTAAGCAACCATTCGGATCACTCTCTCCACTCCCCACAAAATTAGAGTCAAATCCTCATTGATTTCATCTCAATTTTTCCTCGTCCTTATCCAAATTACAACTCACACACTACACAGTCTAATCTCGCACGAGTTTGGATTTGATTCTCACCAAAATATCTGATTTCACACACTTGAAATCAGAATTTTACACACTCACATACTCATCTAAATCAACCATAATTGGACTATAAATCCTAACTAATTATCTACTCACCAGCCACAAATTGAACCTGAAAAATTCAGAGCACGAAACACTGTTAAAACACCAAAATATGTAGCCCCTCCAACCTCCCATAACCTTCGGTCAAAGCTCAATTGCATGGTTTTAAATTGCGGTTACGGATGCGGTTGCGGTTTCGTGTATTGCGATTGCGGCAGTTGCAGTTGCGATGCGTATTGCGGCCATTGCAGCGTGAATTTTTATTGAAAGATATTTGAAATATACCATTGAAAAACTCTTGATGTTAATCTTTTATACTACAAATGAGATGTAAATTGAGTTTTTTGATCTCAAAGTTTGAGTTATGATGAAAATATGTGAAAAAACATGGATGAAGTTGTTTGATGCGAATTTTAATGTAGTTGGATGTGTGATTTCAAATCACACCGCGATTGCAGTCCGATGCAGATACAGTGACTACCACATCAGCAATATTGCAGCCGCAATTGCGGTTGCGGGCCGCAATTTAAAACCATGCATTGTTGAGCAATTAGAGCTTCACACTGAAGCTCTAATTGGATAAGCTTAAACTTAATCCACTTAAACCTTCAAGCATCACCAACATCATGAATCAAATTCAGAGAAAAGAAGGGAGTAGAAGAGGAGACTCAAACAAGTAGAAGAAGAAGAAGAATAAGAAGGAGGAAGAAGAAGAAATTGTCTGGATTTTCTCCTTCATTGAAGTAGCTTGACTTCTGATTTGGTACTTATGGAGATTTCTTCTTTGTTTTTTAGACTTATTTAGGGTTGTTGTTTACTTGATTACCCCTTCCTCATGTTGATTTTGCATTAATTGTATTTATTTTCAATGAACTAATGAATTGAGGTTTATAGGGTTCTTGAGGGGTGGGGTTCGATCGGACTGAATGATTACTTTTTATGTTGCTTTGATGTTTGATTCATGATTACAGTTTTATTCTAGCTATGGTGTAGGTTTGACGTATGTGGTTTTGAGGTGTTTTAACGAATTCTGAAAGTTTGCTCAACAACATCCATGTGTTTTTGTAACAATTTCTACACAGTGTTATTTTTTATTAACATTCTCTAGTTTTGGAGTTTTCATGTTAAATTCTTATGTTGTTATTTTGTTGTTCATTTTCTTTATGCATTTGTTTTTCCTAACACCTAGCATTTCATTGTCGACTTATTCTATATATTTAATTTTAGAAAATTTTAAGTATTTATATAATTATGACTGTCAAATTATTATTTGTATAAACAAGGAAACTCCATGTATTTCATAATTAATCAAAGAAACCATATAAAAAGGAGTTTCATAAAAATTAATATGAATGTGCTTGCAAGACTATCAACAACCTTATTAACATGTTTTATAGCGCGCATTGCGCAAGTCCTATTCTAGTTTTTCATAGTCAAAGAGCATATTTCTTTTCTCAGCTCAATTGCTTGAAGAAAACAAAATTACTATCTGAGAACTAAACAATTACTCGCTTAACTCTAAGTTCAACAACTAAAGTTTTCTTGGAACGGTTGGGTTTCCTCCTTTAACCTCGTTCTTTGCTTGCATCCTTTCCTCTTCTCTAATTTCTTTTGCTTCCCCGTTTTGGTTTTCTTCTTCTTCGGAAGCTGTGTTGTCGTGTCTTTCTCTCGGTTCCGATCTAGTGAAGCTTAAGTGATATCTTTGGCTTAAATTCCTAGCTTTCGAGTTTAGGGGCCTTGGTATTACTCTAGTCTTTACTTTGGGTCGGTCTGAGAGGTGTTCTCTCGTCTTCATTGGCTGTTGGTTTCTGTTCGCTCGTTGGTTTCTGATTTTTGGTCTTCTTCGTTCTACTGGTTGATATGGCTTGGGAGAGGGTGCGTAAAAAGTCTTGGAAATCGGGTAGTGGTGGGTTTTCAGTGTGGAAGGAGAACTTTGGCAGAGGATCTGGGATCGGAGAACCAACTACTTCTTTCTTTGTAACAGAGTTCCCTGATAAGATGAATGCTAGAGATTTGTTCAAGGTCTTTAAGGTGCATGGTGTTATTTCTGAGGTCTACATTCCAGCTAAAAGGGATATTCGTGGAAAACGCTTCGGTTTTGCAAAGTTTAAGAAAGTACATGACTGTCGCATTCTAGCATGTAACCTTGATAGCATTTCTATTGAAGGCAGGAAACTTCATGTTAATATTCCCAGATTTGGGATGGAGTTCAATCAGGCTAACCAGTCGTTCGTCAAACTGAAGAAGTATTCTAATCCCCAGTATTTAGGAAGGAAGATGGAGAACCATTTCAGCGCTGATAGATCCTTAGAGGTGGATTCGGAGTATTTGGAGAGGCTTAAGAAAGCTAGAGTGGGTGAAGTTATGGAGGGGGAAACGCTTTCAACATCCAGAGGATTATTAACGAGGAAGGGTACTTTAACATTAAAGTTACTCCTTTGGGGGCGTCTATTTGCTTATTGGAAGAGATTGCAGGAGGAGATATTGAAGACTTCTTGAAGGAATCCTCATATTGGCTGGATGTGTGGTTCAAAGAAGTTAGATTGTGGACTCCGGAGCAGATAGATAGAGATAGATTTGTATGGGTGAAGTGTTTTGGTTTACCTGGTTGTGCTTGGATCGATGAGAACTTTCGGTTGGTTTCATCTTCATTGGGCTCTTTTATAAAGTGTGATGAGATTACCAGGAGCAGGTCCCGTCTTGACATGGGAAGGCTGCTTATCAAAACTAAGATGGGTGTTATTCTGGGTTCTAAGGTTAGTGTGGTCGTGAACAACTGCAGTTATTCAATATCTTTTTATGAAGACTTTTCTTGTGGTCAGGCTGAAGTCCAGATGGAGGTTGAAGATGAAGTGGTAGATTCAGAGGACTTTGATTCCTCCCATCCGTTTGTTTCTGAAGGCGCGTGGGAATCCAACGATGGGGAAGAGAGTGAGGACTCGAGTGTATCAAAAACTTTGCCTATTTTGAGTGAACCTTTGCATGTTGATCAAGTGTCAGAAGGAGGACGTATTTTATCTGATAACATGTCTATTGTTAGTGATAGTTTAGGTTCAGGTTTTGCAGGGGGTAGGTCAAAGGAGTATGATGTTAACAACAAACCTGAACCTAGGGTGGGGCCTATCCCTGGTAGCAGAGGAGATGTCCCAGATCTTTTCGTACGCTGTGAAAAGAGGGTTGGTTCAGAAGGAACCAAATCTTTTGAGCATGTGGTTGAGAATGAGATTAACTTATTAAGTGGTAAAGGTGACTTTCAGAATAACTTAATTGAGGGTGAACTTTTTGTGGATTTGGGTCCCACCAATCCGATTTCTGGTCCTCCTGGTGGGCTTATTGGGCCTTCAAACTGGTGTAATAAAAAAAAGAAAAAGTTACTTCACGAGGTATACAATTGTATCAAAATCCCATACACCCCCTCCTACTTTTCTACACTTCTGCATTCGGCTTTGAAAGACATTGATCATTACCCTAAAGTGAGTCAGGATAGGGTGGCAAACAAAAGAAGATCGATCAGATTAACTCCTGATGAGTCTAATTCTTCCCTTCTGTGTTGTGAGTCCATCACAGATACTGATGTGGCTAGAGGGAATATGAGATGCCGGAAAGTACTTGACGAAGTTCCTTCTAAAGTGCGCAGGTCGTTGAAGAAATTGGGGCTTGTTGGTGACATTGAAGATGTTAAGTTGGATAGTGTTTTGAGGAAATTAGATGCTGACGACAAGGTTGCCAGGTCTGGTAAGAAGAATGTAGCTACAGTTGAAGTATGAATATTGTTACCTATAATGTTTGTGGGTGTTGCAGCTCTTTGAAGAGAAGAAGAATTTCCTAAACTCTTCTTAGAGGGAATGCTGATATTTGTCTTTTACAAGAAACTAAAGTTATGAAGATGGATTCTAACTTGGTTCATAGCATGTGGAGAAATCACGATGTTGAGTGGTCTGGTGTGAATGCTCAGGGCAGATCCGGTGGGATTATCATAATGTGGAATTCTAAGTCGATTTCTTCTTGCGCTAGCTTTAGAGGTAACGGTTTTCTGGGTCTGCATTTCATTTGGAAAAATCAGAGACTGACAGTGGTTAACGTCTATTCCCCTTGTGGCATCAATGATAAAAAGAGACTTTGGAGGAATTTGGTTGAAGTTAAGAGTAGGTTTCCTGGTGATGGGTGGATTGTGGGTGGGGATTTCAACGCTGTGAAAAGTTGTCATGAAAGGAAATGAGTTAGTATTGGTAGTAGTTCTGATATGTTGGATTTTGGCTGTTTCATTGGAGTTTTGGATCTAGTTGATCTCCCGGTTACTGGTAATACTTTTACGTGGTTTAATTCCAATGGAAGGAGCAGGAGTAGGCTGGATAGATTTTTGGTGGATAATCTCGCTATTTCCATTTTGTCTTTGAAGAATCAAGAGGTAGGTGATAGAGACGTTTCGGATCTTCAGCCAGTTTGGTTGAGAACTAATAATGTCAACTGGGGTCCTAAGCCTTTCAGGACCTTTAATTGTTGGCTGTCTCATAAGGAGTTTATGTCGTTTGTCAAGCATTGTTGGAACTCTTACCATTTCTCAGGTGGTTATTCTTTTATTCTGCTCAAGAAATTTCAAGCTCTTAAAGTTGATTTAAGAAGTTGGAACATTAAAGTGTTTGGGTGGATGGATTTATCAATTAAAGATAAAGTCCAGAAGTTAAATCAGATTGAGTTGGATTCAGACTGGGATAATGGTAGTCATAGTGATGAGGTCAGAAGGGAAAGGTTAAAAACTCAAGAAGAGGTTTGGAAGAACTTGAGACTCAAAGAAAGCATGTTGGCTCAGAAGTCCCGTATGAAGTGGGTTCAAGATGGTGATCTCAACACTAAATAATACCCTGAAAGTGAGGAATCGTTCGAACCAAATATCTGTTATCAAAGTAGGAGATGTTCTTGTGGAAGATCCGGAGGAGAAAAAATCTGAAGGGTGCAGTTTTTCAAGGACAGGTACCAACAATAGGTTTTGTGCAAGGTTAGTTGTAATTTTGAGTTTATATCTCGTATGGATGATAATTTTCGTTTATTCATTGACTCTGATTTTGGAGCGGAAGATGTGAAAGTAGCAGTGTTTAGTTGTAACGGCGACAAATGTCCTGGGGTTAACGGATTCAATTTCAAGTTCATTAAGTCGTGTTGGGATGTTTTAGGTGGTGATTTCTCTAACTGTATCCTGGATTTCTTCAAAACGGGATATCTACCAAAAATGTTTGTTTCCTCATTCATATCCTTGGTGCCCAAAGTAGAGAACCCGCAGCATTTTGATGACTTCAGGCTTATTAGCTTGGTGAGCTGTGTCACTAAGGTTATCTCTAAGATGCTTGCCAGTTAATTGGGAAAGATCATTCATAAGCTGGTCTTTTTTTCTCAAACAGCTTTTATTCCAGGGCGACAGATATTTGACGGCATCCTTTTGGAAAACAAAGTTGCGGATTACGCCAAAAAGTTTAAGAAGGGGTGTTTGTTCTTTAAAGTAGATTTCGCTAAGGCGTATGACTGTGTGGATTGGTCGTATCTTGAAGATATGATGGTCAAGATGGGATTTGGGTGTAATTGGCTGAAATGGATTCAAGGTTCTGTTTTCAATAGCTACATGTCAATCTTGATCAACGCGAGCCCTTCGAGGGATTTCAAAGTGGGGAGGGGGTTAAAGCAAGGCGACCCGCTAGCTCCATACTTATTTGGTATAGCCTCTGAGGGATTGGCAAGTCTTACTAGGTCTGCTTCTGCTAACTCTTTGCTATCTGAGTTTAAGATTCATGATACTTCTTCTGTCAGTATTTTGCAGTTTGCCGACGATACCCTCCTTATTGGAGATGGTTCGGCCACTAATATCTGGGCTTTTAAATCCATCTTGCGTGCGTTCGAATTGTCCTCTGGGCTCAAAATCAACTATTATAAAAGCTGTTTATTTGGGATTGGAGTGGATACAGATTTTCTGGTTGCTGCTGAAGCTTTTCTGAATTGTAAAACGGGAAGACTTCCTTTTAAATTTCTGGGTTTGACAGTCGGAGGGAACCCTCGTCGGTACTTATTCTGGAAATTGACTATTGATAGATTTAGGAACAGGTTTTCTTCTTAGACAGGAAGGACATTGTCAATTGGTGGTAGAGTGTCTCTCATCAATTCAGTTCTGGTTAGTTTGCCCACCCATGCGCTGGCGTTTTTTAAGGCCCCTAAGAAGGTTGTGAACGAGATTATCAGTATTCAGCGACATTTTCTTTGGGTTGGCGCCTCTGCCAACAATTATATTCCTTGGATTTCGTGGAATTGAGTTTGTAAACCTAAGGAATTTGGTGGTCTTGGAATCAAACACTTAGGGCGGTTCAATCGTGCATTGCTCGCAAAATGGTTGTGGAAGTTTGTTGCTGGCAGCAATGAATTATGGAGGAAAACTCTCGTCACCAGATACGGTAACTTGAGTATTAAAGTTCAAACTTACCAGGATGTTGGCAGACTGAAGACAGATTCTCCTTGGATGTCTGATATTCTTTCGAACGCAGTTACTGATCTTCATGAAAATTTCTGTGATTTTTTGGATTGTTCTATAGGTGGAGGGGAAGATGTAGCATTTTGGCAGTCCTCTTGGGCTGGAAATTTGCCGTTGAAAGTTCAATTTCCTTCCCTGTTTAAAAACTGCAGTTATAAGACATTGTCAGTTAGTCAGATGGGAGTATGGGAATGAGCTCAATGGCAGTGGAAAACTCCCTCATTGGTGGACAGCGCTAATGCTGGATATTCCGAGTTAGAAAGGAGGACCTACAATTTATTTCTGGATAATTTCTCTGCTGTTAAAGAGGCTTCTGATAATTGGCATTGGATGCTTGATGATTCTAAGGTGTATTCTGTTAATTCCTATTACCATTTCTTGAATTCGTTTGATTTAGTGGAGCTCCATCCTGAAATTGCCGAATCGTTGAGGTTACTTTGGAAGACGGTGATGCCGATGAAAGTCCATATTTTTTGTTGGAGATTGGTTCTTGATAGGCTTCCGACGAGATGTAACTAGGAGAAAAGAGGAGTTATGGTTAATGAGCATGAAAACGTATGCGTGTTTTGTTTCCGTAATCTTGAGGATAATGCTCATCTCTTTTTCTCGTGTCATTTCTCTTTATTGGTGTGGGGCAAGATCTGTGATTGGGTTAATATTAGTAGAATTACGGAAGATTCTTGCAGTCGCCATATGAAGGCTTGGAACGTGAATCTTAAAGGTAGAGGTAAAGTGGGAAAGATAAACTCTATATGGTTTATGTCTTGTTGGATCTTATGAAAGACTAGAAATAATATATTGTTTAATGATGCTTTGTATAATGTGGAAGATATTGTTAGTCTTATTAAAGTAGTATCTTGGAATTGGTTGATTTTAGGTCATGAAGACAGTAGAAAGTGTAGTCTGTACGAATGGCATAAATTTCCGTTCGATTTTTTGTAATTGCTCTCCTTGAGTTTGGAGGGTTGTTTTGGTTTGAGATTCCATTAATCTCCTATTAATGAATTGCTTATAAAAAAAAACATGTTTTATAGCAAAAACTATCTTGTAGTTTGGGTAAAAATATAAAATATCAAAAATTTATTAAAAAGTGATCTTAATTTAGAGACTATAATTTTATATTTAGTAGCGCATTTACAATTATTTTTACAATTCAATTTAAATTTGAATGGAATTGTAAAAATAATTGTAAATGCACTAATAAATATAGAAATATATTAAAATTGAAATGATAAGAGAATAGTATGAATTTTTCCTTCCATCATTAAATTATATTAGTTTTAAAAAAAATTGTTGATTTATAAGTATCAACAATTTCTTTACATTGGTAAATTATGAGAAAATACAAATACATTTTGTTATAAAAGATTGAACTTTTAACTAACAACTAATACTCATCTAACTCAACTAGGCGTTTTTATCCTTTTGTTGAAAATTCTTGGAAGAACATTGTTGTGGAGGGAAGAAAAGATTTTGTTCTCAAGGAGAAGTTGCACCTTTTAAAAGAAAGGCTTAAGTGGTGGAACTCTAATGCTTTTGGAAGGGTCAATTTGGAGATGGAGGAGGGGGTGAGGGAGTTGAACGTTGTAGATGACACTGAAGTAGACTTCGGGGATGTGGTGGGTGAGAAGGAGTTGGTGGCTAAGAAAATGTTGGCGAATGGGAAATTTTGGCTTAATCTTAGGATTAAGGAAAACATGATCATTCAAAAGTCAAGACTTAAGTGGTTAAGTGATGGTGATACCAATAGTAATTTTTTCCATAGAGTTATGAAGGAAAGGAGGAGGCGCAATTTCTTAGGTTCCATTGTCACGGACAATGGAGTTGTGGACAAAGTGGGGGAGGTTAAGGAGGAGGTTAGGAGTCACTTTGCGGCTAAGTTTCTTGAGCCAGATGTTGAGAGACCCGTGCTTGGTGGTCTTGTGTTTAAGAGCATTAGTGGCATGGATCGATCCCTTCTTGAAGGACCGTTTTCGGAAGAAGAGATTAGGGATGCGATTTGGAGTTGTGAGGGATCTAAAAGTCTGGGCCCCGATGGATATTCTTTCTTTTTTATTAAAAAGTGTTGGAATTTCATGAAGGAGGAGTTTATTGGTTGTTTCCTTAGTTTTCATTCCGGAGCTATGTTTTCTAAAGCTTTTACTTCCTCTTTCTTGACTCTAGTTCCTAAATCTTCTAATCCGTTAAGTTTGGATGATTATAGGCCCATTTGTCTTGTGGGTTGTGTGTATAAAGCTTTATCTAAGCTCTTGGCGGCTAGACTTAAAGTGGTGTTGAACTCGATTATCTCGGATTCTCAAAGTGCTTTTGTTCCGGGAAGACAACTATTAGATGGTGTTGTGGTGGCTAATGAATTGGTGGATTTTGCTAAAAAGGAGGAAAGAAGTTGTTTGCTATTCAAATTTGATTTCAAGAAGGCTTACGATAAGGTTAGTTGGAATTTTCTTAGATTCATGTTAAGGAAAATGGGCTTTGGGGAAGTGTGGATGAAGTGGATGGAAACTTTAGTGCTTAATAGTAAAATGTCGATTTTGGTTAATGGTAGTCCTGCTAAGGAGTTTGTGGTGGAGAGAGGTTTGAGACAAGGAGATCATTTTTCTCCTTTTCTTTATGTGATAGTGGCGGAAGGGTTGAGGGGTATGGTTTCAAAGTCGGTGGAGAATGAGGAGTTCGAAGGTTTTAACTTAAAGAGGTGTTTTATTGATATTCTTCAATTCGCGGATGACACTTTACTTATAGGGGAAGGAAGTTGGAAGCAAGTGTGGGCAATCAAAGCAGTGTTAAGAGGTTTTGAAATAGTCTCTGGTTTGGGTATTAACTTTCACAAGAGCAAACTCATTGGAATTAATATTAGTGATCGGTTCATGGATTTGGCATCTTTCTTCCTTTCTTGTAGGAGGGAGGAGTGTCCATTCATTTTCCTTGGTATTCCTATTGGCTCTAATTCTAATAATTACTCTTTGTGGTCGGATTTGGTGATTAAAATGAAAAGGATGCTTTCTTGTTGGAATAACCGGTTTCTTAGTTTTAGTGGGAGGTTAACTTTATTAAAATCGGTTCTTTCTAGTTTGTCGATTTTTATGCTTTCTTTCTATAAAGCTCCGGTGAAGATCCATAAGGAGATATCTAGTATCCAAAGTAATTTCCTTTGGGGAAGGAAGGAGGGTGAGAGGAAAATTCATTGGGTGAGTTGGAATAAGGTGTGCTTTCCGATTGAAAAAGGGGGTTTGGGTTTGCGTAGGTGGAGGATTTTAATTTGGCACTCCTTAATAAGTGGAGATGGAGGATTCTCACGGAAAACAGAGCTTTATAGTACAAAGTTCTAAAGGAGAGGTATGGTGATATCAATTTGAGGATTGTGGACTCCGGAAAATGCATCAAAAAGAAGATAAGTTGTTCCTTTTGGTGGAGGGATGTCATTGGCTTGGACAAAGCTTTGTCACAAAATTTATTTATTTCTAATTGTAGATTTAAATTTGGAAATGGATACTCTTCCTCCTTTTGGCATTCTTGTTGGTGTATTGACATATGTTTTAAGGACAAATTTCCTTTTCTTTATGAATTATCTTGCCTAAAAGATGTTTCGGTGGCTTGCTTGGGAGGTTTTAGAAGTGAAGGTTGGTATTGGGGAGATTTTGGCATTAATGGTATCGTTGAGGGTGGGGCGGTTACCGAATTATTGGAGTTGAGGTCGGTTTTACAAGATTTCCGGCCGGTTTCTCCGGAGCCGGATTCGGTTCGGTGGTCCGTGGACAATTTGGAGACTTATTCAGTTAGTTCTTTCTACTCTCTTGTTAATTTTTTACGGACTCCTTTCGGTCCCTCGGAGAATTTCGACAAAGTCTTTTCTTTGGTTTTGAAGGGGATAGTTCCGTTAAAATTTAAAGCTTTTGGTTGGAGATGTTTTCTATATAGGCTTCCAACAAAGGATTCTCTTTCTTTTAGAGGTTGTGTTTTTCCGAATAATGATATGAATTGCGTTTTTTGTGTGAACGAAATCGAATCTTTAAAACATATTTTGTTGGATTGTCCGGTGGCTAAAATGGTTTGGAAGGAGGTGGCGGAGTTGGTTGGTTTTGAGGAGGTTGGATCTTGTGTCATTAAGGAGAGTTTCTTAAGGTGGTTTTCCTTTAGTAAAAGGAATAAGGTGAAGAGGGGTAATGAAGGGGTAATTTGGATGGCAACGGGTTGGTCATTATGGTTGATGAGAAATGGCGTTATTTTTAGGAATGTTGTTTGGAATATTTTGGATGTGGTGTGGAATGTCAAGTTGCTTATTTGGAGATGGTCTTATATTGGGAAAATTACCAATTCTAATTATAGCTTTTATGATTTTAGTATGCTTCCCTTGTACTATTTGTCTTAAGGCCTAATTGGTTGTAATTTTCTTTTGCCGAGCTTCGTCTCGATTTTTATAAGTGGGTTCGAGAACCCTTTGTTCTCGCTTTAATGAATTTCTTGCTTACTAAAAAAAACTCAACTAGCACATAATAGTTGAACTATCCCACCTACTCCTTAAAATTATACTATTCACATACAATTTTGATAAATACTTTCATTAATTGTATTAATTTAATACAACTTAAGGAAAAAAAATCAATTGTCCTTATAAGAATAAAATAACATTTATATCTACTTTTTTTTTAATAAATCACCATATATAAAATGAAAAGAAAACAAAGTATAATGTGCAAAAAAGGGACCAAACTAAGACCCTCAACTAGAAAAAGTGAAAATTTACCAGAACAAGCCTATTTCTAGTAAAGTTGCCCCTACTAACATGCGGTAAGTCGGACCACTACACATAAATTTTTAATGAAAGATCTAAATTAGCTAGTTTATCTACATAATGGTTTTCTTCTCTATAAACTTGAGTAATAAAAAAGTCATGCTAAGAAGCCTAGTAATACAATTTTCTCATCTACTTCCTAACTACTAAGGAACCATCAAAGGATCACTAAATGCAAGAATGGTGAGTTTAGAGAAATTCAGTGTGATTGGTATATGATAAGATATAGTAGAATTATTAAATCTAAAAGTTCTTAATAATGGTCCACTATGAACCACTTATTAGGGGTGGGAACACCAGTAAGAGGAGAAGAATTGGAAAAGTTATAGAATCGGGAAAGGCAGATGTGTTCTTCATTCAGGAAATAAAATTGAAGCCTGTTGACGCAGAAATGGCCAATAGTTTTTGGCCTCATCACAAGGTAGGGTGTTCCTTCTCTAAATCATCTGGTTTTTTGGGAGGGTTGTAAATGATCTAGAAGGAAGATATTTTTGATCTTATTTTCTCTTTCAAAGGAGATGGTTTCCTGGGCTTAAGAGTTCTCTGGAACGGTCATTTTTATTATTTTGTTAATATATATTCTTCATGTTGTATTGTTAAGAAGCGTCATTTGTGGAAGAATATTATCGAGTTAAAGAAGAAGTATGTCGATGGGAAGTGGTATGTAGGAGGGGACTTCAATTGTTGAAATTCTGGCATAGCAGATAGCATATGTCCTAACACATACCAAGACATTGTTCTCTACATAACTTTAAAACAAGAACATAACAAACAGACTGATATTCAGAATATCAGTAATAACAAGACATATGTTTCGACATCTGTTACAACATGTTAATCGAAACTGAACTGTAAATTGCAGAATGATAAACAACACAAAATATGATAACCCATTTTGGTGCAAATCACCTACATCTGGGGGCATACCAAGACAGGAAGAAGAATCCACTATCAGTAGTATAGTTTTATGTAAACAACCGCTGGTTTACAGTAAACAACCTCTAGTTTAACTATCATTACCCAATGGAGACTTTATCATTAGAAGTCACATCTAATTGATAAGAGAAACTCATCTCACTCCCTAAATCACAACATGTGATCACTAACAGTTATAGTCACAATAACTGTATCATCCTACTTGAAAGATGCCTCTTTCAATACAAAGTTCAGTCAAGCATTCTTGACTAACAAGTTAACTCGGATTTGCTTAAAAGCTTTATCCAAGAACAATAAACGATTCATTACCTATGGGTTTCTGAATCTGTACAAGTATCTATGTCTTCCACAATGTATCAAATCGATACAGATGGAGACTTACATCATAAGAAAGCCTACGACTCTCAAAACCATAAATCCTATTTTCTACTTTACAAAAGTGTTACAAAAGGTTCGGTTTTTTTGTCTTAGGTCTTGGTCTTCTTTTATAATCTTCTGCTTCTTTGGGCTTTGAATCTTCTGTTTATCTCTTCCTTGATCCATGTTCTGATTGCTCCTTAAATCTTAGACCAGATTAGCAAAAGCCTGCTATATCAGGTCAAGATGTCAAGACATACGTTAGGACATCATGTCTGATAAGTCTTCTTTCACAAGACTTCTTCATGTTGGAACATCTTGTCCAACATTCTGTTTTATCACAAATTTGCTCAAATCTGCAGAGCCTTCAATTGTGTCATCGGTAATATGGAGAGGAAATGGAGGGTTTTTGTCAATAGGAATTCAGAGATGCTTCAGTTCGCTGAGTTCATTGAGGAGGCTAATTTGATTGATCTTCATTACAAGGGTAATCTTATACTTGGTTTAGTGGTGATGGTAAGGCAATGAGTCACTTAGATCATTTTCTTTTGTTTGATGCTTTGATTTTTAATTGGAGTATTGTTGTGCAATCCATCATTTTCTTTAGTGGTGAGAGAGGTTCATTGGAGGCGGTTGGTACCAGTTTGCCAAACACAGGAAGCTTAGGAGGGGTGACATGCTCCGGTTTAGCATAACAATTATGTCGCATCGTTTTTACGTGGCCGTTGTGAATCGTTGAATGAAGGGTCTAAGGTGTTAGGACATTGAAAGTGAGTTTTTGTAGTGGTTAATGAAATTAGTTAATGATAAAGGTGTAATGTGTGTTTTGGTGATAAGTTTGAAACTCAGTGGTAATTTGTTGTTTAGTTGAATATTGGTTGTAGAACTTGCATAGAAGTCAGAATCAGTCAGTATGTAATCCTAGCTAAACTTGAAGTTATGTTTTGTTATGGCCAAACTTGAAGTAATGTTTTCTTATGGTAATGATGAAGTAGTTTTTCTATTATGATGTGAAGTTTAGTTTTGTTGGTTTGCTTATTAGTCATTAGTAATGCCAAGGAATGTGGAAATTAAACTTATGTGATCAAAAGTGAAGCTGTATAAAATAGAAGAAAATACATGGATGTTAATAGTGAAGAGAATAGTTAATTGAAGGTTGTTATCAGTGAAGAAAATAGAAGAAGGAAAATGAAATTATTTGGAACAGTGTAGGAAACAAATATGAAATGGAAAAACGTTGAAGCAATTTATAGTAATAGGCAAACTACAAATACACGACGTGAAATTTAAAAAAGGGTGGGCTACAAAAGAATTGAATTAAAGGTTCCAAAAATAAATGAATAACTTGCTTGCATGTTACATCCTCCATAACAGTGGTAAAGAAACCAAAAGGCCCTGCAACGAAAAGTAAGAAGAGTGATTTACATGAGTCAATGTAGGATAAAGTATTACAAACAATTTGTAAATATGGTAATGGTGAAAAAGAAACAGGAAAAGCAAAATTTTCGGGAATGAGGAATCTTTTTAAAAAAATATTAAGGAAAATAGACATCATAAAATTAAGTAGCTTTAAAATATCAAAAGTATAATAAAAGTAACAAATAAATGGATATGAAAATGTGGGGTGTTCCAGTAATGAAATAGTTGTGGCATGAGGTGAATAGTTGAGTGGAAGTACCATTTTTATGTTGCCGAAAACTTCTTTGTAGACGACGTTGGTAGTAGAAGACTTAGGTTTGTTGTTTTCGTCATGAATCAAGATTTTGATACCCTTTTTTCTAGTTACCCTTGATATTGCAACGTATAGTTGTCCATGGCTGAAGAGATCTTTTGGGATATAGAGGCCTACCCAATCCAAAGATTGCCCTTGGGATTTATTAATTGTCATGGCATAGGACACAATGATTGGAAATTGTCTCCTGTTGAGTTTGAAAGGCCAAGGTGATTGGGACGGGGACATATCCATTCGTGGAATGTATATGACTTTTCTATGGCCTTTCCCGCCCATTATTTCTGCCTCAAGAACATGGTTCGCCATTTTCGTTACAATTAGCCTTGTCCCATTGCACAAACCTTCGGCTTGATCGATGTTTCTCATAAGCATGATTGGGGTCCCTATCTTTTACCTGATGTGGTGGTTCGGCAAGCCAGACATCCTAAGAGAGCTTAGGAATTCTGGAGTCAGAACTTCCGTAATGCTGTTATCGTGAATTTTAGATCGATCAACCGAGTTAGAGCTATAGTTATCCTTGCTATCACCTATTTAATGTCAAGAAAAAACCAACAAATACATTCCCATAAATAATTGTTAGTAATGGTGAAAAAAATGCAATGATGTAATGTAATGTAGTATCCTAACTAGTAGGATACCCGTGCATTCGCACGGGTACCGGTCTTGGAGTATGATTGAGTGTATTATAAAAAATAAGAAAAATTTTCAAAAAGCATAGAAAAGTTAAACAGAAAAAAAAAATGTAATGAAAAAATATTAGTTACTAATAGGAATAAAAAAGTTTAATAAATAAGATAATAAAAAAATTGTTGAAATAAAATGTGCAGTAGAAATGACAACAAAAACCAACTTAATAAGTTTTATATCCCAAAAGTGAAACGACAAAAGAAATTTTAAAAAAAGTAGTGTTAATAGAAAGGTGTATTACTTTCCCATTGCCAACGTCCAAAGGCACGTGAGTCAATCTTATTAGGAACTGCAAAAAGAATATATTGATTGCAAAACGTGTGAATCCCAAAAGGTAACGTCTAGGAATTAAGTTACACACCTTGGGAATAATAAGTGGAAAGGAAAATGTTTGCAGTTTAATAAGAAAGCGTGTTAGAAAAATTATTGAGTGGGGTAGTATCTAAAAGAGACTATTGAAAGAGACTTGAGAATTATAAAAGGCACAGTCTTCGTTGTGGGTTAGTTGTGGACTTCATTTGGGAAGTTTATATCCAAGAAATAGCTGAGCACAGTCAAAGGTGCAAGTGAGAAGAAAATGGATCCATCAGCAATTGCCAAAAAATCGGCGGAGTAAGTCAATGAAAACCCTTTGCATGTGGACGATCTTGTTGATTTGAACAGGTTGAACCTAAATGTTACGCTTTTTCTTGCATGCAGATGTTACCAGAGGTGGCTCAGTGAGAAGGAAATGATCGATGAAAAGATTAGAATGCTGGTAGCGGAGGCGTCAGGGAGCAAAGATGATCTCCCCAAAGGAAAGGGAGTGGGGAACAAAGAGGCAGTTCCAAAAACGACCACGGCGGTTGAAGGCGGCCATGGGAAGGAACGTGAAGGTCAACCCAGTGATGTTGTTCGGTATATTTTGTGTTTTATAGGACATGCAAAGAAATTGTCACCGTAAATGTTAATTTGTATAGAAATGAAGATTCTGTTGATTTGTAAGAAAAACGTATTTGTATACCAATGTGAATGTTGGAAGATGAACTAATAAGGATCCGTGGGTAAATGAATTGCAGATCCATCCCGAAGCCGACGTATGGGACACGCCCTGTTGCGTTTAGGCCATGCAAGGCATCCATAGAGGGAGATGCTGAGAAGTGTGTTCATTCATCTGTAAGGTACTTATTCTGTTTAGCAGTTGAGTAAAATGTCAAACAATTGTTTGCAATATATCCTTAAGAATGATTTTGCAGTATTGTGTAATGCGTTGTTTGGTTATTTGAAAAAAAGTTGAATGAATTTCTTTAAAGTTGTAAATAATTTTAAATGATGTATGAAATAGTTAGGTAGTAATGTTGTTGGATGTTGTGTTAATCATATGACTGAGGTGAATCTGTAGTTTATGTAACATCAATTTTACAATGAAGTTGTATTATGTATAATGGGATGTATATGTTGTATGAATATGGCAGTAGGATTTGTTGTAAAGTTATTTAAAGTAATGCAAAGTGTATGAACCCACCATGCAAAGTTATGTTGTTGGCCGACAGGTGGCAGAAAGTCGTTTGCCAAATAAATAGAGTTAACAATGTACACGTGGGATGTCATGTAAGATGTGTAGATGTTTTTGACATATCAATTTTGCGTATAGATTAATGTATTGTCTGGTGATAATCGAGTCGGTTAATATTATTTGTAGATTGTAAAGCTCTTTAACTAACTGAATAAATCATGAAGAATGAAGTAAGTTGTAGATTTTTGGAACTTTGTCTTATTGGTTGTTAGAATCTTTCATGGTGGCATCTTTAATGGAATCTCATGATTAAGTCATACTTAATGTTTCATTAAACGAACTAGCTATTCTAGGGACTTTATCATTTTGGAAAAACAAACATAATAAAGAAATGCCTTTTATTATTAATAAGTAATTCGATACAAGTACCAAAAGTATTGGCCTCTAGGGCTTACACCAACAATCTCCCACTAGCACTAGAGCCAATCAGGCATACCCCTAATACCCATAGATCTAGTATGACCATCATGCTTCAGCTGCGCAAGAGGTTTTGTTAGTGGGTCAGCAATATTGTCAAGTGTAGGTACTCTGCATATCTTCGCATCTCCACGATCTATTATCTCTCGAATGAGATAATAATGCCTAAGTATGTGTTTGGATCGTTGGTGAGATCTAGGCTCTTTAGCTTGTGCGATAGCACCATTGTTATCACAATAGAGATCAATGGGGTCCACAATGCTAGGGATTATGCCAAGTTCACTAATGAACTTCTTGATCCAAACAGCTTCCTTCGCTGCATTTGAGGCAACAATATACTCGGCCTTGGTTGTAGAATCAGCAACTGTTTCTTGCTTTGAACTTTTCCAGCTCACAGCGCCACCATTTAGGCAGAACACATAACCAGATTGCGATCTAAAGTCATCCTTATCTGTCTGGAAGCTAGCATCGGTGTAACCAATTACCGCGAGCTCTTCCTGACCTCCATATATCAAGAATAAGTCCTTAGTCTTTCTCAAGTACTTAAGGATATTCTTGACAGCTACCCAGTGAGCATCACCAGGATCAGATTAGTACCTACTCGTTGCACTTAAAGCATACGAGACATTTGGTCGAGTACATAACATGGCATACATGATAGATCCTATTGCAGATGCATATGGAATCTTATTCATGTGATCCCTTTCTTCCTTTGTTGAAGGGGATTGTGTTTTTGATAGACATAGGCCATGTTGCATAGGTATGAATCCTTTCTTGGAATCATGCATATTAAAGCGTCTCAACACTTTGTCTATGTATGTACTATGACTTAGACCAATCAGTTTTTGTGATCTATCTCTATAGATCCTGATTCCTAATATATAGGCTACTTCACCAAGGTCCTTCATAGAAAAGCATTTCCCTAACCAAGCTTTTACTTGTTGCAAGGTAGGGATATCGTTTCCAATGAGTAATATGACATCTACATATAATACCAGGAAAACGATTATGCTCCCACTAACCTTCTTGTAGACACAAGGCTCGTCTTCATTCTTTATGAATCCATATTAGTTTACAGTTTCATCAAAACAAAGATTCCAGCTTCTGGAAGCTTGCTTTAATCCGTAGATTGATCGCTGTAACTTGCATATCTTTTGGGCTTCTTCGGGTATGTCAAATCCTTTAGGTTGTGTCATGTACACATCCTCAAGAAGATTCCCATTAAGGAAAGCAGTCTTGACATCCATCTGCCATATTTCATAATCATGATATGCAGCAATAGCAAGTAAAATCCGAACAGATTTAAGCATTGCAACTGGTGAAAAGGTTTCATCATAGTCTACACCATGAATTTGTTTATAACCTTTAGCAACCAGTCTTGCCTTATAGGTATGTACCTTACCATCCATGTCAGTCTTCTTTTTGAAGACCCACTTGCGTCCTATAGGATTAATTCCTACAGGAGGCTCTACCAAGGTCCAAACCTGGTTTGTGTACATGGAATCCATTTCAGATTTCATGGCTTCTAGCTACCTCTCAGACTCAGGACCAGTTATGGCCTCTTGATAGGTTACAGACTCATCTTGATCCATGAGTAATACTTCACCTTGATCATTTATGAGATATCCATATCTCTCTGGTTGGTGACGTATCCTGCTCGACCTACGCTGGTCTTATTCTACTTGAGCAGGTTGGTCTTCCACAACTACTTGTGGTTCCTGCTCTAATTCCTCCATAGGTGTATCAATGCTTTGTGATTCTTGAATTTCTTCAAGCTCTACTTTCCTCCCACTGATTCCTTTAGAAATAAAGTCCCTTTCCAAGAAAACTCCAGTTCGAGCGACAAACACTTTGCCCTCAGAAGGATTGTAGAAGTAATACCCTCTTGTTTCTTTAAGATACCCCACAAATAAGCATTTTTCAGATTTGGGCTCAAGCTTAGTTGAAATTTGTCGTTTTACATAAACTTCACAACCCCAAATCTTCATGTAAGACATATGTCGTTTCTTACCACTCCATATTTCATATGGTGTCTTTTCAACCTTTTTGGATGGAACACGGTTAAGTGTGTAAGCTGCTGTCAGTAGTGCATGTCCCCAAAAGGAGTTTGGAGGATCGGCATGACTCATCATGGATCGGACCATGTCTAACAAGGTTCGATTTCTTCTCTCAGATACACCATTCCATTGTGGTGTTCCAGGAGGAGTGAGTTGGGATAGAATCCCACACTCTTTTAGATGGTCATCAAACTCTAGACTTAAATATTCACCGCCTCGATCTGATCGAAGAGTTTTAATATTCTTACCTAGTTGGTTTTGTACTTCATTCTTAAATTCCTTGAACTTTTCAAAGGAATCAGATTTGTGTTTCATTAAATAGACATAACCATATCTACTGAAATCATCGGTAAATGTAATGAAGTACTGAAAACCTCCTCTGGCTGGTATGTTCAGTGGTCCACATACGTTAGTGTGTATAAGGGCCAAAAGATCATTAGCCCTTTCACCTTTTCCTATGAATGGGGACTTTGTTGTCTTTCCAATTAAACAAGATCTGCATGTATCATATGATTCGTAATCAAAAGAGTCCAATAGTCCATCTTTATGGAGTTTGGAGATGCGTTTCTCATTTATATGGCCTAAGCGACAATGCCAAAGGTAGCTTGGATTTAACTCGTTAGGTTTCATCCTCTTAGTATTAATGTTATAAATTGGCATTTCAAGATCAAGGACATATAATCCATTGTTCATTTGTGCATTAACATAGAATATATCATTCAAATAAATAGAGCAACAATTGTTCTTTATTATAAATGAAAAACCAAACTTCTCCAAACAAGAAACGGAAATAATATTCTTGCTAATTGCAGGTACATAATAACAGTTCTCTAACTGAATTATTAAACCACTAGGTAAAGTCAAAACATAAGTTCCTACGGCTAAAGCAGCAACCTTTACTCCATTTCTAACTCGTAGGTCGACTTCACCTTTTGCCAAATCTCTACTCCTTTTTAGTCCCTGTACATTGGTACAAATGTGAGAACCACATCCAGTATCTAATACCCATGATGCAGAAGTAGATAAATTTATTTCTATAACAAAAATACTTGAAGTCGAAGTCACCACTCCATTCTTCTTATCTTCCAGGTACTTTGGGCAATTTCTCTTCCAATGTCCGGTCTTACCGCAATAGAAGCAAGTGCCCTCCTTTGCTATACCTCCACTAGGTTTAAAGCAAGGGTAGTATGTTTGGGTTTGGCAACTTCCTTGCCTTTCCATTTACCAACCTGCTTGGTGGGCCTTTTGTTCTGTTTCTTTCCATTACTGACCATCAGAATGGATTTCCTTTTTGTCTTCAGGTTTTGCTCAGTAGTTCTTAACATGCTTAGCAATTCAGGAAGAGTTTTGTCCATGTCATTCATGTTGAAATTAAGGACAAATTGACTGAAGCTTTCCGGCAACGATTGCAGGATCAAATCAGTCGCAAGCTCCTTTTTTAGGGCAAATCCCAATCTTTCAAGATTCTCCACATACCCAATCATCTTGAGTACATGGGGACCTACTGGGGTTCCCTCAGAAAGCTTGGCTTGAAAAAGGGCTTTTGAAACTTCAAACATTTCATGCCTTGCCTGCTCTTGATAGAGCATTTTCAGATGTTCGATCATATCGAACGCTGCTTTGTTTTCATGTTGCTTTTGCAATTCAGAATTCATGGTAGCCAGCATGAGGCAAGCAGTTTCATTGGCATCATCGACATGCTTCTTATAAGCATCTCTTTTAGCCTTAGGAGCAGAACTAGGAGGTTCCTCATCAGGAACAGGTGTCTCTAAGACATACAGCTTTCTGTCATGTTTGAGGACAATCCTCAGATTTTGGTGTCAATCCAGAAAATTTGTCCCAGACAATTTTTCCTTATCCAGGATTGTTCGCAAAATGTTATTAGATGTGTTTGTTGTCATGGTAATCTACAAAATGGAATGGAAAAATATAAGTATCATAACATATTCAATTAGGCCTTTAATTAAATATGCTCCCACTATTTTACTCAAACCAAATGACCCTCATCATTTGATTCGGAAAATCCCGTTGGAAGATTTTCTAGTGGATCGAGATCCATATTTCACTTTGTTTTAAGTCAACGTTAGGCTGATTACACAAAACTTAGCTATTTAGGTAGGAACTCCTTCCAATTGTGTCCAATACAATTCTCGAATATTTCAGTTGGGTGAATAACTCCTTATTCTAATCCATCATATGGACTATTCCCAACTCTTGTTTCTAAACGCATATAATCTTATTATATTTTGTTTAGTTAAGTTTGACCCATTATTTTAGAAATCGGATATTACAATTATCCCATCGCGCCTTACTAATATAGAACATGCACCTCGCATTAGGCGAAACCTACAATATTCGATACTAGTCTTGATGAGTTCTAAAACTTGGAAAGCAAATACTTAATATTTTGTTTTGAGGGATTTTTAATTAGTTTGATCTCACCAGCTTATTTATCATATAAATCGTTCCTCACACATGCATACAATATATATCAACATACATACATACAAATGAAACAGTTATGGCCCCTAGCGCAATTGTTCTCCCAAGCCAATGAGAGAACTTAAGCTAAACCTAATAACGATCTTCACTTCTCCAAGCAAGATCTCCAAGGTTGTCCTTCTTTGTTTGTAGTCTTCTCTTTCTTTATAATAATACATTACATAAAGGAAACTCATTTTACATACGAGGGAGTGAGATGAGAAAAGAAGTTACATGATGAGAATAAGAGAGAGGCACGACACGCAGGTCGTATTTATAAAATCCAAAACAAAGAAAAATAAAAAAAAACTAAGACCATAACTGATCACCACAAGAAAAATAATAAATAAATTTTATTATTATTAATTTAAATCCTGTTTATTAAATAAATCAAATTAAATTTTCGGCGAATGCATGACCTAAAGCGCATACTGAATTGACGCAACATTTGCGCCGTCATACTTCCTGTGACGACCGTCACAGTTTCCATGACGACCGTCACACATCAGCCCATGAGGACCGTCACAAGGCTATGGCGACCGTCACACCTGCAAAATGAGTAATCTTAATCGCAGACGGCGCAACCCTTGTGCCGTCACACTCTAATGCCACAATTTTATACCATCAACACACCATGATCAATAATTCAATATGATTGATCTGTATGCTATCGCTTCACCATACTAAAGTCGGATTCCGAAGCAGATAACCACAGATCGTTCAACCGAATGATAATCATTACGTGATTTGAACTGACGAAATAAAATAGTATATCCAATATACCATCTTTGCATCAAAGTTAATTATATCACATATGAATTAGATCAATCATATATGTGTTGCTTATGGACGATTGACATATCGCTGCTTCACCATACTATTGTCGGATTCCGAAGCATAGTCAATATCAATCATCCAAACCGTACACAATTTGATGCCAAAAAATTCAATATCTGGATTTGATTTAATTTTTACGTATTTTAATCCAATTAAAACAAAAATGACAGAAAATAAACAATTACCAAACTCATGGTTTCGTAAGTGGCTCTGATACCACTGAAGGGAAATTTGCGATCTAAACGCAGCGGAAAACAAAAAATTTCCCTTTAGAAATCCTTACGAAAGATCATGATCTGTGATAGAAAGGTTACCTTTTGTGGTGATGAAACCTTTGATTCCAAATCTATGGATGATCACGAGCGTTGTACGATGAACAACACCTCTAATCAGTCCACACGAACAACTTCCTTCAGTCACAGTGCTAGCTGATTACGATTGAAGGTTTTGAGTGAGGGAGAGGAAAAATAGAATACGGTCAGGGTTTCAACAACAACCACAATTGAGCTTCTGCACAAGGGTTCTATTTATAGAACTACTTGTGTGGGCTACAAGCTAAAAGCCCAACTCAATATTATTATATTATTATAATAACTATAAATATAATTTTATTATTGTTATATTATTATAATAACTATTATTATAATAAATATAATTTGATTATTATTATATTTTATAACTATTATAAAATTAATAATAACTATTATTATATTACATGGCACTTACCATATTCCGTATTCCATTCAAGTGCACCGTACCTTACGGTGTTCCTTATTTACTCTATCTCTTCTCCAACTGTCCTTATGTGTGTGTGACCCTGTAGGATTTCGCGACGTTGGCAATTATATTAAATCATGTATTTAACATAATAAACAGTGAGCAGTATCTAGCAACACATCACTACTACCCAAGTCACAAAATTGTCATGTGATCTGACAAAACCTTTTGTGATAGTACTTGTGTGTACAATTACCCTTTTGCCCCTATGTCTATATTGAACACAAGGCATATACCGTGTCATCCTTGTCCAGTTCAATATTGGGCCTTAGACATTTATCCTGTTATGCAGGATGGGCAAATTCCATCTAGGCTACTCATGTCCCTCAGCATGCTTTGTGAAGTACCCATCAACTGTCTTTATGATCATCCAGTTACGAATAATGTTTGATCAGCAATAAAGTACTTGACTCTACATCTAGGGTACATAGTAGTTTCAGGTCGAAGGGTGGCATACACCACTATCACCATGAGAGTAACTTATGACACTTTGCATAACATTCTATGTAGTACTCTCATAGTGGGTCAATCCAGTATAAATATTACTCCTAATATTCATACCTATGTCAAGACTTGATAACTCCTTATCCATGATCCATGAGATGTGATCATCAGTCTATCTACATAATAGTCTTAATGCTTTAAGGCTATCCCATTTAACATTAAAGCTCGACTATGGATGCTTTAAGAATAGTGTCCTTATGTTTAATGGAATCTCATGATTAAGTCATACTTAATGTTTCATTAAATGAACTAGCTATTCTAGGGACTTTATCATTTTGGAAAAACAAACATAATAAAGAAATACCTTTTATTATTAATAAGTAATTCGATACAAGTACCAAAAGTATTGGCCTATAGGGCTTACACCAACAGACGTTGTTCCAGAAGAAGAAGAATTAGAGGAGGAAGAATATGTGGAACAATTTTCCTGGGTCAAGCACATAACATATGGATATAGACGTGTTGTGTTGTAACTGTCATGACATTAGTTACCTATTTTCAGTATTTTCCAAGGGATGTTGCAAAGAATATTATAGGATCGAAGTAGACAAAGACATAGCTTGTTGATGCAGACACCGGGAGGCTTTACCATACGAAGGTGCATTCCGCAAAGCGCAACCAAAAGGTCGTCCACACAGAGAGGTTCATTGGAGACGGTTGGTACCAGTTTGCCAAACACAGGAAGCTTAGGAGGGGTGACATGCTCCGGTTTAGAATAACAATTATGTCGCATCGTCTTTACCTGGCCGTTGTCAATCGTTGAATGAAGGGTCTAAGGTGTTAGGACATTGAAAGTGTGTTTTTGTAGTGGTTAATGAAATTAGTTAATGATAAAGGTGTAATGTGTGTTTTGGTGATAAGTTTGAAACTCAGTGGTAATTTGTTGTTTAGTTGAATATTGGTTGTAGAACTTGCGTAGAAGTCAGAATCAGTCAGTATGTAATCCTAGCTAAACTTGAAGTTATGTTTTGTTATGGCCA
Organism: Lathyrus tuberosus; assembly: GCA_022829125.1. Lineage (NCBI taxonomy): Eukaryota > Viridiplantae > Streptophyta > Magnoliopsida > Fabales > Fabaceae > Lathyrus > Lathyrus tuberosus. The sequence goes on from JALAZF010000839.1 coordinate 1,440,670, forward strand.
AACTTGAAGTAATGTTTTCTTATGGTAATGATGAAGTAGTTTTTCTATTATGATGTGAAGTTTAGTTTTGTTGGTTTACTTATTAGTCATTAGTAATGCCAAGGAATGTGGAAATTAAACTTATGTGATCAAAAGTGAAGCTGTATAAAATAGAAGAAAATAGATGGATGTTAATAGTGAAGAGAATAGTTAATTGAAGGTTGTTATTAGTGAAGAAAACTGAAGAAGGCAAATGAAATTATTTGGAACAGTGTAGGAAACAAATACGAAATGGAAAAACGTTGAAGCAATTTATAGTAATAGGTAAACTACAAATACACGACGTGAAATTTAAAAAAGGGTGGGCTACAAAAGAATTGAATTAAAGGTTCCAAAAATAAATGAATAACTTGCTTGCATGTTACATCCTCCATAACAGTGGTAAAGAAACCAAAAGGCCCTGCAACAAAAAGTAAGAAGAGTGATTTACATGAGTCAATGTAGGATAAAGTATTACAAACAATTTGTAAATATGGTAATGGTGAAAAAGAAACAGGAAAAGCAAAATTTCCGGGAATGAGGAATCTTTTTAAAAAAATATTAAGGAAAATAGACATCATAAAATTAAGTAGCTTTAAAATATCAAAAGTATAATAAAAGTAACAAATAAATGGATATGGAAATGTGGGGTGTTCCAGTAATGAAATAGTTGTGGCATGAGGTGAATAGTTGAGTGGAAGTACCATTTATATGTTGCCGGAAACTTCTTTGTAGACGACGTTGGTAGTAGAAGACTTAGGTTTGTTGTTTTCGTCATGAATCAAGATTTTGATACCCTTTTTTCTAGTTACCCTTGATATTGCAACGTATAATTGTCCATGGCTAAAGAGATCTTTTGGGATATAGAGGCCTACCCAATCCAAAGATTTCCCTTGGGATTTATTAATTGTCATGGCATAGGACACAATGATTGGAAATTGTCTCCTGTTGAGTTTGAAAGGCCAAGGTGATTGGGACGGGGACATATCCATTCGTGGAATGTATATGACTTTTCTATGGCCTTTCCCGCCCATTATTTCTGCCTCAAGAACATGGTTCGCCATTTTCGTGACAATTAGCCTTGTCCCGTTGCACAAACCTTCGGCTTGATCGATGTTTCTCATAAGCATGATTGGGGTCCCTATCTTTTACCTGATGTGGTGGTTCGGCAAGCCAGACATCCTAAGAGAGCTTAGGAATTCTGGAGTCAGAACTTCCATAATGCTGTTATCGTGAATTTTAGATCGATCAACCGAGTTAGAGCTATAGTTATCCTTGCTATCACCTATTTAATGTCAAGAAAAAACCAACAAATACATTCCCATAAATAATTGTTAGTAATGGTGAAAAAAAATGCAATGATGTAATGTAATGTAGTATCCTAACTAGTAGGATACCCGTGCATTCGCACGGGTACCGGTCTTGGAGTATGATTGAGTGTATTAAAAAAAATAAGAAAAATTTTCAAAAAGCATAGAAAAGTTAAACAGAAAAAAAAATGTAATGAAAAAATATTAGTTACTAATAGGAATAAAAAAGTTTAATAAATAAGATAATAAAAAAAATTGTTGAAATAAAATGTGCAGTAGAAATGACAACAGAAACCAACTTAATAAGTTTTATATCCCAAAAGTGAAACGACAAAAGAAATTTTAAAAAAAGTAGTGTTAATAGAAAGGTGTATTACTTGCCCATTGCCAACGTCCAAAGGCACGTGAGTCAATCTTATTAGGAACTGCAAAAAGAATATATTGATTGCAAAACGTGTGAATCCCAAAAGGTAACGTCTAGGAATTAAGTTACACACCTTGGGAATAATAAGTGGAAAGGAAAATGTTTGCAGTTTAATAAGAAAGAGTGTTAGAAAAATTGTTGAGTGGGGGTAGTATCTAAAAGAGACTATTGAAAGAGACTTGAGAATTATAAAAGGCACAGTCTTCATTGTGGGTTAGTTGTGGACTTCATTTGGGAAGTTTATATCCAAGAAATAGCTGAACACAGTCAAAGGCGCGAGTGAGAAGAAAATGGATCCATCAGTAATTGCCAAAAAATCGGCGGAGTAAGTCAATGAAAACCCTTTGCATGTGGACGATCTTGTTGATTTGAACAGGTTGAACCTAAATGTTACGCTTTTTCTTGCATGCAGATGTTACTAGAGGTGGCTCAGTGAAAAGGAAATGATCGATGAAAAGATTAGAATGCTGGTAGCGGAGGCGTCAGGGAGCAAAGATGATCTCCCCAAAGGAAATGGAGTGGGTAACAAAGAGGCAGTTCCAAAAACGACCACGGCGGTTGAAGGCGGCCATGGGAAGGAACGTGAAGGTCAACCCAGTGATGTTGTTCGGTATATTTTGTGTTTTATAGGACATGCAAAGAAATTGTCACCGTAAATGTTAATTTGTATAGAAATGAAGATTCTGTTGATTTGTAAGAAAAACGTATTTGTATACCAATGTGAATGTTGGAAGATGAACTAATAAGGATCCGTGGGTAAATGAATTGCAGATCTATCCCGAAGCCGGCGTATGGGACACGCCCTGTTGCGTTTAGGCCATGCAAGGCATCCATAGAAGGAGATGCTGAGAAGTGTGTTCATTCATCTGTAAGGTACTTATTCTGTTTAGCAGTTGAGTAAAATGTCAAACAATTGTTTGCAATATATCCTTAAGAATGATTTTGCAGTATTGTGTAATGCGTTGTTTGGTTATTTGAAAAAAAGTTGAATGAATTTCTTGTAAGTTGTAAATAATTTTAAATGATGTATGAAATAGTTAGGTAGTAATGTTGTTGGATGTTGTGTTAATCATATGACTGAGGTGAATCTGTAGTTTATGTAACATCAATTTTACAATGAAGTTGTATTATGTATAACGGGATGTATATGTTGTATGAATATGGCAGTAGGATTTGTTGTAAAGTTATTTAAAGTAATGAAAAGTGTATGAACCCACCATGCGAAGTTATGTTGTTGATCGACAGGTGGCAGAAAGTCGTTTGCCAAATAAATAGAGTTAACAGTGTACACGTGGGATGTCATGTAAGATATGTAGATGTTTTTGACATATCAATTTTGCGTATAGATTAATGTATTATCTGGTGATAATCGAGTGGGTTAATATTATTTGTAGATTGTAAAGCTCTTTAACTAACTGAATAAATCATGAAGAATGAAGTAAGTTGTAGATTTTTGGAACTTTGTCTTATTGGTTGTTAGAATCTTTCATGGTGGCATCTTAGAATTGTTTGTATAAGATGATATGAGTTTCAGTCTGTCTTGTAAATCATTATGCATAGCATGGTGTTTAACATGAAGTTTGAATAATAAAGTTTTAGACATTATGACATGTTATTTTCAAGACAGGAATAATGAAAGTTATGTTGGCTGCTATGTGTTTGACACAATTTTTGCCTGCCTTACAAGGACTGTAGGTATGGGGGACGTTCATGGGGGACCAAGTGCGGAGGGTGGCAACAAACCAAAGAAGACAGAGCGTAATGTTGATGAAGGCAATGTGTGGGGAAAGGGTCATTCAACTGGGGAAGATGTTGTTCCAGAAGAAGAAGAATCAGAGGAGGAAGAAGATGTGGAACAATTTTCCTGTGTTAGGCACATAACATATGGTTACAAAGCCACGAGAAATGTTATGGTAAGTTTTGTGTTTAGTAATAGTAATGAAATATTTGGTGATAGACGTGCTGTGTTGTAACCGTCGTGACATTGGTTACCTATTTTCAGCATTTTCCAAGGGATGTTGCAAAGAATATTGTAGGACCCAAGCAGACGAAGATAGAGCTTGTTTATGCAGACACCAGGAGGCTTTACCATGCGAAGGTGCATTCCGCAAAGCGCAACCAAAAGGTCATCCACACGGAGAGGTTCATTGGAGACGGTTGGTACCAGTTTTCCAAACACAAGAAGCTTAGGAGGGGTGACATGCTCCGGTTTAGCATAACAATTTCGTTGCATCCTCTTTACGTGGCCGTTGTGAATCGTTGAATGAAGGGTCTAAGGTGTTAGGACGTTGAAAGTGTGTTTTGGTAGTAGTTAATGATAATGGTGTAATGTGTGTTTTGGTGATAAGTTTGAAACTCAGTGGTAATTTGTTGTTTAGTTGAATATTGATTGTAGAACTTGCTTGGAAGTCAGAATCAGTCAGTATGTAATCCTAGCCAAACTTGAAGTTATGTTTGTTATGGCCAAACTTGAAGTAATGTTTTCTTATGGTAATGATAAAGTAGTTTTTCTATTATATTGTGAAGTTTAGTTGTGTTGGTTTACTTATTAGTCATTAGTAATGCCCAGGAATGTGGAAATTAGACTGATGTGATCAAAAGTGAAGCTGTATAAAATAGAAGAAAATAGATGGATATTAATAGTGAAGAGAATAGTTAATTGAAGGTTGTTATCAATGAAGAAAATAGAAGAATACAAATGAAATTATTTGGAACAGTGTAGGAAACAAATATGAAATGGAAAAACGTTGAAGCAATTTATAGTAATAGGCAAACTACAAATACACGACGTGAAATTTAAAAAAGGGTGAGCTACAAAAGAAATGAATTAAAGGTTCTAAAAAGAAATGAATAACTTGCTTGCATGTTAAATCCTCCATAACAGTGGTAGGGAAACCAAAAGGCCCTGCAACGAAAAGTAAGAAGAGTGATTTACATGAGTCAATGAAGGATAAAGTATTACAAACAATTTGTAAATATGGTAATGGTGAAAAAGAAACAGGAAAAGCAAAATTCCCTGGAATGAGGAATCTTGTTAAAAACAATATTAAGGGAAATAGACATCATAAAATTGAGTAGCTTTAAAATATTAAAAGTATAATAAAAGTAACAAATAAATGGATATGGAAATGTGGGGTGTTCCAGTAATGAAATAGTTGTGGCATGAGGTGAATTGTTGAGTGGAAGTACCATTTATATGTTGCCAAAAACTTCTTTGTAGACGACGTTGGTAGTAGAAGACTTAGGTTTGTTATTTTCGTCATGAATCAAGATTTTGATACCCTTTTTGCTAGTTACCCTTGATGTTGCGACGAATAGTTGTCCATGGCTGAAGAGATCTTTTGGGATTTAGAGGCCTACCTAATCCAAATATTTCCCTTGGGATTTATTAGTTGTCATGGTGTAGGACACAATGATTGGAAATTGTCTCCTGTTGAGTTTGAAAGGCCAAAGTGATTAGGAAGGGGACATATCCATTCGTGGAATGTATATGACTTTTCCATGGCCTTTCCCGCCCATTATTTCAGCCTCAAGAACGTGGCTCGCCATTTTTGTGACAATTAGCCTTGTCCCGTTGCACAAACCTTCGGCTTGATCGATGTTTCTCATAAGCATGATTGGGGTCCCTATCTTTAACCTGATGTGGTGGCTCGGCAAGCTAGACGTCCTAAGAGAGCTTAGGAATTTCGGAGTCAGAACTTTTATAATGTTGTTATCGTGAATTTCGGATCGATCAACTGAGTTAGAGCTATAGTAATCCTTGCTATCACTTATTTAATGTCAAGAAAAAACCAACAAATACATTCCCATAAACAATTGTTAGTAATGGTGGAAAAAAATGCAATGATGTAACGTAATGTAGTATCTTAATTCTGAAAGTACCTGGCATCATATCCAGAACATGATTATTAATTCTGTCGACGACTTCAATGGTTGATGCCAATATTGCACGGCTTTTCAAGTATTCGTAAGAGGTATATGACTCAAAGAATTAAGGATAAGTGTTTTCAACAATTGCAATAATGGGGTCATCAAAATGGTTTATAAGTATCTTTGGTGGAATTTCAATATTGGCATATCCATCGTTAGGTTCTGATATCCTACCTTCACCCAGTTTTAATAGCCATTTTGAAAATTCAGTAATTTCGAGGGATTCTTAATTAGTTCGTCCACACCCCAATCTCATGTTCTGTGTCAACTTTAAAAGTTGACATGAATCCCAAATGTATGAAGCGTTGATGGTTGTGTGAACGATGTCGGATCGGCTCCCTCGCGGAACAACGGGAAAAACTTGCCTAAAGTCCCCACCAAAAAGTACGACTTTACCTCTAAAAACGACGTCCGAATTCCCATGCTTACTCATGACATCCCTTAAAGTTTTGTCAAGCGCCTCAAAACGGAATTTGATTGCCATGGGGGCCTCATCCCAAATTATCAATTTTGTTTGCCGGAGCAAATCTGCGTGGTCATCACCAAAGTCAATCTTGCATATAGAATTTTCGGCCGTTGGGATGGGTATTTTAAACTTTGAATGGGCGGTTCTTCCACCAGACAATAAAAGAGAAGCAATCCCACTTGATGCAACTGTCAATACAATTTCATGCTTCTGCCATAACCATGCAGGAAGAACACCTCACCTTTTTGTTGTATAACAGCCAGCATGATTTTGTCATAGATGCTTCGCTATTCATCTAAAATACAATAATATCCAATATTAGATGTAACACGGCATGCAGTGTAAACAGAAAAATCAGAATCGTTACTAATTTGTTACCGGTCAGTACATCTAAAAGACCATTGAACTCCGTCCTCATAACGTCGACATTGTAACTTCTCTTTTCATATTTCAGTATGTTACCAAGGTTTTGAAGAATGTAGCCATCAGGATACGGAATAGGCTTGAAGTCCGAAAGACTCCGACGGTTTTCTTATAGCATGGCCTCAATGTCATGTAATGTCAAATTTTTCAACTCTTCCTCCTTCAACTGAAGTTCTGTGATAGGATGCAAAGAAATGTTAAAATAAAACAAAAGTGTTTCTGTAAACATTTATCAAGTGGTTTTAAATAAATATGAAGGCATTGTGGGTGAGAGTAGTTGACACACCTGGGTTGTTTGCGAGTTCCCTTTGTTTGTGCAAGATACCATCCGATAAGAAGGAACTCATTTCATTCCAAACACAATCAGGTCTGTTTATAGTCCCTGACAGTAGCATTACGACAAATAATTTCCTTAAAAAACGTCCACATCCCTACAGACTTGCATCTCTAATAGCTCCAATGTATTCCCTGTCATCCTCCAGGAAACCCATTGGAAAGCATTCATCTCGAAAAGAGTCGTATTGTACATCCCCCACCTTACGAATGTCTTCATAACTCTTTCACCCTTTGACAACGGTGAGCATCATCCTAAGATAAAACAGTTCTCCCGTTGTAAGAGGAACCCAAATCAAACGGCCAATCGTGAAACCTTTTTTATGTGGCTTCCATGTTCTACTCCTTTTGACATATACAAATTTGCTCACAAACTGAGCATAAGTAAAATGCTGCTCCTCAGGGTATTGGGAATTCACAATCAACCATGATGTGAACATATATTCCGTTACGCTTGCCTTTTCCAAAATATTTACCATCCTTTTGAAATCAGTGTAGTAGACAGGTTTCTCACCTATGAGATGGTAAAACATGCGTTCTACTGCAGGCTTTCGTCCATGGATGTTGTAAGAAAAAATTCTCCAACACGCCTCACTAGGGGAAATGTACCTACAGTCCATATACTCCTTAATCTCATCGACTTCATTCTATTCACCGGATGATGCATTTGCTGCTGGGACAACAGCAGTCGTAATTCAGTCGTATCCCTTGTGAATGTATTTGAAAAGGTACTTGATGGAGGTACTCCAGTTACACCATTCCATGTTTATGTGTGCCTCATATTTAAGGAACAATCTTGGGTTATACAGAACGACGTGCCTGTTGTCCAACGAAATTCCTAATTTTACTATTGTATGCCTTGTAGATCTTCGTTTGTAAAGTGGATAGCCTTCGCTGTCAACAATGGTTTCTTCGTTGAATTTCTTTGGAAAAATTTGGAGCATCTTCTATTCTTCATGCAAGGGGAATTCAGCTAGGCTAAACCGCAAGAGTCATGCATCATGTGTGATTTAACCAATTGATACAATTTTGGATGTTGAACCGGACTTGGAATTTCTGCCGGTATAATATTGTCAATATCCGGCGGTGTTGGATACTTACTTTGAGGATGCAAGAATATTAGAATGTGTATGTGTGACAGTCCCCTTTTTTGGAATTCTATTGTATAAATGACTGCGTAACATAAACAGAAAGTGTTAATTGAAACAGCAACTACATATCAATATGAAACGCAGTGTGCAAGAAACATGACTTACATGCCAAAAATTTACCAAGGACATGACGTTTTGTTAGGTCTATCATTAGTTCGTTGAATTTGATTTTGAAAACCTTCGAAACAATATCAGGTTTGTCATGTGGTTTAAGATTATCTTTAGACAGCAGCTGTGTAATTTCAGGCTAGTTTGGATTGCACGTAAACGTTATAAATAAATCAGGGAAGCTAATTGCACTGGAGATAGCCATGCCGTCAAAGTACAGTTGATCCATGTAACTTTTCCCACCTACAAATGACGATGGCAATACAACTCTTCTGTCGGCTTTGTCCGTTGAACCTACTGGGAACGACCACGGACGTCAGTAATCGTTTTATACTTTCCGACACGTAGTTTAGATTGTTTTTCCTCAACCTATTGAGACACTCTGTTTCCATCACGGTGTAACCATCCACCAAAATTTGTTGGAATAGTCTTCTTGAATGCAGGAGGGTTTTCGCCTCTGCCGTTCTTTCGTGCAAACAGAAACAGAGTCAATCTTTGATTGTTTGACGGTTTTGTTTTGTAACAACCTTTTGGTGTATAAATCTGTGGAGAATGTTAGGCTTGTATCCATCTTCACCGTAAGGAAATCTCAAGGGGTACTGATATGCCAAATAACTTGCATGGAATTCGTCAATCCGCTGCAGCTGACCATCATGTTGTTGTACTATTATGTCTCTTTTAGACGCGAAATCTATATCCCCGACTATCAGAGCTGCAACTTCAGACACGGTGGGACAGTTATACGCGCGACCGTCTATGGATCTCTCAGAGATAAGCCTTAATTTCAGATCTTGAAAAGTTTTATTCCTCAACATGTCCCTTGTCATACGGAAAGCTTTAGCATGAGGGTTATTTCATCTAACATGACCTTCAGAGTATTAACTATAACCATGTCAATGTGTTTATTGTCCCTGCAAAAAAGGTGTAAATGTGAATTGACATGAAAAAATTTAACGGAATAGGTGGAATAGTAGGAACAATGGATAAACATGTTACTTGAAACATTCCATTCTGTTGTCAATTTCGTTGTCAGTTTCATGGATATATAATTGTGCATACTTTGGCGGTTGTCCTAATTCAGGCAACATTGCCCCTATTCGGTGGCAAGTCTGACCATGTAGCCTAAGAGTAGATGGACCCTGTCCTCCCGCCATATTGGCCGTATCAAATTTCATTCCAAGGGATGTGAACGAAAACATTGCGTTATATGTCCAAATGTTGTTTTGGTAATTTTTTGGCTGCCCGGAACGATCAAATAGAAGTTTTTGTAATTGAGGTGGAGGCGGATGAAGCAGAGGAAACACAATTTTTCCTCCCTTGAAACAAAGTGTGAACTTAGGAACAGTTGAGTGTCATGTCCTGCCAGTTCGTTCTTGATACCACATACGGGCGCGACGATGTTGGCATTCCCATACAGGGTCCCTAATGTCATAATAAACTATGTATGAAGAAAACAGTATAAGTTATATATCAACGACATTCATGCATGGCAGTTTACACTATATTACCTTAGTATAATAATATTGGTATCAAGAACTTCAACAGAGGAATAAAGTGTATACCTTGATCGTAAGAAGGGCCCACTGGGAAAGAATTAAGATTGTCATCATCATCTGAGTTGTTTTCAAAGTTATGCCCTGTGTCGGAGTTCACGGACTCGTCGGTATCAGATGAAGAAGCTGTCACGAAGTTGGAATGGATAATAGGTTGTAGTCCTTCCAAAATATAAGCTTGTGTGTGCGGAGTTCTCCGTGGTGGTGGAATTATACTGGATGTAGCAGGAGGTGTGACAACGTTGAACACGTTGATAAGGTTGACTCCTGAAGGCATTGGAATTCTTGCCCGTTTGGAAGTGGTTCTTTGGCAGTGATGACGATCAGATGATTTAGTATGGAGTGTAGTTGACATGGTGTTACACATTGGTGTAGGCTGTGGGGGGGGCGACTGGAAGAGCCAGGTGTGAAAATAGTTGATGATGTACCGTTTGGGTGAACATTTTCCTTGTTGGAATGTTGTGTGTTGTTTCTTTTGTTAAGTAGACAAATCTTTCTTTTTTTCCTTGCCGTAGCAGCTGCTCCAGCTTTGTTGTTAGATATTGAATCATTCATTTCAACCCTTTCCAATATTCTTAAATTGAGTGATATGCTGGTTTATATAGTTTGTATTTCAATGTTTCAGTTTCATGTTGATGTGCAGTAGAAACACCATTATCACATATCCCAGGTTGTTTTATAACTCTTACGAAACATGGATGTGTTGTGTGACTAATGGATATTTATAACCACCAAGCAGGAGGTTATTTTGTATGCTGAGACCTTTTAAATAGAAAGATCCTACTTTATGAGTTGATGAATTAGTGTGGATGGGTAATGTAATAGTTTAGTAAGGATTGAATCCCAATCCACTTTGTGAAATCGTATGAAATAGTTAAATAATAGGTGAAATATTACTTGGCTAGCTGCCAGTAGATTAAAGGAATATAATAATAACTAAAAATAAAATAGGTTTTCGTTGACAAATAGAAATCACATTACTGAGTATCAATCAGTATTGGAAAGAGTAAATCATAATTAGAAAATGTTGAGAGTATAAAGTATTGTTTAAAAATGCTGCTGAGGTGATGTGTTATGCATTTCAAACAGTGGTAAAGGACAGATGGTGGGAAGGGGGTCAAGTCCTACCTATTGTAGCAATAAATGTATGGGGCCCCACCATAAACCCAACCACAAAAGTGGGAGCAGCATCAGCGTATTTCATTTTCATAATAGTGTAAGAAAACATGCATAGGAAACGTGTATATAGATATTTTAAAACAGGTTTATTAAAATAAAATGTTGCGCAGGAATGATGCATTCAATTTCTGCATGGTGCTATAGTTTCAAATCTATGAAATGTATATAACAGAGGTAAATGGACAACTTCAGTTTTGCGCAAAAAAAAACAATATATAATTAATTTAAATAATCCAGACATATTGGATACACATATTCATAATTTTTACATGAACCATTCTAAAGAACCCATTGATAAGTGTTTCTTCACTGATACTACACCATGCCAAAATAAGACCCATAAAGTCTACAAAATAATGGCTGCTCTTAACAAAACTTCACAGACTGACTTCATTTCTATGAAATTGCCGTCATGAAAACTTCACTTCTCCAATTTGATCAACTTCTTCATTTTGTTGGACGAATGATCACCCTCTTCTAATTTGTCTGAGGCAGTAGCATAAGTTGAACCAAATTTAGCTGTAGCGTGCGATTTTTGTCGGCGACGCGACCACCTGATCGCAATGGTTGGAATTGGGTGCTACTTTCTGATTTCTTATTTATCCTATGAAGCTGGAAAGGAAAGGGAAGCTATCTAAAACTAACCTTGCACGCAAATGTTTTCTTTAACAAATGCTAAGAGATTGGGGGGTCCGGGTTCAGGTTATACAAAGGGAAGTTGTTAATTACCTAGTGTATATATGGTTATCCATAGATCATTTGGCATGTTCATCTATTATCTACTTACTGGTGTTTATCTGTTATAAATTAGGAAAGTTTCTCCTTTGAGTAATGCCATTTTTCCTTAGGAGTCTTTACATACTAATAGAGGGACATTGGCTTGGATGTAAATAATCCAGAAGCTTGCCACTTACAGCAGTTAGATGAAAGAGGAAGTTTACCAGGATAAAAGAGGGACCATAGCTTGGATTTTTGAATCAACAAGTGTGCCACTTACAGCAGTTGTTTGGGATTAGGTTTTTCTTTGATTGTCTGTGTTTGATGTGTGATGTACAGAGAAATATCTTCCTAGAGAGAAATTTTGATTTCCTCTGAGGGATGTTGATTTTTGTGTGCCTTGATCAAAGCCCAAGGTTGAAGCTAAAAGGTTGACTCTACTAGGGGAGTTTTATATCTGTCTTGTACAAAGCCCAAGATTGAGGCAAAAAAAAGATTAACTCTACTGGGGAGATTTTGTCTGTCTTGTACAAAGCTCAAGATTGAGGCTAAAAGGAATTGACTCCACTGGGGAGAGATTTTATCTGTCTTGTACAAAGCCCAAGATTGAGGCTAAAAAGAATTGACTCCACTGGGGAGAGATTTTATCTATCTTGTACAAAGCCCAAGATTGAGGCTAAAAAGAATTGACTCCACTGGGGAGACATTTTATCTGTCTTGTACAAAGCCCAAGATTGAGGCTAAAAAGTTGATTGACTCAGCTGGAGAATATGATATGTAAAGCCCAAGATCAAGGTTAACTCTGTCGAGGAAAAATTATTATACAAAGCCTAAGAGGAGGCTGGTTGGGGAATTTCTTATATGAAGCCTAAGAGGAGGCTAGCTTTTGCTGAGGATTATTGAGATCCAGAGACAAGTCCAAATTGGGGAATCAACTCTTGCTGAGGAGTGAAGAAGAGTTGAAATATCAGATGCCTTGAGGTTCTGATTTTTCTAAGGGTTTATTGGTGGTAATTTGACCCTAGCTGGGGAACTTAGAATGAAAGTTTAAATATTGAGTTTTAAAACCTATGGAGGTTCTAACTCTGCTGGAGGTTGATGAAGTGATCAGGCTTTTTCCTGTACTTTTAGGAAACTTGAGGGTTTCTTTAGTGGTCCAAGAGGAGATGGGACTTTCCAAGTCTACTGGTGTGAAGAAGTTTATCTTTGTATGATGCCCAAGAGGAGGTTGTTGTTTTAAGGGATGAGAATCAACCCTAAATTGGTCTGATGTTTTGACTCTCTGGAGGATTGAACTAGTAGAAGATGACTGGGTTCTGTCCTATACCTATAGGAGGTCTTTAGGTCCTTGTACTAAGTCCAAGAGGAGGCTGAGAACTTCTAAGAAGCCTGAGGGTCCTTGTACAAAGCCCAAGAGGAGGCTGGGCATGCTTTTAGGAAACCTGTGGGTCCAAGCCTGAGAAAAGTTCAAGAAAGGTTTTACCGGGAATAATCTTTTCTTTAGTGAACAGTTCTAAGGTTTGAAAAAATTCAAGAGAGATTTCACCGGGAATAATCCTCCTTGGGGAAGTGAATTTATTGTACATATATTTCTAAGTTGTGACAGTCTTGAGAAAAGTTTCACCGGGAATAACGCCTTTCTCTGTTCCATATTGTATAAGCCCCAGAAAAGGCAAGACTGTATCTGGAATTTCCTGTGGGGAACTAGTTTTGACTGTGTTGAAAGAGTAACCACTGGTTTGATCTAATCCTAGATCTAGTTGCTGGGGAAAACTCTTAAGCATATATATATATATATATATATATATATATATATATACACAGATGAAATATATAAACAAATATATTGAAGAGTGTAGCAGAACTTACAGGTGTGCAAGCTCCAACATTGTAACCACAGATGTATGGTTAGTTATTCAAGAAATTGAAGAAAGTTTTGATAACACTTTGAATTTGAATCTAAATAAAAAAAGAAAGTTGTTTTAAAAGGAAGTTTGGGGCTTATACTTAAGGAGAGGCCCAGATGAAAACAATGATCGCATTGTTATTTTGAAGATTTGTACCGGAACTTATACAATGACTGAGGCCCAAAATGGTTTATTTACAAAGGGATGGGACTTACACTCTATCAAGAGGCCCAAGAATGTTTTTAAAAAGAAGGAAGATGGGACTTTCAACCAAAGGGAGCCCAAATGATTTTTGTTTAAAAGGCGACGATCGCGCCACGCTTTCGGAAAACATAGTGGGACTTATACAATGACTGAAGCCCAAAATTTATTTATGTGACAAGGGATGGGTCTTACACTCTATTAGAGGCCCAAGAGTTTATTTTAATACAAAAGATGAGACTTATAGCTCAAGGAGAGGCCCAGATGAAAAACAACGATCGTATCGTTATTTTAAAAATTGTACCGGGACTTATACAATGACTAAGGCCCAAAAATATTTATGTACAAAGGGGGTTGGGTCTTACACTCTATTAGAGGTCCAAAAGTGTTTGAAAAATCAATTGAATTTGAAAGATCAAGAGAAAGAATTTTTAAAATGTTTAAAAACAATTAAAAGGAACTCTTTTAAAAAAAATCAAAATATATTAAATAAATAATATCCTTTTTTGATTTTTTTTATGGAATAAAATATTTTAACATATTTGTGAATTTTGAAAAAAAGAATCATTCAGAAATGATTGATATTGAAATAGAAATTAATTTTTGAAGTTATTAAGAAATTGTGAAAAAAAGTGAAAAGAATAAGTGGTAAAAAAATAGGATGGCCCTCCCAAGGTTTGAACCCATACCCTTGGGATGGAGGGTTTAAAACTTTACCAACCGAGCCAGGTGCGTTGGCTGATAGAGAATGGAAAGAGTGAATAATATAGGAAACCTTCTTTTGAAAATGGTTCAACAAAAAAATACCAAAAGGTCTGGGGCGAGGGGGATTCAAACCCCAGACCTCTCGCTCGCTACACACACACAAGGATGGCTTCCTTGACCCTCAAGGATGGTGTTCCAATGTTGAGACTGAATTGAAACCTTCTGAATCACTTGACACGACTCAATCTGCAGCTTTGAGGCAAAATTGAGCAAAAGGATGGTGACTTGAAGATTTTGATGTTACAGATTGAATGTAAGTGTTTAGTCCACTCCTATATGTTGTATATGAGGTGTGTGAACCATTGGTTTGAGTTGCATTGGTCTCCAACTCAAAACCCGATAATGCTTTCTCAAGAAAAATGGAGTTTTGTGTTTTAGAAGAAAATGAGAGAAAGCTTGTTGTAAGTTGCTTTGGTGGTGTATTTGTAAACATCAGAAGAGAGCTTTATTTATAGGTGAATAAATTTGTCAAGCATGAACAGTTCGAACATGAAGGATAAGAACTGAATTCAATGGTATTGGCTTGGCATAATTGCTTTTTACACAAGGTACAATAGCAGTCCTAAATAGCTCAGCTATGTGTTGACTCAATCCACATTCTACAGACCTCTTAAATGATGTTTATTAGAGCATCTTGACTACAAGGGATAGGAATCTTGAATATGCACTATTTCACATAATTGCACTTTGAATTTAAGGCTTCCATGACAAAACTTCATCATTCTCGTGAGATTTTTCCTTGGCTCTTTGGCATTATCCTACAGGTTTGTGAGGAGTCATTCTGATCACATTGAATTGGTTTGGCATAGTGATCATTGCATTTGACTCAAAAATCGTGGCTTGCAAGAAAACATCCAAAGTGTCATGAAAACAGTTGCAATAATGCCTCTTGTGGCAGCCATAACTCTTGGCTCAAGTTAAGTTGTTTCATGCCAATGATCTCTTTGGATTGTTGGCAACATGTATAACAACTTTGATGTTTACATTTGAGATTGATTCTTCTTGTAACTAGGTGTAAACATCTCCCAAGTTTTGGTGTTTTACCTAAAATCTGTCTTGGACAGAATTTTCTCTAAGTGTTGGAAAAAGAAGCATTTTCACGTTAAAGTGATTTTGATTCAACCATAACTCAGAATCCATGATGATTTGGAATGAGATGTAGTTGACATATTTGAAGTATGTCATGTGAACTTCCATTTGAGCTTTGGATAGAAGCAAATGGCTTTGTGGTTTGGGAGTTATGCCCTTGCAATGTTGGTACCAAATCACTTTTGTTTCATAACTTAGAAAATTTTAAGTTTTCTATGGTTGCCCCTTTTGCAAGAAACCTCACTTTTCTTGATTTTTCTTGATGAATGATGATCAAAACCATACATTAACATTGTTCTTGACTTAGGGGAGCCATATTTGTGAAAATTTCCAAAAAGTCAAACTTGATTTTGGGCACAATTGACTTTTTGTCAGATAAATTCCAAACTATGTAATCCTCTATGCAATCAAGTGCTTGACCTAATTCAAACCTAATGGATGGATTCCATAGGCGTTTTTAGGGTGTCTTGAATCATGTCCCAAGGTTTGGGAACATGTCTTGGTCAAAAGTCAAAGATGCAGTTGACTTTTTCTTCAAAACCCTAATTGTGGTCCAGATGAAATTGAAACTTGTGAATCAAGCTTCTTGGATCAATCCATTGTTGTAAATGGATCAATGTGGTGCATTTGAGGCCCTCAAATCATGTCTTGAGGTCTTGGCCCATGTCTTGTCTCAAAAGTCAACTTAGGGGTGAATTAGGTCAAGAAACCCTAATTCCTGATTTTTGATTAATGCTTCCCCTGAGGCTATTTTGACTTGATGATTGGATCCATGAGGTCCCTTGGAGCATTTTGGATCATGTCTTGAAGTATTGGCTCATGCCCAGATTGTAATGCCCTGTATAATATTTATCTAGAATAATACCATACAAGTGTTTTAGTTAGTATCGACACCATCATAAGTGCCTATTGGCATAATTCACATACTTGACCATTTCTAATACATAAATATAACCTATGGTACAAGGCATGGAAACTAGCCAAAATAATAAAACTAAGAACAATATACAATATCCTTAATTATATACAACAAATGCACAGCGGAATAACCTCAACTAAGCTTCTCTTGAAACATCCAAGCATAGCTCCACTTGTAAATCAACCAGTAAATACCTCCTGAAAATAATCAACAATAGTGGGGTGAGATACATCAAATCTCAGTGAGTTCCCTATCTTATGGATTCTCTCGGCTTTACAAGGTTCTAACCAAATCCTAACTCAAGTCCAAGGGAAAGGGAAGGGACTTCGAGTTCACAATCTCAATTCTCACACTATATGGAAACATGCCCATGAGTTCATTAACTCATAATATCACTAATCGATAACCTCACCAAGGCATCTCCTCTTCCCGTCCGCTTCTACGTCTAGAAGGTGACCCGAGTCATAGATCCTTGTAACCTACTTGACATACGAATGGATTCTGATTCTACGGGCCATTAACCATTATGAACCGTCACTTCACACGGGCCATTAACCGTCACAAGCATACGCTCCATGGGCGCCATTCGTACTGCACGCGGGAATCAAACCTGCCAAGTAGTTGTGCATACGTTTTAGAGGAGCTCGAGACCCATGAAACTGCACTCAAGATAACCGGTTACGATTACGTGATCACACACAAATAAACATAATTGTATTCGACAATCATAAGGCCACATTCGCCTTTTCTCATAATCACAAAAGTTCAACATGTTCCATACTAGTGTTTCACTCACTCCTAGACCAATCTCGTACGGATGTACCTTCTTACATCAGGTGCTCGAGCCTTTCCATCTAGGTTATCTACTCTAGGCCAGAACTCGCCAATGAATGCACGAGCGTCGCCATCCAGAGTTTCTATCACAATTCTATTCACAATCTAGAATTATAACAATCTTAACTATGCCATTTGTTTTGGGGTAAAGTTTCCTCACTCTTCCTAATTCAGTTTAACTTGCATATTCTCTCATTCATACTTAACAACCATATTAGACAAGCATATTACAATATCAATCATAAAACACACATGATAGCATAATATGTCAAACATAACCACATAGTAGTTCACACCCATTTTTAAGGCATACAAGCCACTACTATCCTCTACCAAGCATCCTTGGTTAAAATCATGGTCTCACATCACCATTTAATAGCACAATGGATTCTCTTTCCAAGGCTTCAAGTCCCATATCAATCGGCTTCCCGTTTCATGAATTTTGGTGGAAACGAGGACTACAATATTCACACATACATTACTTTTCCATAATTATCTTATTAATCCATAGCATATAACCATGCTTCTACCTCCCCATCACAAAGAGCATTGAAATAGCTTTCCAACGCTTCCGACCGTGACTCAATCCGAGTTACGGATCAAAAGTTATGAAGGATACAAGATAGAAAAATATGTCACGTTCGCTCCAGAGTTCGCTAGGCGAACACTCAGCGAACCAAGTCAGTAGAAAAAGGGCATAAAGTTCGCTAAGCGAGCTATGGGCGAACATTCGCCTTCCCTTCTCCCCAGGGGTAGCTAGGCGAACCCTCGACCAATCATTCGCTTTGGAGTTCGTCAGGTTCGCTAGGCGAACAAGGCAAAATTCAGAAATTCGCAGCAGTGAGAAGCCAGAAACATTTGGGTCCAAACTCCCAACTCTTCACCCAAAACACTTCCAAACAGCACAAACAAGCATAATCAATGATCATATGCATAATACGATTACACTACGCAATTAATATCGATTTTCAACCATTAGATTCATGATTCCAATATTTCTAACCAAACTCAATCATTTCCAAAAATTCTAAAACTAAAGTTCTAACTAGAACCCACCTGATAATCGAAGAGGAGCTTGAAGAAGATGATGATTCGATGATCCAAGCTTTTCTTCTTCTTCCCATGGTTTCTCTTCTTTCTCCCTTTCTTCTCTTCTTCTTCTCTTACTATCTTTTTCTTCCTTTTCTTTTCTTTCTCTTTTCTTAACAAATATATATATATATATATATATATATATATATATATATATATATATATATATATATATATATATACCAATATTATATAATATAATCCAACAGGGTAAAATATCTCCAATTGATATTTTATCGTCTTACACCAATTGATCAATTATTAGAGTTACCATAAAATTCGTTCTTGAATTAAAGTAAATATTGATCTGCCTCTTTATTAAATAATATATCTCTTCAGAGTTCATTAGTTGCTCTATTGATCCCAAATGTCAATAGTTAAAGTACTTAGAGGATTCCATTAATCCAATTATCCAAAGAAAGAGTACACAAAAGCTCATCTGATCTCATCTGATATCCAATTAAGCATTAAAATAATATGGGGGTATTACACTCTCCCCCCCCCCCCCCCCCTTAAATTGAAATTCGCCCCCGAATTTCCTTCGCTCAACAATAACCACAACTTGCATCATTGTCTTAGTTCCACACTCAACTTTACTTCCGTTAAACTTTCTGACGTAATCAATTCTAACTTGACTTTATAGGCCAAAATCCTTATCATTCTGACCAACTCTTTCATCTGTTACATTCCACTGCGTAATCAAATCTTAACAGTAGAACATCACGAATTCTTAAGCATTACCAAGTAGCTAACAGTCCACAGAGAAACACACATATCCACTGGGGTCCTTAATAACCAACGGTACAATAAACTTACTGGCGTCCTATGGTAGAACAATTTCCTCGCCAACACACAATATCTTAACATCCATCCAACACTCTCCAGACGATAGAGGCACAGCAGTTACACTGCTACAACCATAACATATATAACTCCAATTTCATTCTAAAATCGAAATAATATATCCAAAGTAGTTTAACAACCTCCGATTCTGGTTACCACATTCCAAAGATTCCTCTTGCGGGTTCCGACTTACTCAATGTTTCTTGTTGACACGAGTTCTCAACTAGTATTACATAACACCATCACGAAACTTCAATCATGTGCAAGTCACCACTTATCAAACTTAAACCATCCAAATCGTAATTGTGAGTTTCCATACCACTCACCAATTCACAAACAACACTCCACACACACATACGCTGTCGAAGTCCATACCACGTTTCTCAATTAAATCCTCATCTCTCAATCGTTCTGTACCATATACAATTCAAGTTACATGCTTAACTTCGGGACACCCAATTCTTACTCGTACTTGGAAAGATAACTTTCAAATTTCCTTCTCTGGGTAAAACACAACTGTACACAACTGGTACTACTCTCACGGAGTCTAAATCTGATACCATGAACGCACGGAAGTTAATAATTACTAACTCGGACCAACCGTTCATACCTTACTAATACCATAATTACACATCGAAATACATTCCTTGCAAGATCAATACTTCGTGAGTATTTTCCAACTTCGTCCTTAAGACTCGCAACGGTAATACACCTAAGACCTTCTCATACTCAACACAGTTCACAAGATTATTCCCCTAAATCAACTCTCTTGTTGCCTGAACAACTGGCCAACTACGCAACACCTTTCCAGAAGTCACGATTTCAAAACACAAATTCGTCCTTCATTCACTTGCAATCTCGTTCTCCATTCACACAATACTCTTCACTCGGAGCAACATAAAGTAACAAAATGCAGATGATGGTTTCTAAGGGATTTCACAATTTACACACACGTTAAACGATTACCCATCTGAGCTAATCAGTTAACTTCTCAAAATTCAACGTAAATCACCTTCCATGCACGTGTTAATCGGTTAACCCCATTGCGTTAGTCAGTTAACACTGCTGCAGAATCTGAAAACCAGTTTCCTCTCAATTTAAAGCCATTCCCACTCAAACCATCAATCCAATTTATTCTATCTTGGAATATCATTCTCAACTCGCGGCTTCTTAACTTATATTACATTCACTAACCATAATCCACTCTAAGTAAAACCGACAAAGTAAAAACATTCTGGCGACACACTCCAACCAAATGACAAGGCAAAAATTTCAAATTCTGAAGCGGTCACACGACAAATCCTTTGCGAAATAGTTCATTCCCTGCTCATACAACTACACTAGCAGGAAGCTAAAAGATGACGACATTCTAATGCTTAAGACATAACTCATACTTGATTTATCCACAAGCAAAACCAAACATGCAACCATTAACGGTATCATAAAGTGGAGGACACAACATGTCAGCACACAACCTTATTCTCTCACTTGAGTTTCTTTGGAGGGAATTAATACGACAACATCCTTAGTCCAACAAAAGGTAGATTCCGAATATTCCAATCATTCACAAACACAAAAGTTTCTCTATATTTGAAAATAAAACGGGGCAATGCATCCTCTTGAAGAACCTTTTCATCATTTCGTACACATTAACCGGGATTTATTACCCTTCACTATCCATTACATACCCACTTACACCAAATTACTTAATGGAAGATTCACAACCAACAACTCTCGTCAACTACTTACAAAACCCTTCTGGTATCAACCGTCCCATGATTTACACTTAGTCTGTAATAGTCTTGATTTGTTTCTCGTTGTTTCACCGTAATCTTGCTTCTTAAAATACAATATTCACTGTTCCACAAAGTACGTCCCTTCACGCTTGTCTCAAGGATAAGAATCCATCACGTACACTTGTGACCACGGTGCTACCACTACGCATCCTTCAATACCAAAGTGTAACTTTCTCATTCCACGTTATACTAAAAGGCTCCTCACAGGTGAACCATCCGTGATTACACTCCCTTAATTTTAGCTTTAGTGACATCTTAATAATTCCATCACACAGTCGTCCAAAATACATTTTGTTATCACTTCCTCATAACATACCATTGATACCGTTTTCTACCTCGTGCTTACTTTCGCTCTCCATTGTAATCCTCTTTGGTCCAAATATAAAACCGTCATACTAAATTTCCTGAATTTTAAGATACTTACTCTATTTCTTAATACAACTCCTTCTGGTCCGTATCACTACACTTTCTGTTACTAAATGAAACTCATTCTTTCTCCGACACAATACCTTATACTGTTCCCTGGGTAAATTAGCAATTCCAAAAATGGTCCCTCACCAAAGACATAATCCTAACGCATCATCTCAAACTTAATCTCTCTCCATAACTGAATATGCGCAATTCATCACCCACTGTTCGTCCGGCACATACTTATTTCAATTGAAGCATGTAAACACATCCTTGTGTTCTTTCACACACTTCCCTACTACTACTTTAGGTTCCCATAAAAGTCGAACGTCCTTAACTATCCTCCATTCAAGATACCATAGCGACCTTAGAAACTGAAGCACCAATACTTATCTCACTTCCGAACCTTACGTCACACGTTCCACGAAACAACTCTTCTTCTTCACGGAATGAGATTACTTGAAATTTTTATTCATACTAGTGGCCAATCCATCTCTACTAGCGATTTTACATATTCCTCAATATTTCAACCAATCGTCCAATAGAGACCCTTAACTTTCAGACTCCATCCATTCCAAAGGATTACTTGAACAACACATCACTCTTAAATTCCATGCTACCCAAGCACAACTTCTACTAAAACCTCACTGAGCGGACCAAAACTCCTTACTACTAACTCTTGGCTTGAGCCTACCCTCACAGCACAAGTTCCGACAACACTACAGAGTCCTCGTGGTCGCTCAACCATGATTCTACCTATTACATACATAGTATTAGGTTGATCAGGCCTAACACTAAATAGTATGATATTAAGAGTCATGTTGGCAAGACACACTTAAGAGGCAGGAATAGATTTACTTATTATGTTTCAAGGCTAGGTCGAGGACACGACCTGCTCTGATACCAACTGTAATGCCCTGTATAATATTTATCTAGAATAATACCATACAAGTGTTTTAGTTGGTACCGACACCATCATAAGTTCCTATTGGCATAATTCACATACTTGACCATTTCTAATACATAAATATAACCTATGGTACAAGGCATGGAAACTAGCCAAAATAATAAAACTAAGAACAATATACAATATCCTCAATTGTATACAACAAATGCACAGCGGAATAAGCTCAACTAAGCTTCTCTGGAAACATCCAAGCATAACTCCACTTGTAAATCAACCTGCAAATACCTCCTGAAAATAATCAACAATAGTGGGGTGAGATACATCAAATCTCAGTGAGTTCCCTATCTTATGGATTCTCTAGGCTTTACAAGGTTCTAACCAAATCCTAACTCAAGTCAAAGGGAAAGGGAAGGGACTTCGAGTTCACAATCTCAATTCTCACACTATATGGAAACATGCCCATGAGTTCATTAACTCATAATATCACTAATCGATAACCTCACCAAGGCATCTCCTTTTCCCGTCCGCTTTTACGTCTAGAAGGCAACCCGAGTCATATATCCTTGTAACCTACTTGACATACGAATGGATTCGGGTTCTACGGGCCATTAACCATTATGAACCGTCACTTCACACGGGCCATTAACCGTCACAAGCATACGCTCCATGGGCGCCATTCGTACTGCACGCGGGAATCAAACCTGCCAAGTAGTTGTGCATACGTTTCAGAGGAGCTCGAGACCCATGAAACTGCACTCAAGATAACCGATTACGATTACGTGATCACACACAAATAAACATAATTGTATTCGACAATCATAAGGCCACATTCGCCTTTTCTCATAATCACAAAAGTTCAACGTGTTCCATACTAGTGTTTCACTCACTCATAGATCAATCTCGTCACGGATGTACCTTCTTACATCAGGTGCCCGAGCCTTTCCATCTAGGTTATCTACTCCTGGCCAGAACTCGCCAATGAATGCACGAGCGTCGCCATCCAGAGTTTCTATCACAATTCTATTCACAACCTAGAATTATAACAATCTTAACTATGCCATTTGTTTTGGGGTAAAGTTTCCTCACTCTTCCTAATTCAGTTTAACATGCATATTCTCTCATTCATACTTAACAACAATATTAGACAAGCATATTACAATATCAATCATAAAACACACATGATAGCATAATATGTCAAACATAACCACATAGTAGTTCACACCCATTTTTAAGGCATACAAGCCACTACTATCCTCTACCGAGCATCCTTGGTTAAAATCATGGTCTCACATCACCATTTAATAGCACATTGGATTCTCTTTCCAAGGCTTTAAGTCCCATATCAATCGGCTTCCCGTTTCATGAATTTTGGTGGAAACGAGGACTACAATATTCACATATACATTAATTTTCCACAATTATCTTATTAATCCATAGCATATAACCATGCTTCTACCTCACCATCACAAAGAGCATTGAAATAGCTTTCCAACGCTTCCAAGTGTGCGTCAATCCGAGTTACGGATCAAAAGTTATCAAGGATACAAGATAGAAAAATCTGTCACGTTCGCTCCAGGGTTCGCTAGGCGAACACTCAGCGAACCAAGTCAGTAGAAAAAGGGCATAAAGTTCGCTAAGCGAGCTCTGGGCAAACATTCGCCTTCCTTTCGCCCCAGGGGTCGCTAGGCGAACCCTCGGCCAATCATTCGCTTTGGAGTTCGTCAAGTTCGCTAGGCGAACAAGGAAAAATTTAGAAATTTGTAGCAGTGAGAAACCAGAAACATTTGGGTCCAAACTCCCAATTCTTCACCCAAAACACTTCCAAACAGCACAAACAAGCATAATCAATGATCATATGCATAATACGATTACACTATGCAATTTATATCGATTTTCAACCGTTAGATTCATGATTCCAATATTTCTAACCTAACTCAATCATTTCCAAAAATTCTAAAACTAAAGTTATAACTAGAACCCACCTGATCATCGAATAGGAGGTTGAAGAAGATGATGAATCGATGATCCAAGCTTTTCTTCTTCTTCTCATGGTTTCTCTTCTTTCTCCCCTTCTTCTCTTCTTCTTCTCTTAGTATCTTTTTCTTCCTTTTCTTTTCTTTCTCTTTTCTTAACAAATATATATATATATATATATATATATATATATATATATATATATATATATATATATAATATAATCCAACAGGGTAAAATATCTTCAATTGATATTTTATCGTCTTACACCAATTGATCAATTATTAGAGTTACCATAAAATCTGTTCTTGAATTAAAGTAAATATTGATCTGTCTCTTTATTAAATAATATATCTCTTCAGAGTTCATTAGTTGCTCTATTGATCCCAAATGTCAATACTTAAAGTACTTAGAGGATTCCATTAATCCAATTATCCAAAGATAGAGTACACAAAAGCTCATCTGATCTCATCTGATATCCAATTGAGCATTAAAATAATATGGGGTATTACACAAATGAAAATTTCCATCTGGAGGCCTTGGTCGACCAAAACCCTAATTTGGTGACACTGTCGATCTTGAGGCTTGATCCACTTGGAATGTTGCAACCTTGTGCTTGATTCTTGATATGGGAGACCTCTTGATCCTTTATGGGTATTTGAGAGGCTAGACAAGTTGAGGATCATGTCATTTCTTGATTGATCCTTTGTCTAAGTGCTCTGAGATGGCTCAAAACCCTAATTCTTGATTGTAATGAAGGCTCAACAATCTTTGAGGAGATTGATGAGGCATGAATGGTACATCCATATTATGGTGATTGTTTGCACAATGATGGGAAATCTTGCGGTCAAAATTTGGGGTATGACATTAGCCACCCTCTTGGACGTGGTAACTGGTGTGACCTCTACTGGGGTATAATTCGAGGTAACATCAACCTCCTGAAATTCATAATTTACGGCATGAATACAGAAATTGGAAAAGAAAGATAAAAACTAATAACAACATGTATAGTATAACAAAATGGTTTGTAACGTTACGGCTACTAATTCCCAGTTCTCCAATGGGTTGGCCTCATCAAAGCTTTCACAAATCTACAAAGAAGTTAAATAGTAAAGAAACCAGCAGATATATACGTAAATTAACCCAACACAATATTTTACAAAACTTTAAAATACCTGCAGGACGCCTTCGTTCACGGGAGAAAATGTGAGTGTCTACCCAACAAACGGAAAAACCATAAGTCAGGTTCATGTTCATTTTGTAGCGATGCAGAATTGAGGGAAACCAAATAACATTTCATACCTTAGGTGGAGCAATCGACGCTGCAAGCTGTTTCACAACTTTGTCATCGTTATATATGGAAAAACCGATGCATTTTCCCATAATGGCTGCCACTTCACTTTGAATGTCAAATTCAAACCAACCAAAGCATCAAGTGCTAAGGGATACTCAAGAGGGTCAGTGACTCCATCCTAATTGAAACGGGGAAGGCAATTTAAAATTATGAGGACATTGCAACACATTATTACATGTAACATACGCGGGTGGTAGTGCTACCTGAAGCATGTTGTTACGCATCTGTTCCACAGATAGTTCCAATAGTTGTGTGCATTCCCGGTTCCATAATTCAAATGTCGCATAACAGCCATCACTGATCACTTCGATCATTACCTTATACCTATACATCGTAGTACATTAGGTCCATATAGCACGGTAAAAAAACAAAGACAAAAACCATAAATCTAAACAGATAACGACCTGAAAATATGAACTTTCGTATTATGGCCAGAACCACATATGTAAGGTGGTTTATCCCCCTTGGCAACCCTTGGACATTCATGGCATGCCTGGTAATACCACCCCCCTTGAGATGCCTTAGCTTGTCAGTGGTTGCAACGGTGACACATTGTGTGATCTTTTATGAAAGAAGGTGTGCTACATTCTCAGACACAATATAAACTACAGAATATTCGTAACTTGTATAGTACTTACATCCTTGAGTTGCACAATTTGGTCCAGTGGAAGTACAACAACCTTATACATGATTTTTTCGTAAGATGTTAGTTGAGAACTTGATGAACTCTGAGACCAATTACGTGACTGTGTTGTTAAACTTTGACATGACACCTGACTGCCTTCCATTTTTGGTATCCTAAGGTGAATTTCAAGTTAAACATAAACAACATTGGGTAAGGAATATAATACTAAATGTACATTGAGATCAAAATAAAATTCTAATGTAGCCAGTAATGCAGGACCTTTTTAGGAAATCCACAATGTAGGGTGAGTCATCATTAATGTGCATCTTCGTTACGTTAAAAGTGTTCGAAACAGCCAAAGGATACTTCCCTACAAAGTAAATAAACAACATTTGATCACTGTATAGAACAAACAATAATGCAACAACAAATCATTGTCAAAGACATAGAGTAAGTTTACCTTCCTCTTTTACTTTAGCAAATTGGAGAATGATGATAGTTGGGCCAGACATGTCCTTCCTCTGTTGGCAGTAGTCATGGAACTGCAACGCATACCCTTCCCAGAGAGTATAATGCATAGTATTGTTTCTAAAGACACGTCAAACCAATAATTTGTGACTTACATAGGGATTATGATAACCGTTAACCATATATATAGTAAAGTTGATATTGTTTTGCAGACATACCCCAAGTCCTTCAAAACTAAGTTAATTTGTTGTTTTTTGCTCCCACTTCGTAGTTGGGTGTATCAAATTTCTGTAACCATACCGATTACGTCTACAACATTCAACAAACTGAAACAAATAATAAGTTCCCGATCAATATCAAAACATTTCATCGAATGTTCTTTGAATGTGTATCAAATACATTTATTTCTCCATACCTATTAAAACATTCTTTTTCCACTTGCCACATATGATATCTGCGAAAGGCGTGAATTTCAGGTTCTTTGACGGTATCATATGCTTATCCTTGTTGGTGACGGAAGTACCGCCAATAAACACCAACAGAAACTTGTGGTCGGATGGCTTGAACAATAGGTCATTCAACAACACTTGAAAATTAGCAATAGTGTAGGTGTTATCCACAGTCAGCACAACATTAAAGAGTTGTTTATATAAGGTTGGGACTTTCACGTGAATATTTGTCCCCTGCACGGTTCATATTGTCCATTGTTAAAGTAGATTTCATAAAAAGAGTAAAGATATAAAATATATGTTAAACCAAGCAGCCATAAAACATGTTCCAAATAATGAAACATATGATCAAATGAAACAAGAAACTTGAAACATACAAAAATAGGGAAATGTGAAACATGAAACACACCAACAAATTAAAAACATCCAAAACAGTAAGGTGGTTTCCATGTTCTGCTGAACTCAGAATTGGTTGTTATATGGTTATGTCATGTGTTACCTCATTATCAACAACAATCATCTCAAAACGTTGCTTATTCTTTGAAAGAACACTCCATTTGTGATGGATTCTCACTGTTATCTTCCAAAGCTCTTTACTATTGTTGATGTCCTTAACCATTATATACGGTCTTGCCATTGGATGTTTTTGGAGTTCACCAAACCTTGCGTCTTCTTAGTGGGGTTTTTTTTATGAAAGAGAAATGTTATGTGATGGAATACAAATGTTCAATGTTATGGTGTGATTTTCGTTTCAGACAATTTGTTGAATGTATTTTTCATCAGGTTCCAAGATACTCCATTACCCCTGCTGCTGATACCTGTTGTGCATGCCTGGGAAAACGAACCAACCCATCACCCTCAACTTTCTGCCACTACCAACCAATGCCCTCTCTATGTAATTTGTTTTCCTTTTTGGACACTGTTTCAACTTTTTAACCTCAACAGGTTTGCTTTTACACATACAATGCGTTATTTTTCCAACCAACTACTTGTTGCTATGTAATTATGTATGGTTTTAGTTCAATTTAGTTAGTTTTAGACTTAAATTGCCCCTCAATTAGTGATGTGGATGCATTTAAACAAAGGTTATGAATGTATTAACCAGAACATATGATGTTCTTATATTATAGATATGGTGAACAGTATAATTTAATATTACAACACTTTTTATTTTATTTTATTTTATTTTAAAATAAATAAAAATTTTAAAACAATTTACACTTAAAAAATATTTGTATTCAATTTAAAATCACGGATAGCAAAAAATTTATTTTAAAAAATTTATTATTAAGAGACAACTTCTCTATCCATCACAAAAAAAAAATATCCATAAGTTTTTTCTAATATTTCCTAAAACCTATAAGATAATATTGTTTTGTAACTGGAAAATAAATCATCATACCAAAAGATTTATATTTATGGATAAAAGAATCTGATTTATATTTAAAAATATTTGTACTTTCAAAAGAGCGCTCAAGTTTTTAGAAACAACAACTATATATATAGTTTCAGATCAGTATTTTGTTTTTAAAGAAACCCTAACTTTTTTTTCTTGACGCAAGAAACCTTATTACTTTTCTCTGACACAAGAAACCCTACAATTGTATCATTAATATGAAGAGAAAACAGGAAGGTCATTGTGCTGTGGGAATAGACCTTGGCACAACGTATTCATGTGTTGCAGTATGGCAAGAAGAACACTGTCGAGTTGAGATCATTCACAATGATCAAGGCATCGAACAACACCTTCTTTTGTTGCTTTCACTGAAAATCAGAGATTGATGGGCGATGCTGCAAAGAACCAAGCTGCTGCCAACCCTCAAAACACCGTCTTTGGTAATTTCTACTCCTTTTCTCTTCTAAAAGCTTGAAACCCTAATTACAAATTATTTATAACAACTTTATAAATCTATTTAATTTTCCTATTAGTTTAGGGGCCAACCGATCAATTAAACTTTATGTGTATCTTTATTTTTTTCAGATGCTAAGAGGTTAATTGGCAGGAAGTTTAGTGATGCTATTGTTCAAGATGATGTACTTTTATGGCCATTCAAAGTCATTGCAGGTGACAATGACAAACCCATGATTATGGTTAAGTACAAAGATCAGGAAAAGCAACTCTATGCCAAAGAAGTGTCCTCTATGGTACTCACCAAGATGCGAGAAATTGCTGAGAATTATTTAGAATCACCCGTTAAGAATGCAGTTGTTACTGTGCCAGCTTATTTTAATGATTCTCAAAGAAAAGCAACTATAGATGCTGGTGTTATTGCTGGCCTCAATGTTATGAGAGTAATGAATGAGCCCACTGCTGCAGCGGTTGCATATGGCCTTGACAAGAGAACTGGTAGTGCTGGAGAACGGAATATTTTAGTGTTTGATCTTGGTGGTGGCACTTTTGACGTGTCTATACTAACTATTAAGGACAGGGTCTTCCAAGTTAAGGCCACCGCCGGAAACACTCACCTTGGTGGAGAAGACTTTGATAATAGAATGGTGAACTACTTTGTACAAGAGTTCAAGAGAAAGAACAAAGTAGACATTAGTGGGAATTCAAGAACTATGACGAGGTCGAGAAAGAACAAAGGTGACATTAATGGTGGGATGTATTCAAAAGCTTTGAGGAGGTTGAGAACGGCATGTGAGAGGGCAAAAAGGTCACTTTCTTTCCTTGTCACTGCCACTATTGAAGTGGATTCTTTATTTCAAGGCATTGACTTTTCTTCAACAATCAATAGAGCCAAGTTTGAGGAAATGAACATGGACCTTTTCAATGAGTGTATGAAGACTGTTGAAAGTTGTCTAATGGATGCTAAGATGGACAAGAGCAAGATAGATGATGTTGTCCTTGTTGGTGGGTCTTCTAGGATTCCGAAAGTACAGCAGCTATTACAGGACTTTTTCAATGGGAAGGAGTTGTGCAAGAGCATTAACCCTGATGAGGCTGTGGCTTATGGGGCAGCTGTTCAGGCTGCGTTGTTGAGTGAAGATGTTAAGAATGTTCCAAAGTTGGTGCTGCAGGATGTTACACCTTTGTCTCTTGGCAGGTCAACACAAGGAGATATCATGCATGTAGTGATTCCTAGGAACACTTGCATTCCTGTCAAGAAGACAAAACCATATGTTACCGTTGCAGATAACCAATCAAGTTCCTTGATTGAGATTTATGAGGGTGAAAGAACAAAAGCCACTGACAACAACTTGCTTGGTTCTTTTATTCTTTCTGGCATTCCCCCAGCTCCCCGCGGTTCCCCGTCTTCAGTTGTTTGTTTTGCTATCGATGAAAATGGTATTTTGACTATTTCAGCTAAGAATAATGCATCTGGAAGTTCGAACAAGATTACAATAACCAATCACAAAGATAGATTGTCAAGTGAGGAAATTAAAAAATTAATTCAAGAAGCTGAGAATTACCATACTGAAGACAAGAAATTCCTAAGGAAGGCCACGGCTCTGAATGCATTGGATTACTACATTTACAAAATGAGAAATGCTTTAAAGAAAGAGGATATTAATCTAAAGCTCTCCTCTCAAGAAATTGAGATTATCGATTCTTCAATTGCTGCAACTACAAATTTGGTTGAAGAGAATAACCAAGAGGTTGAAATAGATGTTTTGGAGGACCATCTAAAGGGACTTAAGAGTACCATGGAAGACATTTTAGCTAAGACTATTTAGTTTTTATTTTATTTTTCTCAACTAAGATTTTGAGGTTTGTCTTTTTGTTTAGTAGGCATTATCTAATACGTTATTAAGGTTTGATAATATTTTGATGCAGATATGTTATTTAAACCATGATGCAGTCACTCTTGTTTCCGTTATGATTAGTTTAGATTTTATTTTATGCTACATAATTAATCTGCTGCATAATCAGTTGGTTGTTTTCCTTTTCTTGAGTACAGAATTTGAGAGTTTATTGTCTGTTTCATGCACAAAGTTGTATTGAAATTTAAAAAATTAGAATAAGGTTTTAGCAGGATTGGTATTATAGAAAAAGGGTCTATGTATTCTAAACTAAAAACACTTGCACCTTTGCAGGATAATGATAACTCCCAAAATTTACTAGGGGACTTCAAGCACCAATACTTGTCAAGTAATAGTTTATTCTCTCCTTAGATTTGTATCTTGTTATTGACAAGGTCCACACAAACAGCAGAAGTTGATTTTCCATTACAGCAGTCACACTTATCTATAACTCTTATGACTTATTGTTCAACACAAAAACTTATAGAGACTTCAACTACGAATGTACTTTGACATTGAAAATGTGGACAACACTTAATCTCATTGAGTTGCCTCACCCTTATTCATGACTCTTTTATAGGCAACTAACCATACTCATGGTTGCTTCAGTTAGAAACTTATATTCTGTGTATCTTGTATCACTGCAGTACAGAAACATATTATATACAAGTGAATCTTAGAGACCAAGATCCAAGAATCATGTTAGCTATAATGTCTCACCACTAATAAGGAAACTAATAATGCTAGGCTATTCATGACTGTTAATTATAGTTTGATACTGTCATGACAGATCCAAGACATAAGGGATTATGTCTCTAACTCCCCCCTTCAAACTGGTGGTGAGAGGATCACCCCAAGTTTGTTTCTAAGTTGATTGAATCGTGTATGACTTAGGGACTTAGTGAGACAGTCAGCAATCTGATCAGCTGTAGGAACATAGGCAATAACAATCTCATTTTGTAGCACTTGATCTCTGACATAGTGGACATCAATTTCAATATGTTTTGAACGAGCATGCATGACTGGATTGGATGCTAATGCCTTAGCACTTAAGTTGTCACACCATAGTATTGGTTTCCTTGGCAATGGAAGCTTGAGTTCAGCAAGTAGTGATCGAGTCCATGCTACTTCAGAAGCCACATCAGCCAGTGCTCTATATTCAGATTCTGTACTTGATCTTGAGACTATGTAACGACCCAGTTTTTGTGAGTTTTATTTAATCGAGTCGTTTGATTATTTTATTATTATTTTATTTTATTTTCGACTTTTATCTGAAAATATGTTATTTTTCAATGTTGTGATATTTTATCGGGTTTTGGGATCGTTTGCGGGATATTTGAGTGTGAGGGTATTTTGGTCATTTTAGGATATTTTTCATTAAGTAAGAAAATAGAAAATAGAAGAGAGAAAAATAGAAAGAAAGAAAGGGAGAAGAAAGAAAAAGGAGAGAAAGGAGAAGAAGAAGAGAAATAGTGAGAAAAACTTGGGAAATCAAGAAAAATCAACTTCTAGAATCGATTTAATCGGGTAAGGGTGCGAAACTCAATTATTGTATGATTGTGTATGATTATGTATGTGTATTTGTGATGTTTGTTGGATTGAAATGAAAATATTTAGTAAAACCCATATTGTGTGAAATTGATTAGAAATTGATTAAATGTAGTAAAAATCATATTTTTAGTATCCATAATTGTTGGTACATGATAGATACTAGTTATTGGACATTGCATTGGCAATTTTCTGGTGTGTAGGTGAAATTTAGGGTGTTTTGGATTGGAACCCGTAAGCAAAATTATGCAGAAGAAATTTTTCTGGTTTTTCCAGGTCATACGCGTATGGGGCATGTTCATACGCGTATGGACCTTGGCAATACGCGTATGGAGGGCGAGTCCTGGGCCAATACGCGTATGGGATGTTATTTTGCTCGGCCATCTGCCCATTTGCGTATGATACGCGTAGCATTTCAGGGCAATACGCGTACGAGGTTGGGCATTACACGTACGGACTTTTACACGTGAACTTTGGGGAAAATGAGTCTCTGCTCATACGCGTATGGATCAGGGCAATACGCGTATGGACAGGACAATTGTGAAATGGGACTTTTCAAAATATCGTTTTTCGTTTTCTTTCGTAACTTGTGTTCCGTTTATCCGATTTTTACATTCTTGGTATCGTTGTGTAGCTATTGAACTGTACTTTCTTATTATGATGGTTTGGAAATTGTTAGCCGATTTAATTATGTCATAAAATCGGGAATAGTGTCGGTCGTCGACTTTTGTCATTATAACTGTGCGTAATTGATGTGTATTATGCAAGGTGTTGTTGTATGAGGTAAATGTATGTGTTTAGATGGGGTTGTGATGATTTGTGGCCGTATGGAAATTAAATGCATTGTTTTGGGCATAAGTGCAAAGTGTAATTTTGTCGATGCAAATGAATGTATTTATGTGTGCATATTAAATGTCATGGGTCATTGTATGCCAAGCATCATGATATGCATTGTTGAGACGTCCTGAGTGACGGTTTGGATTCCAGAGGGAATTCGCTATAACGTCGCGTGCCTTATAGAAAGAGGTGTGAGCGATGATTATAGACGATCGTGTGCCCATGTGGGGTGTGAGCGATCGGGTCGTGTGCCTTATACAAAGAGGTGTGAGCGATCCATAAACGTCGTGTGCCTTATACAAAGAGGTGTGAGCGACGGGGAACATCGTATGCCCAACGGGGAGTTACAGTGATGTAACGAGCGATGATTCTAGCAGAGATCCTGAGTGAACTAGTGATGAGAAACAATGGAAGTCGGTACCGCATGTGTATATGTATAGAGTTGTTGTGTCGGTCTCTTGCATTGCATAAATCATTATGGTTGCTTTATGTGTGGAATTGTGGATAAATTGATATATGGATATGTGTTGGTGATGGACATATGAATTATTCCTTGTAGTTCCTTGTGTTTGCATTATGGCGTGAGTTGTGGTGAGAATTGTATATATGTGTATTTTCGTGTTATATATAATTGTATGCAATTATATTATGGTTGTTTTCTCACCCTTCTGCTGTTTTATAATGCTCTATGAGGCATTGCATATTAGAGTTGCTGGAGGTATTTTTGTGAAGCTTTGCGTCTTCATTCTTTTGTCGGTCGGCTCTGATATGTGACACCGGGTAGTTAGGGAGGCCGTTAGTGATTATTGTGTATTCTGTATATATATCTTTTGGCTTGTGCGTGTACAACTCGATGTATGACAAACTTTTCATGTGATATATATGTATGTTATTCAGTTTTAGATTTTCCGCTTTTATTCTAAATTCTGAAACGTGGGTGTAAGGAACTGAGTTCCTCTGTTGATAGCTACCCCACTGTTGCATATCTTTATGAGCAGGTGTTGTATGAATTGTTTCAATTTGATGTGACCCCTCGGTCTATGCCATGATAATTTAAATATACTCTGACGAAATTTTGAATTTTCTTTTACTGTTTTAAGTAATTGGGGGTGTTACATTAAGTGGTATCAGAGCCAGTTTGTGTCAGTTGTGTCAGTCCTTGTTGGTCGTTGTGGTTGGATGAGTTATTTGTTTAACCATAGTTTCTGTTATTGGAAATGAACCGAATATGGCTGGTAGGAATAATGTTGCTTTGGCTGCGGCTATGCAAGCTATGGCTCGTGCTGTGCAGGGTGCACCTCATGCTGCAGGTAATGATGAGTTCAGGAAGAACAAATCGTCTGTCTTCAAAGGAAGATATGATCCGGATGGTGCACAGATTTGGCTGAAAGAGATTGAAAGGATTTTCCGAGTGATGGATTGTGCTGAAGATCAGAAGGTGAGACTGGGTACTCACATGTTATTGGAAGAAGCTGATGACTGGTGGGTTAGTACTCGTCGTGTGTTGGAAGCTGCAGAGGAGGAGATTACTTGGGCTGTGTTTAGTATGGAGTTTCTAAGGAGGTATTTTCCTGAAGATGTGAGAGGAAAGAAGGAAATTGAGTTTCTGGAACTAAAACAAGGTAATATGTCTGTTGTTGATTATATTGCTAAGTTTGTGGAACTTGTGCAGTTTTATCCTCATTATGCTGAAGCGACTGCTGAATTCTCTAAGTGTGTAAAGTTTGAGAATGGATTGCTTCCTGAGATAAAGCAGGCAATTGGATATCAGAGGATTCTGAGGTTTTCTGATTTGGTAGATTGTTGTAGGATTTATGAAGAAGACAGTAAGGCTCGTTCTACTCATTACAAGAGTGTGAGCGAGAGGAAAGGGAAACAACAGTTCCGTGGTGGTCCGTATGTGACACCAGCTGATAAAGGTAAACAAAGAGGGAATTTTGAGAAAAGGTCAAGTGGAGGAGGAATGTCTGGTCCTATGAGATGTTATAGGTGTGGTGAAGTGGGGCATCGTCAGTTTGAGTGCAGGAAAGATTTTAGAAAGTGTTCTAACTGTGGAGGTATAGGACACATTGCAGCTGATTGTAAGAAGAACGTGGTGAAGTGCTTTAATTGTGGGGAGCTGGGACATGTTAGTACAAAGTGCCCGAAACCGAAACAAGCTCCAGCTAGTGGGAAAGTGTTTGCATTATCGGGGACTCAGACTTCGAGTGCAGATCGTCTGATCAGAGGTACTCGTTTTATTAATAGTACTTCTTTGATTGCCATTATTGATACTGGAGCGACTCATTCGTTTATTTCGTCTGAGTGCGCAAAGCGTTTGAATCTTGTGTTGTCTGTGATGGGTGGTGAAATGGTTATTGATACTCCAGCAATGGGGTCAGTAACTACTTCCTTGGTTTGTCTAAGATGTCCTTTGACCATTTATGGTAAAGACTTTGAGATGGATTTGGTGTGTTTACCGTTGGAGGGTTTAGATGTGGTCCTGGGTATGAATTGGTTGCAATTCAATCGGGTTCATATTGATTGTTATCATAAGCTGGTACGGTTTCCTTCTCTTGAGGAAGACGAAGACCCGAGTTTCTTATCTACCAAAGAGTTGAAGAAACTTTTGGCGGATGAAGCTCAGTTGTTTGGATTGTTTGCATCTTTAACTGTGGATAGTCAAGTTTCACTTGATGTGTTTCCTGTTGTGTGTGAATTTCCAGAAGTGTTTCCTGAGGATATTTCAGACTTGCCGCCAGAGAGAGAGGTGGAGTTTTCTATAGATCTAGTCCCTGGTACTAGACCTGTATCTATGGCACCTTATCGTATGCTGGCATCTGAGTTGGTGGAGTTAAAGAAACAGTTGAATGAGTTGTTGGAAAAGAGGTTCGTGAGACCAAGTGTTTCTCCTTGGGGTGCTCCAGTGTTATTGGTGAAAAAGAAAGACGGAAGCATGCGGTTATGTATTGATTATCGCCAGTTGAATAAGGTGACGATCAAGAATAAGTATCCTCTTCCAAGAATTGATGATCTGATGGATCAGTTAGTTGGTGCGTGTGTGTTTAGTAAGATTGACTTGAGGTCAGGGTATCATCAGATAAGGGTGAAGGAGGAAGACATTCAGAAGACGACTTTTAGAACACGATATGGTCATTATGAATATTCTGTGATGTCGTTAGGGGTTTCTAATGCGCCAGGTGTGTTTATGGAGTACATGAATCGTATTTTTCACGAGCATCTGGATCATTTTGTGGTGGTGTTTATTGATGATATCTTAATTTATTCTAAGTCTCGGGAGGAGCATGCAGAACATTTGCGTATTGTTTTGCAGGTTTTGAAGGAGAGGAAGCTTTTTGCTAAATTATCCAAGTGTGAATTCTGGTTGTCGGAAGTGAGTTTTCTTGGACACGTGATTTCAGGTAATGGTATTTATGTGGATCCATCTAAAGTAGAAGCAGTTCTACAATGGGAGGCTCCGAGATCTGTTACCGAAATTCGAAGCTTTTTGGGTTTGGTTGGTTATTATCGGAGGTTTATTGAAGATTTTTCGAAACTAGCACTTCCTTTGACCCAGTTGACTTGTAAAGGGCAAGCGTTCATTTGGGATATTCGGTGTGAGGAGAGTTTTACTGAGCTGAAGAGAAGATTGACGACAGCTCCGATCTTGATTTTTCCGAATCCTAATGAACCATTTGTGGTTTATTGTGATACTTCTTTGATTGGTCTAGGTGGTGTTCTGATGCAAGAAGGTAAGGTGGTGGCTTATGCTTCAAGGCAGTTAAGAGTTCACGAGAAAAATTATCCTACTCATGATCTTGAGTTAGCGTCTGTGGTGTTTGTGTTGAAGATTTGGAGGCATTATCTCTACGGTGCAAGGTTTGAAGTCTTTAGTGATCATAAAAGTTTGAAATATTTGTTTGATCAGAAAGAGCTAAATATGAGGCAACGTAGATGGTTGGAATTCTTGAAGGACTACGACTTTGGCTTGAATTACCATCCTGGTGAAGCTAATGTGGTAGCCATTGCATTGAGCCGGAAATCGTTACATATGTCCGCTTTAATGGTTAAGGAGTGGGAACTTTTGGAATCGTTTAGAGATTTGAGTTTGGTTTGTGAAATGACGTCGGATAGCGTTAGGCTTGGTATGCTAACGATTACTAATGATTTTCTGATGACTGTTTGTGAGAAGCAAAAGTTGGATGTGAAACTTGTGGATTTGATGTTGGTTGGAGGAAAAGATGCGAATAGTGATTTTCAAGTGGATGTTAATGGTGTTTTGAGATTTCGAGGTAGGATTTGTATTTCAGATGATGCGGAGTTGAAAAAGATGATTTTGGAGGAAGGACACCGGAGTAATTTGAGTATACATCCGGGAGCGAATAAGATGTACCAAGATTTGAAGAAGATTTTCTGGTGGTCTGGATTGAAAAGAGATGTGGCTCAGTTTGTTTATGCATGTTTGACTTGTCAGAAATCGAAGGTGGAACATCTGAGGCCTAGTGGTTTGTTGCAACCGTTGGATATTCCTGAATGGAAATGGGATAGTATTTCCATGGATTTTGTAACAGGGTTACCGAATACTCAGCGAGGGCATAATGCTATTTGGGTGGTTGTTGATAGGCTGACTAAATCGGCTCATTTTATTCCGATTGATATCAGTTTTACTTTGGAACGGTTAGCTGAGATTTACATCAGTGTGATTGTGAAATTACATGGGGTTCCATTGAGTATTGTTTCTGATCGAGATCCTAGATTTACATCGAGATTTTGGGAAAGTTTACAGAAGGCGTTGGGTTCTAAATTAAGATTGAGTTCGGCTTATCATCCGCAGACGGATGGTCAGACGGAGAGGACGATTCAGTCTTTGGAAGATTTGTTGAGAGCTTGTGTTTTGGAACAAGGTGGTGTGTGGGATAGTTATCTTGCATTGATTGAGTTTACGTACAATAACAGTTTTCATTCTAGTATTGGAATGGCACCGTTTGAAGCATTGTATGGACGAAGGTGTCGGACACCGTTGTGTTGGCACGAATCTGGTGAGCGAACGGTGGTTGGGCCAGAATTGGTGCAACAGACGACGGAGAAAGTGAAGTTTATTCGTGAGAAGATGAAAGCTTCTCAGAGTAGACAAAAGAGTTATCATGATCGGAGACGGAAAGATCTTGAGTTTCAAGAGGGTGATCATGCATTTTTTAGAGTTACGCCGGTAACGGGTGTGGGTCGTGCGTTGAAATCGAAGAAACTTACTTCTCGGTTTATTGGTCCTTAGCAGATATCCGCGAGAGTGGGTGATGTGGCTTATAGGGTGGCGTTGCCGCCGAATCTGTCGAATTTGCACGATGTGTTTCATGTTTCACAGCTTCGAAAGTATGTTCCAGATCCGTCGCATGTGATTCCGATGGATGAGGTTGAAGTAAGGGAGAACCTTACGGTCGAGGCAGTACCAGTTAGGGTTTTGGATCGCGAAGTGAAGCGGTTGCGGGGCAAGGATATTGCACTTGTGAAGGTGGCGTGGGGAGGCGCTGCTGAGGGCAATTTGACTTGGGAGTTGGAGAGTCGGATGCGGGAGTCGTATCCAGAGTTGTTCATCTCAGGTAATATTTTCGAGGACGAAAATTTCTAAGTGGGGGAGAGTTGTAACGACCCAGTTTTTGTGTGAGTTTTATTTAATCGAGTCGTTTGATTATTTTATTTTTATTTTATTTTATTTTCGACTTTTATCTAAAAATATGTTATTTTTCAATGTTGTGATATTTTATCGGGTTTTGGGATCGTTTGCGAGATATTTGAGTGTGGGGGTATTTTGGTCATTTTAGGATATTTTTCATTAAGTAAGTAAATAGAAAATAGAAGAGAGAAAAATAGAAAGAAAGAAAGGGAGAAGAAAGAAAAAGGAGAGAAAAGAGAAGAAGAAGAGAAATAGTGAGAAAAGCTTGGGAAATCAAGAAAAATCAACTTCTAGAATCGATTTAATCGGGTAAGGGTGCGAAACTCAATTATTGTATGATTGTGTATGATTATGTATGTGTATTTGTGATGTTTGTTGGATTGAAATGAAAATATTTAGTAAAACCCATATTGTGTGAAATTGATTAGACATTGATTAAATGTAGTAAAAATCATATTTTTAGTATCCATAATTGTTGGTACATGATAGATACTGGTTATTGGACATTGCATTGGCAATTTTCTGATGTGTAGGTGAAATTTAGGGTGTTTTGGATTGGAACCCGTAAGAAAAATTATGCAGAAGAAATTTTTCTGGTTTTTCCAGGTCATACGCGTATGGGGCATGTTCATACGCGTAAGGACCTTGGCAATACGCGTATGGAGGGCGAGTCATGGGCCAATACGCGTATGGGATGTTATTTTGATCGGCCATCTGCCCATTTGCGTATGATACACGTAGCATTTCAGGGTAATACGCGTACGAGGTTGGGCAACGACAGTATTCAACTGTCACACCAACACACTCAACAACTGACTCAACACTGGCTCTGATACCACTTAATGTAACACCCCCTTTCTATACCCCCAAATAATCACATAATCATTTAGGCACATATTAAAAATTTCGTCAGAGTATAATTATAATCATAGTATAAAAGAGGTTTGTCACATTATACCTGAAATTAAAATATTCAACACCTGCTCAACAATTGATATGCAACAGTGGGGTAACTTTGCAACAGAGGAACTTAGTCCTTACCCCCACATCTCAATATTTAGAATAAAAGCGGAAAATCTAAACATTGAATAACATCAACCAAATATACACATATATATATATATATATATATATATATATATATATCATCAAGTATTATCCATCAGTCGTAATTCATTTTTACATAAACATTCATCCACAAGATACATGTACAAATGTATCACAAAAGAATCATATACATCCTAGCTACCCGGTGCTACATATCAGAGCCGACCGACCAAAAGAATGAAGACACGCTTCACAAAAATACCGCCAGCATACCTACTCTGCAATGCCTCATAGAGCATTATAAAACAGCAGAAGGGTGAGAAATATTATCATAATAACAATGCATATAATTATATATCTTAGCATAAAAATACACATATTCCACATTCTCACCACAATTCATCACAACTCACTCATATACATCCCAATGTATATATATACAAAACCAAGCATATTCATCATGCATACTTTCACAATTCATAACATTCCACATAAACATACATATTCATGTTTATTCATCAATGCACCATTACAAAGATGATAAATGCAAATCATAGAGACCGACTCACGACTCTATGCAAATGCAATGCGGGTACCGACTCAATCATCTCAAGTTCACTCAGGAACTTATTGGAACCATCGCTCATTACCAATGTAACTCCCCGTCGGGCCTACGATGTTCACCCATTGCTCACACCTCACATAGGCACACAATGTTTATGGATCGCTCACACCCCACACGGGCACACGACTCGATCGCTCACACCCCACATGGGCACACGATCGTCTATAATCATCGCTCACACCCCACATGGGCACACGACGTTATAGCGGATTCCCTCTGGAACCAATCCGTCGCTCACACCCCACACGGGCACACGACATTACAAGATACATATCATGATGCTTGACACCCAAGAACTCATGACAATCAAATGCACCTTCACACATATATGCAACCATAATCATGCATATATTTCAACTCATCATCATTATTCATGCATTGAAAACAATTCAAACAATGCATTTCAACCATAAAGGCCACCAACCACATACATTGGAATTTCACATAAACAATGCATATTATCACAAACCACAACAATCATACAATCACAATTACTTCCACAAGGAATTCACACCACAAAGGCTACCCACAACACATCATAATAACATACATTGATATTCAATCAAACAATGTATTTTACCACACAACAACATCATTTATGGATCGTTCACACCCCACACGGGCACACGACCCGATTGCTCACACCTCACCTAGGCACACAATCATTTGTAATCATCGCTCACACCTCACACAGGCACACGACGTTACAACGGATTATCATTAGAATCACTCAACACAAGGATGTACATCATTGTGCTTCACACACAAAATGACTCAAGACATTCTTGAAATGCATACATATTCACAATATATTCATGCATTCATCTCATACAATCACATACAATCTATATACATTCACATCAATGCACTATTGTATGATTCACATCCAAAACACGCGTTCAAAACGGTAAAAGTCGCTAAATAACACTATTTCCGACTTTCCGACATAATTAAATCGGCTAACAATTTCCAAATCATCATAATAAGAAAGTACAGCTCAATAGCTTCACAACGATACCAGCTCAATTTCTTGAAATGCATACATATTCACAATATATTCATGCATTCATCTCATACAATCACATACAATCTATATACATTCACATCAATGCACTATTGTATGATTCACATCCAAAACACGCGTTCAAAACGGTAAAAGTCGCTAAATAACACTATTTCTGACTTTCCGACATAATTAAATCGGCTAACAATTTCCAAATCATCATAATAAGAAAGTACAGCTCAATAGCTTCACAACGATACCAAGAATGTAAAAATCGAATAAACGGAACACAAGTTACGAAAGAAAACGAAAAACGATATTTTGAAAAGTCCCATTTTTACACTTCTCCTGCTCATACGCGTATGGACCTATGTCATACGCGTATGGCCAAATCCCTTACGTGTACACTACGCAAATCACCAGATGGCTGGGAAAGATGAAGTCTCATAAGCGTATTGGCCCTGAAATGCGCCATCCCTACGCGTATTGCCCAAGTCAATACGCGTATGGCCTGCCCCAATACGCGTATGGCCAGGCGAAATGCAGAATTTTCCTGCAGAATTCTGTTCTGCGTTTTTTCCCCAAACCACACCCAAATTCATCATCTAAACTCATAAAAATACCAATTTGATGTACAACAACATGTATCATTCGTGTATCAACAACAAGGGACACGAAAACATCATTTCCAACACGATTAAATCGATTTCTACCATTTTCTACACAAATGGGTTTATACCAAAACTCATAAAAATCAACAACAACAACTACACAATCATACATAATGATATACATTGATAAGATAATAAGATTTCACACCCTTACCCGGATAAATCGATTCCTAGAAGTTGTTTTGAAGATTTCCAAGCTTTTCCTCTCTTTTTCTCTTTTCTCCTCTTCCTCTTTCTTTCTCTCATTTTTCTCTATATTTTTCTTTTCTTTCTCTTTCTCTCCTATTTCCTCTTCTTATCTCTTTTTCTTTTCTATTTCTTATTTTCTACTCAAATTCAATTAATTCATTTTCTCACACAATTCTATTTCCACTAAATTTCTAACTTATCATTAATTGAGAAATGTCTAAAATACCCTCCATTCTAATTTTCCCGAAAACTCTCAAAAACGATAAAATATCATAACATGTCAACATAGCATATTAACACACCAATTTCACAAATAAAATAATTTATCACTCAATTTAAATAAAAGACTCAACAAAATGGGAATAATTGGAATCAGGGCGTTACAACTCTCCCCCACTTTAGAAATTTTCGTCCTCGAAAATATTACCTGATTCAAACAACTCCAGATACGACTCTCGTATCCGACCGACAAACTAACACGCCCACAAAAGGCACACCACGAATAACAAAAACTGACAAACCACCTTGCTAACAGCAACCACAATAACGACACGACACAGGAATTAGCTATGCGCACTCGAACCATCACCATAGAAACAAGGCAACAACACAAACAAGAACACAAGTTCCACGACACAACATTGATTAAACAACCTCCACATAACCATAATACCAACACCTTGTCACACAACATTATTACAACCATGCTACGATTCCCAAATCGACCATATAACCAAAACATCCACCTACACAGTAGCCCATGAATAATAGTTAAACCTTTCACATATCACTTCCATCCTGAAACGTCCAATGGTCTCAACACTCCTACACGTTTCCAATGTTCAACCTATGAACTCTTACCAGTCACACACGCATATACGAATCATGTCACCTCACGCTTCCGTTGCACACTCTGATTACTCATAATCATCAAAACTGACATGTATAAAAACTTTCGACTTAACTTATCACGTACGACACTAACTTTTCCCAAGGATAATCCAATCCAAATTCATAACCCATCACAAATTCTAACCATCCTCATTGTCTCATACTCTATTCCTTCAAACCTATCAAGTACTTAAAACTCTTGCGATTACCCAACACTTCGAGCCGAGAACTATAAAAAATAATACCTCCAAATTCTCCAACACAATACAATCGCGCCTAATTCCAAATCCAGAATAGCATAGATCCCTTTATGAATCCTCAATTGTCGTAAATCATAAGCCACGACTTTACCCTCTTGCATTAACACACTGACTAGATTCATCAAGGACGCATCCCAATACCCCACAAACGGTTCATCAGGGTCACACAGAACCAAAACTGAAGCCGTAGACAACTTCTACATCAGCTCCCCACAACTTACTCACAACGAACGTCCAAAACAAACGTCTCACCCTTTGCAAGTCAACTGAGATAACAGAAGTACGAACTTAGCAAAGTCTCCAATAACCAGCGGTAATACCCCACTAAAGTCCAAAAAGCTTCTAAGCACTTTAACCGACTTTGGAGTCCCTCCACGTAGAACTGCATCTACTCTCGATGAATCCACAACAAATACCACCATCAGAAATAACATATCCAAGAAAACTAACCTTTTCAACCAAAATTCTCACTCGAATAACTTAGCATAACACTTTGTCTCTTTTCAACACTTGCAAGTCAATTCTCAAACACTCTACTCGTTCTTCCCCCGAGTTTATAACAGATCCAAATATCCTCAATCAAAACCACTACAAACTTATCCAATTAAATATAGAAGATACAATTCCTTTACTCCACAAACATTACGAACGCATTACTAACACCAAGCAACGTCACTGTACATTGTAATGCCCAATCCAAATTCCAAAAAGTATAAATTCTCAAAGCTTTTGCAAAACTTTTCACTGGGTAACTGGCTACTCACCCCCAAGCTTAACCGAGTGATTAACAGCCTATTCCGATGATAACAACCTAACCAGTCACATCAAATCGATCAAGGCCTTAACTCACACAATCCACCACTCTTATCCAACATTCCATACACTTGCAACTCCACTCAAACTCAACCAAGTCAAGAGAACTCTTAAATATTACACCCACACCTAGGGTTTCCTCAAAATTTCCCTTAATGCTCTAAAACTCCAAAGACTCCAAACCTCACCCGAACTCCAAGTTTTACTTTCCATAGTCTCAATACCAATACCATCATG
This sequence comes from Lathyrus tuberosus, assembly GCA_022829125.1. NCBI lineage: Eukaryota > Viridiplantae > Streptophyta > Magnoliopsida > Fabales > Fabaceae > Lathyrus > Lathyrus tuberosus. Next base: position 1,485,428 of record JALAZF010000839.1, read on the forward strand.
CTTGTTATTCCATTCAATCATCATTCCCTGTTGGTACTAACAAAGCTGGAGCTCTCTAGGACCATACCTTAATGTTCCATCCAAAAACACATCCGAAAACCATGCACAACTGACGACCCATCACTATGACTTCCTGCCAATTTCCAGAACACTATCATCACAGACAAAACAAATTTCTTAGTCCCATCTACTAAGAGTTTCCTACTTACTTAGCAGACATAAACCACCACTATTCACCTTCGTTTAATTAAGTTCAATCTCTACTCTCTGAGAAGTAGTCCTTAATAATACCCAATCATTCTCTCTCAATGACTTCCCAACTTGACCAACATATGGAAACCTCGAATCCGTCTCCTCTTCCGATATAAGAATCTTCTTCGACTCAACAAAACAATCCGTAATCATTTCCTTAAATTCCAAACAATTCATTGCACACACTAACAAAGCCGGAAAGACCCGTCTATTCCATCCAACATAATTCTCGTCTACTATCGACAAGAGATTAAGGGTGATCAGTTCCTCAATTTGTCAAAAGACAGCCGACAATCATGATGAGGCATAAACCATCTTTACCAAACTATAGTAGCATTTCTTGCATCCTGTGCACAAAACTACCTAAGGCACAAATCCTTAGTTGACATAAACCTTACCTCTGCCTTCCTTCCAGAACCGGGAACAACGCTGTCCAAACCACACTTATAATCTTGCAATTCACAACCCACTGAGCCAACGCTCCACAACCGAAGCAACTTGGGGAAGTTCTAGCTTCTCCCCCACTTATCTCAATCTCACACCTGAAGACAAAGGATTACCAAAAACCAGAAAGCACTGACAGTGTTCCACACACATATCACGTACTAAGGGACAAACAACAACGACAGTATTCAACTGTCACACCAACAGACTCAACAACTGACTCAACACTGGCTCTGATACCACTTAATGTAACACCCCCTTTCTATACCCCCAAATAATCACATAATCATTTAGGCACATATTAAAAATTTCGTCAGAGTATAATTATAATCATAGTATAAAAGAGGTTTGTCACATTATACCTGAAATTAAAATATTCAACACCTGCTCAACAATTGATATGCAACAGTGGGGTAACTTTGCAACAGAGGAACTTAGTCCTTACACCCACATCTCAATATTTAAAATAAAAGCGGAAAATCTAAACATTGAATAACATCAACCAAATATACATATATATATATATATATATATATATATATATATATATATCATCAAGTATTATCCACCAGTCGTAATTCATGTTTACATAAACATTCATCCACAAGATACATGTACAAATGTATCACAAAATAATCATATACATCCTAGCTACCCGGTGCTACATATCAGAGCCGACCGACCAAAAGAATGAAGACACACTTCACAAAAAGACCGCCAGCATACCTACTCTGCAATGCCTCATAGAGCATTATAAAACAGCAGAAGGGTGAGAAATATTATCATAATAACAATGCATATAATTATATATCTTAGCATAAAAATACAAATATTCCACATTCTCACCACAATTCATCACAACTCACTCATATACATCCCAATGTATATATATACAAAACCAAGCATATTCATCATGCATACTTTCACAATTCATAACATTCCACATAAACATACATATTCATGTTTATTCATCAATGCACCATTACAAAGATGATAAATGCAAATCATAGAGACCGACTCACGACTCTATGCAAATACAATGCGGTACCGACTCAATCATCTCAAGTTCACTCAGGAACTTATTGGAACCATCGCTCGTTACTAATGTAACTCCCCGTCGGGCCTACGATGTTCACCCATTGCTCACACCTCACATAGGCACACAATGTTTATGGATCGCTCACACCCCACACGGGCACACAACCCGATCGCTCACACCCCACATGGGCACACGATCGTCTATAATCATCGCTCACACCCCACATGGGCACACGACGTTATAGCGGATTCCCTCTGGAACCAATCCGTCGCTCACACCCCACACGGGCACACGACATTACAAGATGCATATCATGATGCTTGACACCCAAGAACTCATGCCAATCAAATGCATCTTCACACATATATGCAACCATAATCATGCATATATTTCAACTCATCATCATTATTCATGCATGGAAAACAATTCAAACAATGCATTTCAACCATAAAGGCCACCAACCACATACATTAGAATTTCACATAAACAATGCATATTATCACAAACCACAACAATCATACAATCACAATTACTTCCACAAGGAATTCACACCACAAAAGCTACCCACAACACATCATAATAACATACATTAATACTCAATCAAACAATGTATTTTACCACACAACAACATCATTTATGGATCGCTCACACCCCACACGGGCACACGACCCGATTGCTCACACCTCACCTAGGCACACAATCATTTGTAATCATCGCTCACACCTCACACAGGCACACGACGTTACAACGGATTCTCATTAGAATCACTCAACACAAGGATGTACATCATTGTGCTTCACACACAAAATGACTCAAGACATTCTTGAAATGCATACATATTCACAATATATTCATGCATTCATCTCATACAATCACATACAATCTATATACATTCACATCAATGCACTATTGTATGATTCACATCCAAAACACGCATTCAAAATGGTAAAAGTCGCTAAATAACACTATTCCCGACTTTCCGACATAATTAAATTGGCTAACAATTTCCAAATCATCATAATAAGAAAGTACAACTCAATAGCTTCACAACGATACCAAGAATGTAAAAATCGGATAAACGGAACACAAGTTACGAAAGAAAACGAAAAACGATATTTTGAAAAGTCCCATTTTTACACTTCTCCTGCTCATACGCGTATGGACCTGTGTCATACGCGTATGGCCAAATCCCTTACGCGTACACTACGCAAATCACCAGATGGCCGGGAAAGATGAAGTCTCATACGCGTATTGGCCCTGAAATGCGCCATCCATATGCGTATTGCCCAAGTCAATACGCGTATGGCCTGCCCCAATACGCGTATGGCCAGGCGAAATGCAGAATTTTCCTGCAGAATTCTGTTCTGCATTTTTTCCCCAAACCACACCCAAATTCATCATCTAAACTCAGAAAAATACCAATTTGATGTACAACAATATGTATTATTTGTGCATCAACAACAAGGGACACGAAAACATCATTTCCAACACAATTAAATCGATTTCTACCATTTTCTACACAAATGGGTTTATACCAAAACTCATAAAAATCAACAACAACAACTACACAATCATACATAATGATATACATTGATAAGATAATAAGATTTCACATCCTTACCCGGATAAATCAATTCCTATAAGTTGTTTTGAAGATTTCCAAGTTTTTCCTCTCTTTTTCTCTTTTCTCCTCTTCCTCTTTCTTTCTCTCCTTTTTCTCTCTATTTTTCTTTTCTTTCTCTTTCTCTCCTATTTCCTCTTCTTATCTCTTTTTCTTTTCTATTTCTTATTTTCTACTCATATTCAATTAATTCATTTTCTCACACAATTCTATTTCCACTAAATTTTTAACTTATCATTAATTGAGAAATGTCTAAAATACCCTCCATTCTAATTTTCCCGAAAACTCTCAAAAACGATAAAATATCATAACATGTCAACATAGCATATTAACACACCAATTTCACAAATAAAATAATTTATCACTCAATTTAAATAAAAGACTCAACAAAATGGGAATAACTGGAATCGGGGCGTTACATTACGCGTACGGACTTTTACACGTGAACTTTGGGGAAAATTAGTCTCTGCTCATACGCGTATGGATCAGGGCAATACGCATATGGACAGGACAATTGTGAAATGGGACTTTTCAAAATATCGTTTTTCGTTTTCTTTCGTAACTTGTGTTCCGTTTATCCGATTCTTACATTCTTGGTATCGTTGTGTAGCTATTGAACTGTACTTTCTTATTATGATGGTTTGGAAATTGTTAGCCGATTTAATTAAATCAGAAAATCGAGAATAGTGTCGGTCGTCGACTTTTGTCATTATAACTGTGCGTAATTGATGTGTATTATGCAAGGTGTTGTTGTATGAGGTAAATGTATGTGTTTAGATGGGGTTGTGATGATTTGTGGCCGTATGGAAATTAAATGCATTGTTTTGGGCATAAGTGCAAAGTGTGATTTTGTCTATGCAAATGAATGTATTTATGTGTGCATATTAAATGTCATGGGTCATTGTATGCCAAGCATCATGATATGCATTGTTGAGACGTCCTGAGTGACGGTTTGGATTCCAGAGGGAATTCGCTATAACGTCGTGTGCCTTATACAAAGAGGTGTGAGCGATGATTATAGACGATCGTGTGCCCATGTGGGGTGTGAGCGATCGGGTCGTGTGCCTTATACAAAGAGGTGTGAGCGATCCATAAACGTCGTGTGCCTTATACAAAGAGGTGTGAGCGACGGGGAACATCGTATGTCCGACGGGGAGTTACAGTGATGTAACGAGCGATGATTCCAGCAGAGTTCCTGAGTGAACTAGTGATGAGAAACAATGGAAGTCGGTACCGCATGTGCATATGTATAGAGTCGTTGTGTCGGTCTCTTGCATTGCATAAATCATTATGGTTGATTTATGTGTGTAATTGTGGATAAATTGAAATATGGATATGTGTTGGTGATGGACATATGAATTATTCCTTGTAATGCCTTGTGTTTGCATTATGGCGTGAGTTGTGGTGAGAATTGTATATATGTGTATTTTCGTGTTATATATAATTGTATGCAATTATATTATGGTTGTTTTCTCACCCTTCTGCTGTTTTATAATGCTCTATGAGGCATTGCAGATTAGAGTTGCTGGAGGTATTTTTGTGAAGCTTTGCGTCTTCATTCTTTTGTCGGTCGGCTCTGATATGTGACACCGGGTAGTTAGGGAGGCCGTTAGTGATTATTGTGTATTCTGTATATATATCTTTTGGCTTGTGCATGTACAACTCGATGTATGACAAACTTTTCATGTGATATATATGTATGTTATTCAGTTTTAGATTTTCCGATTTTATTCTAAATTCTGAAACGTGGGTGTAAGGAACTGAATTCCTCTGTTGATAGCTACCCCACTGTTGCATATCTTTATGAGCAGGTGTTGTATGAATTATTTCAATTTGATGTGACCCCTCGGTCTATGCCATGATAATTTAAATATACTCTGACGAAATTTTGAATTTTCTTTTACTGTTTTAAGTAATTGGGGGTGTTATAGACTACCTTTTGTTTTCTTGAGGACCAAGAAACAAGAGTTTCGCCAAGGAAAATGCATTGGCCTGCCATTGATTTTCTATCGTCAATACTAGTGGCCCAATCAGCATCTGAAAACCCTGTTATGTCCAGATCAGTTGATTGCTTGATATGTAAGCAATAATTGATGATGCCTTTGAGATACCTCAAAATCCTTTTTATGCCTTGCCAGTGATCAATGGTAGGTGAACTCATGTATTGGCTGAGTTTGTTGACAGAGAATGCTATGTCTGGTCTTGTGTATGTCAAGTATTGCAATCCTCCTATGGCTTGCCTAAACACGGTTGGATTTTGTAACTTGTCCCCCTCAACTGTGAATTGCTTCCCTGTTACCATAGGGGTTGGACAAGATGAAGCATGTTCCATCTTGAATTTCTTCAACAAGTCACCTATGTATTTGGATTGCTTGAGGTACATGCCACTTGCATCTCTATGGGCCTCTATTCCCAGGAAGTAATGTAGTTCACCCAGGTTTTTCAATGAGAAAACAACATTGAGTTGTTTGATAAATGCATCAAGAAACATGGTGTTGTTACCTGTAATTATGATGTCATCAACATAGATGAGGAGAAAGTTAATATGATCTTTACCTTTGAGTATGAAAAGAGAGCAATCACTTTTTGTATTTTGAAATCCCCAGCTAAGCAGTGCATTTTTTAGACTATCAAACCAAGCTCGTGGTGCCTGCTTCAATCCATAGATTGCCTTCGACAATTTGCATATGCGATTTGGTTTAGTTGAATCTACATATCCCATTGGTTGGTGCATGAATACGGTTTCTTTGAGAGAACCATTGAGGAAGGCATTGTTGATGTCTAATTGCTTGATTTTCCAATTGGAATGAACTGCAATTGAGAGGATGATCCTGACAGTGCTTGCTTTGACCACGGGACTAAATGTCTTTTCATAGTCTAGTTCTGGTGTTTGTTGGAAACCTTTGGCAACTAGACGTGTTTTCCTTCTTTCTATAGATCCATTTGCTTTGTACTTGGTCTTGAACACCCATTTGTAATCAATGATATTTTCCTGGTTTTGGTTAGGCACTAGTATCCAAGTATTGTTGGACATTAGAGCTTGAAATTCATTCTGCATTGCTTCTTTCCATTGGGGTCTTGTGAGGGCTTCTTTGGCATTGGTAGGTTCCACGTCATCAATACACGTTTGGGTCAGTCCAATGTATGGTAATTTTGTTTTGTGAATGCCTGATTGGCTTCTGGTACGCATACGTGTGTTTGAGTCAGTGCTAGGGCCTGCTTCTGCGATGTTTTGTTGAGTGATGTCTGGTGCTTCAAAGTGATCCATGGCCTCATGAACTGAGTTGTTTAGTGGTGAACTATTGTTGCCATGATCTGACTCAATGTGATTGTCTTGAACATCTTCAATTTGAGTTGTTTCTTCTGCATTTTCAGGATTGGTGTCAGTTTGAGTCACTTCTGCAATTACTGGTGTAGGATCACTATTTTGAGAATTACCTGCAGGATGTAAAGGAAATGAAACAGAGTTTTCAGTTAGTGTTTTTAAGGGACTTCTTGTATTGAGAAATCCATCATGGAATGGAAAATGATCTTCATTAAAGATGACATGTCTTGAGGTGAAGATTCTTCCATGGGAATTTATGCATTTGTAGCCTTTGTGTGAGTTGCTATAGCCAAGAAATACACATCTGGTTGTGTGAAACTGTAACTTGTGTTGATTGTATGGTTTGAGGCAAGGATAACAAGCACAACCAAAAGGCTTCAATAGTGTGTAATCTGGTTTCTTGTGGTATATGAGAGAGTAAGTGTAACACCTTTCTAAACCTCGCGGAAAATATATAAATAAATTAGAGTAAATTAGCATGCATCTCACAAAAGGGTGTCACATATATATTCAAAACATCATACAACACCTGCCATGCTCAATAACACTTAAATGATTTCATGCTTTTCAAAAACTTTCACATTAGCATGTAGCAGCGGAATCACTTTCATTAAGAATCTCATCACATTCAAGTCTTAAATAAATTTCCTTCATTAAATCAACTTAGGCATAAAAAGCCACTTCACCATAAAATTCAAATCAAATTAACAAATAAATAGAGTATACAATCGTATCTCTCAAAACATGATCAAACGTTCCCCAGTGTTACATAATCAGAGCACGACTCAACCCAAAATAAATAAGGAAGCTAAACAAGCTACTCCAAATAGCTATCCTCGTACTAGCAAGCAACTCTAATCTTCAGTACCTGAGCGATGTCGTATAAAACATCATTCCAACAGAAGGGTGAGAATTCACATCAATATTGAAATTATAAGATTAATGATTATTGTAAAACATATAAACATAAATATAAATAATCTCACACTTCAATATTCATCAACAAGTATCACTAAAGTATCCACACAATTCATATCAAATTCCAATATTCAACAAGTCACAATCATTCACATACTTCTATATAACAATCATATATGCGATGCGACTCGATGCAAACTCAATGCAACTCATGCCATGTGGTACCGACACTTGTTATTTTTTTTCGGTTTTTACATTAAACCGGGTTCGTTCTCTAGACCAATAACACACAAAGTCCGTTCTCTAAGCTTTCAAACCCCTCTCTAGGTTTGGGACAAGTCACTAGCTCTCACGGAACTAGCAAGCATTGCCTCTTGACACAAATGATGCGTATGCACTCAACCATCATATGCAATTAAGACCGTTCTCTAATCTTAATATCATGCATATCTCAAATAATTCATCACACTTGAATTATCACACAATTGCACACACAAACAAATTTTCATAATTAAACTATTCATACTTTAAACATCATCACCAAAATCAACGGTTAATTCACAAGAATCAACTCGATTCAATCACAATTCATAAACACAAGTTCCGATTAAATATAGAATAGTTAATCAATCACTAAAATTGAATCCAATAAAATTCTACTATTCAAATAATAGTATAGATATTTGAATAAACAATCTATACATAAATAATTAATCTATATTTGATAAGCAACTAGTATTTACTTAAATAATCAATATTTAAATAAATAGTCCAGAGTTTATAAATATCTAATAATTAATAATTAATAATTAAACATTTAATCATTATTTAAATTAATCTTTAATTAACTAATTAACATTTAGTAAGGCATTTAGTCCTTAATAAAAATGCTAATAATAATAATAGTGGATATATGATATATATGTTTACGTCACATGATTTTAATAGAGCAAGAACACATTAGCATGCTTCAATATTCCACCCATTACTTACTTTTGCTTATGTGCTGCACCTACTGTTCCTGCGCACCAATTAATTGGGCAAGGGGCCATATGAATTCATCTTATCATTAATTTAAGCCACTTAATTAATTGCCAACTTATTCTATCCACCCTCCCTAAAAGTCATGCGCTGCTACTCACATAAAAGGAGAATTTACAATTTCATTTACCAATAACTAAAAGGGTGGGTCACCTATTATAGTACAAGCTATTTAATTATGGCTAGTGAACATATAGTACTTTGGAAGAGGAAAGGCCACCTAATCTACTCCGAGAAGTGGGTCTCGTTAATTCCCATCACCACTTAATATCCATTAAGTTATTATTTTATAAATGGTTACTAGAAAGAAAAGATATCAATATAACTGGTGAATCCCTGCGCAATGATTAAGTAGCAACAAGCCACATGCCAACTTCCATATTCCATTAAATGGATATGCACTGCGCCTTGGTAGTAGAAAAGGGACTAATTTTGTTCTATCCATCATCCAATTTATTAACAGATGCTACCTCTATTAATAATTTATTCAATTAGCACCACATTTCACACATCATATTAATTACATATTATTATTAACTAAAACCACTTAATTAATACATGTATACTACACCCATTAGTACCATGATTCTTCTATTGTTCATGCGCAAGATATCAAACAGAGGGATAGATATACTATTCATACGCTACTGCTATCAAAAGTGGAGGCTTCACAATTTCATCACCTCAATTTTCTACACTACAAAAAGGTTAATGATTCTCTAGAGTATACCAAATATCAATTCCAACACACCCAAAAATTAATATTTTAAGAAATTAACATTAACTTAATTAACTTTTATCTCAAAGAAAATTTTGGAGATTTTTCACTAATTTTACTTTTACCCAATAATCAACACCCAATAATCCCAATAATGAGAGAAAACCCACCCTTACCTTGAATTTCTTGATGAATTTGTTCCTTGATCTTTGAGTTCCTCTCCTCTTTCCTTTCTACTCTTCCTTCTCTTCTACTCTTCTAAGTTCTCTTCAAATTTTCTTACTAACTTTCTCCTCTAAAACCCTAACTATTCATAAACCAAATGGGCCTAACCCAACCCATTACTCTTAATATTAACACCTCACCTTAAGCCCAATTAATTTCTAGCAACTATAAAATCCTATTAAATAGAATAAATTAAATAGTTTACTTAATACCAATAATCTAATTAGAATAAATAATTAGATAAATCCTACAATTCAATTAGTTTCAAATAACCAAATAAATCAAACATTTCAATTTAATTAATTAAATCAATTAATTCACTTAAATCAAATAATTCAAATAAATTAGATAAATCACATAAATCAAATAATTCACAAAATCACTCAATAATTAATATAAATAATTAATTACTAAAAATCGGGGTGTTACAGTAAGGACTTTCATTTTGAGTGACTACTGAGGGTAACCTGTTTATAAGATATACTGCAGTAGAGAAGGCTTCCCACCAATAATGTAAAGGCATTTGAGCTTGAGCAAGTAAGGTTAGTCCAAATTCAGTAATGTGCCTATGCTTTCGCTCAGCTCTGCCATTTTGTTGCAAGGTATAGGGACATGACATTCTAAATTGTATGCCTGTTTCTATGGCAAGTTTTTGTACTGGTTTATATTCACCCCCACCATCACATTGAATTGTTTTGATCCTTTTATTGAATTGATTTTCAACTAAGTTTTTAAACTGAATGAAAACTTGTGCAGTATCAGATTTTTGTTTCAAAGGATAAATCCATGTAAATCTACTAAAGTCATCAACAAAGAGAACATAATATTTGAACCCAGATGGTGATGTTATTGGTGCAGGGCCCCATACATCAGTGTGAACCAACTCAAGGGTTTCCTGAGCATGGGAAGAGGAAGATTTAAATGGTAACAAATGTATTTTTCCATATTGACAGGCCTCACAAAAACTAAAGCGATCACTAGGTGATAGTTTCACATTACAGCTTTTTAAGACTCTATCTAGGACTTTATTGTTAGGGTGACCAAGTTTTCTATGCCAGATCTCTTTGACAGATATATGAGCATGTGGATCTTTTTCAATCCCAGAGAGTTGATATAATCCCTCCTTAAGTATCCCTCTTAGTATTGCCTTCCCTGTCAGCTTGTCCTTCACAAAGCAATAATTGGCATCAAACTCAACAAAAATGTTATTGTCAGCAGCTAATTTAGACACACTCAAAAGATTTTTGGTAATGTTAGGTACATATAACACATCATGTAAATTGAGTGATTTAAGTTTGGAGGAACCTGTGGCCACAATTTTTAATTTCTCACCATTTCCAATAACTAAGGAATTTTTACCTTGATGCTCAGTCAGATCTTGAAGTTTGTCAGTATAGTGTGTCACATGGTTACTTGCACCACTGTCAAAATAACAGTCATAATCTTGCACAGAGTTTTGTGATGCCTGGAATGCATTGTGTGGTCCATGTTTGTCACCATCTGTTGGTTGGTTTGATCCTTGATAGGCTTTGTCAAACCTGTAGAAGCACTGTACTGCTGTATGGCCAATTTTAGAGCAGACCTGACATGTTGGTTTTGAGTTTCTGCCACGTCCTCTTCCACCTCATCAACCTCTAAAGTTGGAGCCTCTCCAATTGCCATTGGAGCCAAACTTGTTACCTCTCCAATTTCCGTGGTGATCAGTTTTGTGGGCCAAGTTTGCTGAGGAATGGATGCTTAAATTGTTGAGATTATTTAGCTGCTCAATTCTGCTTTCAAAACTTAGCAATTGGGATTGCAGATCAATCCAGCTCAAAGTAGTTTGGTCAGAAAGTTTAACAACAACAGGATTATACTCTGAGTCCAGACCATTTAAGGTTTGGATAATAAGATCTGAGTTAGAGATTGGATTACCTGCAAGTTTCAGTTTGTCAGAGAGGTTTTTCATCTTGATGAGATAGTCTTGCATTTTGGTTTCTCCTTTCCTTAAACTATGAAATTCTGACTTTAAGTAGATGACTCGAGACCTTGTGTGTGCACCGGCTAGGCTTTGGGCTTCTTCCCAAAGTTCCTTCGAGTTTTCACAGTGTAGAAGTTGTGTTGCAAGATCTTGAGTCATAGAGTTCTTCAACCAACCAAGGAGTTGTTGATCGCATGCCTGCCAGTCTTCATAGGCAGGATTCAGTTGCTTGATTATTACTGCATTAGCATCTGCATTTGTGATGAACTCAGAAGGACACAACTTTGTCCCTAACATGTATCCATCTAGTTTGCAACCTCTAATTATAGGCAATACTAACGATCGCCATAGGGGATAATTATCTCTGTCCAACTTGACAGAAACAGTTGATGGAAGGTCATTCTTGTTGTTTGAATTTGCAGCGGATGCCATGAAAAAAAATATGGATCGAGGGCCTTCAGGGCAATGATGCTCTGATGCCAAGTTAGAAACTTATATTCTGTGTATCTTGTATCACTGCAGTACAGAAACATATTATATACAAGTGAATCTTAGAGACCAAGATCCAAGAATCATGCTAGCTATAATGTCTCACCACTAATAAGGAAACTAATAATGCTAGGCTATTCATGACTATTAATTATAGTTTGATACTGTCATGACAGATCCAAGACATAAGGGATTATGTCTCTAACTGCTTCAGCCTTTTCAAGGGATTTCCATCTTATTCAATGTGCCATGTAACGAGCAGATGGATCAATATTTAATTGGTGACAAGCCACGCTAAGTCTATATGGGGCATATCGTCAATAGAACTGCGAAGAGGTCGACATTAGCTTTAAGACACTCAATGAGCCTTTTCTTCACCACATATGAAAAATTAGCTCCTATATGAACCGATCTCAATGGATTATGATCGAGTTGTATAACCTTAAAATTTTTGTGTGAATCAGCCTCAAGGCTTTCACTTTGACCCTCGACGGAAAGTCGACCTCATCATCTCATAGGGTTTCATTTTCTCATACGTTGAGTTCAAACATATTAACGGTAGTTTCACAAGTCTTGTTTTTTTCTTCTTAGGGGCGACAGTGGCCGCTAAGGGGTCCTTTAGTTTGATTTCATGTATCATGCATGCTTTGTGTAGATTAGACAAAATGATAATCGGTTTGCCAAAATTGGAGTCATCCTTATTCCATTAAGTTGTTCAACATTTTTCCCTACGTTCTCATAATTGATTCAACATACAAAAGAAATAAGTATAGACTTCCACTCTTGGAAAATTGTTGGTGTTACTTCGATGGAGATGACTTATTCAGTCGGTTTTGCATTTTTCGAATCCAAAAAAGTGGACAATGTTATATGGGCTTCCACAAAAGAATTATATGTTGAATCTATAATACATTTCAAGAGTGTGTGAGCTAGACATCCAGATTTGTTGAAATATGTTAAAGACGCTATTTTGGATCAAGTTAACGAGAAGATTGTTTTTGCCTGTACCGATTAGGCTCGACATTTTGGCAATACAACAACTAACAGAGTTGAATTTGCACATGTTATACCAAAGAATTTGTTGGGAAACAGTAAGGGGATTTTTGTTGAGATTGGGACGTCGTGAACCAAATGCTCTAAAACCAACACAATGAGATACATACATATTTTGGTCGGAGCATTAGTGTGTAAGAACACTGATTCAAAGACAATATCCTTTATTCACAATTGGTTGGCCACGTCTTTCGGGCGATATTGAATTTTATTTTTCGCGAAGCCAAGCGAGAAAATAAAACAGGTTCATATAGCTCAAAGTGTGGATGTACACTTAGGAAGATGTACGATCTTACATATGCATGTTTAATTTCAAAGAAGATGAAGCTTGAAAAACCATTATGTATGGATGAGGTTTGCAATCACTGAAAAAGCCTATGTTTTGATGATGATGGTGTGATGAAGGATGATAAATTAAACATATCTATCATGACCGAGTGGGAAGTGATCCACGAGAGAATCATGAAATTTAATGGCATCATGCAATTTCACATCAAAAATCAACTTAGGAAGATTTCCTATCCAGAAACAACGAATTTGAAACCACCTCCAGAATCAGTTAAAACAAACGATGCCCCAAAAAGGCCAAACCGATATAAAGTGACAACTCCACGAGACAATATCCTTCATACTTTGAATATGTTGACACATATTATCTGGATTCTCTGACTCCAAAATCCCAAAAAAGTGTTTTCAAGGGTCCTCATATTAGCAAACCATCTCTTCCACTATCTTACCAAAAATCAAATTCATTGAAGATATGTCGCTTTTTATGCACAAATTCTTCGAGTGGATTTTAAATGTTGAAATTGACAACAACTGTGGTTTTTGAGTTGTGTCGGGTTTGCTCGATATAGGAGATGAGGACCACCAATTTGTCCATTGTCATCTTATACAAGAGATGACGATGCATAGTGAATCATACATAAAGCTATGCGGGAATAAATCAAATTAAGATACAATTATCGATGCTCTTGTTCTTTGTCTTAGTGATCTGGCTCTATTTGATAATTTTGCACTACATAATACATTGGTTCTGAAATGCATATTTTTTGTGTGGATCCGGAGACGCTTGTCCGAGCACACCCTAATTATTAAAAAAAACAGCACATGGGATTATGCGAAGTTGCATCTCCGGGTAGAATTTTTTGACAAAAAAAGGCGGATCTGGAGATGCATCTCAGACTTCTGTCCTGATAATATGATAGTGTTTGTAAGATTCTTATTAATCTACAAGTTCTATAAATCGGATATCTCATTCCATTTCTTTACATAAACCATAATGACTATATATCCCCATCTTGCATTTGCGTACTTCAATGGCGCAAAACCCTCAACTTCAATTTCGGGTCTACGAGGACATACTTCTCGTCGATCTGAAAATCAAATTGAATATTGTCCTCAATATCCAAAAAATCGGAGAGTTCTCAAGCTCGAGTATTGTTCATCCTTGATCGACAACGAAGGGAAGATATGTTTCACCATGCTTGAATTGAAGATAGATGATTATTTAAAGATTATGTGGAGTATATTTTACCATTACTCAACAAAGGGTCCAATTGAAGTGGACGCAACGATTGTAAGGTCGTCTGAATATATTCTAAGGATGTTGCAACATTCTGAACCACCAGTTTATGATTAAATGTAATGTTAAATTTATGTGGACGTTATCAATCATCTATGTAATGTTTATTTCAATATTAATGAATTTTGTTTTTTTAATTCTGCCAATGTCTCATGTTGGTTCTTATTTGAACTAAAAAGAGCATATTCTGGAAATGCATCTCCGAAAAACTCACTGAATATTGAATTAATGGGGCTTATGGATATGCATCTTCGAATTAGTCGTTTATGCATATGGATATGCATCTCCGAACAAAATTTTACCATAATAAAAGTTTCTAAGCTACTTCATATGAGGTGTGTAACACCCCAAAATAGTTATAATATTTATTTAATTGATTTATTATGATTATTCGGTGTTTTGGTGAATTTTGGTGAATATTATGAAGCATGGTGACTTTCTGTGGTGTTGTGGGGTAGCGTTGGGTTAAAGGAATAATGAAGCATTTAGAATTAGTAATATAATTAAGATTATTTTGTTGATAATAATAATAAAATAATTTGAATAATTAGATTATTATTATTATTATTTAAAATTATTAAGAGGACCATTAAGGGTGAGACGGTAATATTGAGAAGGTTAAGTAAGGATAATATGGGTAAATCATAATTAGGGTCCAAGGGGGTAGGTTTGACAAAAAGGAAAAGTGGGAGTTAGGGAAGTTATTTTGTGTAATCGTAAGAAGTGAAGAGAACGGAGAAAAGAAGGCAAGGGCACAGAGAACGAGAGAATCAACCGTAGAACCCCAAAAAGAGAATCTTTTGCTGGAAAATTCGAGGTATGGGGGTTAATCTGGGTTAATATGTCTGATATGGGTCTAAGGTAGAGGTAGGTTGTGTGTTATGTGTTTATGATGAATACGTGATGAGTTTATGATGAATTTTTGTATGATGAATCTGTGATGAATTTTCGTGGATCTGTGTTGATCAATTTCTGTTATGAATCTAGTATGTGTTGCTGTAATTGATGTGGAATTCGTGTGGATAATTGTTGTTGCTGTGATGAATATGTGAATGAAAACCAGATCTGTAAATTGAGAAAATTAGGACTTAGTAATTAAAAGAAAATTGATGAAAACACTAGAGTAAGATAAGAACTTAGATCTGTGATGAATTGAAACAGTTTTGGGTCTGATTTTGGAAGATCGAAGGTGCTGGAATGAGAAGTTTTTCTTTTAGATGCGAAATCTGAGTTTTGGAGTGGTTTCTGGGCATACGCGTAACGGGGGAAGTATTACGCGTATGAAGGGGACATCCCCAGGGTGTTATGCGTAGCATATGCACTCGTCCCCAGGGCCAGCACGGCCTTCTGCCAATACGCGTAGTGTACGCGTAAGGAGAGTAGGGCCATACGCGTATGGAAAGCCATTACGCATATGGGAAGCTGGGAGTGAAGGGGCATATGCGTATAGGGCGCCATTACGCGTAGGGAATTCTTGGGAACGGAGCAATACGCGTATGGACTAGCTATTACGCGTAATGGGACGTTTGGGGGGATTTTGAGAGGGAAACCTCTCTGGTGATACGCGTAGCAAGGAAGGTGATACGCGTAAGGGAGGCTTGGGTAAGTGGCCCTACGCGTATGATACGCAGGCCAGTGGACGAGGAAGTGAGACATACGCGTATGGGGCATGCCCATACGCGTATGGGCAGGGCTGCTGACAGATTTATCCGTTTTTGCGATTTTCGTCCTGTTTTCGCTTGTGATGCAGTTTCCTTGAAACGTAAGACTATTATTAGGTAATAAAACATGAGTAGACTAGTGATGATGGTGAATGGGATAAAAATCGGGAAGTTTTGACGTGACAATTATGACATGATGCATTGTGGGGTATAGAGGTGAATCATGATGAGTGTAAATTAATGTTATATTATAATGGTGTTAATGATTCATGAATGATGATGCAACCTTGATGATTTCATGACGATGATTATTATGACGATTTGCATCATGCATTTATGGCATGGTTGGGACTCCGGTCTATTTGGTGGCTTCAATCCCATTGTGTGGATTGAAGTGTTTTGTGACGCGCTTCGGTTCTTGTGTAGAATCGATCCTATTGGTGGAGATCTTTGGAGGGTAATGGCCCAGTGTCCATCAATTATGACGAATTGGTGCCACATGCATGAGTCTATGATGTTGCATTTGCATACTGTGTGGCATTGCATTCTAGTGATGTAATTGATGCATTAATCATGTTTGTGTATGATTTGGTGATGTTTGTGTTGATACTTTATCTTTTGCTTATATCTTATATATTGATTCGTGATTACTCACCCTGCCTGTTTGAATGTTGTCTCCACGTGTGTAACGTGCCGGTGATCAGGCTTAGCTCTCTTGGCGCATGAATATTTAACATTTTGAAGTATTTTGATTTCTTCGTCGATTAGAGGGTCTTGCTCTGATATGTAACATCGGGTCGGGGCGTTTTAGTCGAACGAATTACGTTCTTTTATTTGTTGACATGAGGATGTTTTATGAGTTTTGTTTTAAGAAGTTTTTGGATTATAAAATTGTTTAAATATTGATTTCCGTTGCGTGATGTTTAAATAAATGCATGATGGTAAAACCCGTGTTACGGAGCAGGTGGTTATTTGATGTATTGTGACGAAATGTGACGCCCTTTTTAGGACTTTACTCTAATATAATTGTTGTATTTATTCGTGATGTTTGTTGGGTAGAAAAGGGTGTTACATTAGTGGTATCAGAGCAGGTCGGTCTGTCCGGCCAGACTTTACGCGATGTCAGTCCCCTGTCAGTGGATGAGTGTGTGTACACTATCGATGTTGTGTTTCTTGTAACGTTGTTGGTGGTGTGAAGGATGGCTGGAAGAAATAATAGTGTTATCGCTGATGCGTTGGAGTCACTTGCTCAAGCAATGGCTCAGAACAATCAGAAGGTGGAGCTCCGAACGAGTTTCGTGGTTTGGGGAAGTCCAAGAGGAACAATCTACCGACTTTTGTGGGTACTCATGATCCAGAGAGTGCACAGAAGTGGCTGAATGTGATTGAGAAGATCTTCCGAGTGATGGGGTGTACTGACGCTCAACAGGTTAAGTTTGGAACTCACATGCTGTCATAAGAGTTTGAGGATTGGTGGGATAACACCCGTCAGAGACTAGAAGACGTTGGTACTGTGATAACTTGGGCTGTGTTCAAGCAGGAATTTTTGGGAAAGTATTTTCCAAAGGATGCTCGTGGCAAGAGAGAGGTGGAATTTCTTGAGCTGAAATAAGGCAACATAACTGTGGCCTAGTATGCTGCAAAGTTCGAGGCACTGGTGAAGTTCTGTCCTTACTACAACCGTGGTGATGCTGAGGTGTCCAAGTGTCTCAAGTTCGAGAATGGGATGAGGCCAAAAATCAAGCAGGGTATTGGGTACCAACAAATTCGCAGGTATGCTGAGCTGGTGGATAATAGTAGGATTTATGATGAGGATAGTCGAGCTCGATCTGCTCACTACAAGCATCTTAGTGAGAAGAAAGATAAGGGACAGTATAGTGGAAAGCCTTATACGACTTCAGCTGAAAAAGGGAAGCAGAAGGTTTCTGATGGGAAGAAGACAAGTGAGGGAGCAGCTCCCACTTCTGTTAAGTGTTACCAGTGTGGCGAGCAAGGCCACCGTGCTGAGGTTTGCACCAATAGTGTGTTGAGGTGCTACACATGTGGTAAGAAAGGCCACAGAGCTACTGATTGCAAGGATGATGGTCCAACCTGTTTCAATTATGGTGAGAAGGGTCACATCAGTACCCAGTGTCAGAAACCAAAGAAGACTGCTACTGCTGGTCAGACCAATGGCAGAGTGTTTGCTTTGAGTGGTTCAGAAGTTCCATAGAAGGATAACTTGATTCGAGGTACTTGTTTTATTAGTAATGTTGAGTTAGTCGATATTATAGATACTGGTGCTACTCATTCATTTATTTCATTTGACTGTGCTACTAGATTGGGTTTGAAATTGTCTGATATGAATGGTAATATGGTAATAGAAACTCCAGCTAATGGTTTTGTTACTACTACTTTTGTGTGTTTGAGATGTCCTTTGACGATTTTTGGGAAGAGTTTTGTGATGGAATTGGTGTGTTTCCCCTTGCACCAAATCGATGTAATCCTTGGAATGAACTGGTTGGAGTTCAACCATGTTCATATCAATTGTTATAATAAGACCTTAGAGTTTCCTGAGTTTGGTGATAATGAAGAGTTTATGTTCTTGTCTGCTAAGCAAGTAGACGAACTTCTGGAAGATGAAGCCTTGGTGTTTGCAACGTTGCATCGTTGCAGGTTGATCGTGAAGCTGCGAGTGTTGAGTTACCTGTTGTCTGTGAATTTCCAAATGTGTTTCCAGACGACATAAGTGATTTGCCTCCAGAACATGAAGTAGAGTTTGCAGTGGACTTAATACCAGGTACGAGTCCAGTGTCAATGGCTCCTTACCGGATGTTCTCTTCTGAGTTAAGTGAATTAAAGAAATAATTAAAAGAATTGCTCAAGAAGAGGTTTATCCGACCGAGTGTTTCTCCGTGGGGTGCTCCTGTGCTATTAGTGAAGAAGAAGGACAGAAGTATGAGGTTGTGTGTTGATTATCGGCTGTTGAATAAAGTGACTATCAAGAATAAATATCCACTTCTGAGAATCGACGATTTGATGGATCAGCTAGTAGGCGCTTGTGTATTTAGCAAGATTAATTTGAGGTCAGGGTACCATCAGATTCAAGTTAAGCCAGATGATATCCCGAACACGGCTTTCAGGATGAGGTATGGTCACTATGAATACCCTGTGATGCCGTTTGGAGTGTCCAATGCACCTCGTGTGTTCATGTAGTGTATGAATTGGATTTTTCATGAGTATTTGGATAAGTTTGTTGTGATTTTCATTGATAATATTCTGATATACTCTAAATCTGAAGAAGAGCATTTGAGAACTGTGTTGCAAGTATTGAAGGAGAAGAAGTTGTATGCAAAACTATCAAAGTGTGAGTTTTGGTTGAAGGAAGTGATTTTTCTTGGCCATGTGATTTCAAGTGGTGGGATTATTGTGGATCCTTCAAAGATTGATGTTGTGTTACAGTGGGAGACTCCGAAGTCTGCTACTGAGATACGAAGTTTCCTTGGATTGACAGGATATTACCGCAAGTTTATCGAGGGTTTTTCTAAGTTGGCATAACCTTTGACTCAGCTGACTCGAAAGGGTCAAGCTTTTGTGTGTGATGTACCTTGTGAAGAGGGTTTTATGGAATTGAAGAAAAGGTTGACGACCGCTCCAGTGTTGATTTTGCCTAATCCGAATGAATCGTTTATTGTGTATTGTGATGCATCGAAGATGGGTCTTGGTGGGGTATTGATGCAAAATGGTCAAGTTGTCGCTTATGCTTCCAGGCAGTTGAGGGTTCATGAAGTGAATTACCCAACCCATGACTTAGAGTTGGCAGCTATGGTGTTTGTGTTGAAAATTTGGAGTCATTATCTGTTTGGCTCTAAATTCGAAGTGTTCAACGATCATAAGAGCTTGAAGTATTTGTTTGATCAGAAAGAGTTGAATATGAGGCAGAGAAGGTGGTTGGAATTGTTGAAGGATTATGACTTTGATTTGAATTACCATCCTGGTAAAGCAAATGTAGTGGCTGATGCATTGAGCAGGAAGTCATTGCATATGTTGATGCTTATGGTGAAAGAGTTGGAATTAATTGAGCAATTCCGAGATTTGAGTTTGGTATGTGAAGAGACTCCTGACAGTGTGAAGTTGGGAATATTGAAGTTAACTAGTGGTATTCTGGAAGAGATCAGAGTTGGACAACGATCTGATTTGAAGTTAGTTGACCAGTTAACATTGATCAACCAAGGTAACATAGATGAATTCCGGATTGATGAGAATGGTGTGATCAGATTCAGAGACAGGGTGTGTGTCCCAGATGTTCCAGATATTAAGCAAATCATTCTTGAGGAGGGACATCGAAGTGGATTGAGTATTCATCCAGGTGCTACGACGATGTACCAGGATTTGCAGAAGTTGTTTTGGTGGTTAGGTATGAAGAAGGACATTGTCGAGTTTGTTTATGCGTGTTTGGCTTGCCAGAAGTCGAAGATTGAGAATCAGAATCCTTTAGGTATGATGCAACCGTTGAATATTCCAGAGTGTAAATGGGATATCATTTCCATGGACTTTGTGTCGGGGTTGCCAAGAACTACAAAGGGAAATGATTCGATTTGGGTGATTGTGGATAGATTAACTAAATTGGCTCATTTCTTGCAGATGAAGATTAATCATTCTATGTAGAAGTTAGTTGAGATGTACATTGAGGAGATTGTGAAGTTTCATGGGATACCTTCGAGTATTGTGTCGGATAGAGGCCTGAGATTTACATCGAGACTCTGGAAGAGTTTACAAGATGCTTTGGGTACTAAGTTGAGGATGAGTTCTGCATATCATCCTCATACGGATGGTCAAACGGATAGGACTATCCAATCCTTGGAGGATTTGTTGAGGGTTTGCGTGTTGGGTTATGGAATATCTTGGGATAGCCATTTTTCTTTGATTGAGTTCACATACAACAATAACTTTCATGCTAGTATTGGGATGGTGCCATATGAAGCTTTGTATGGAAGAAGGTGTAGAACTCCATTGTGTTGGTATAAATCGGGCGAGAGTTCAGTACTCGGACCCGAGATTGTGCAGGAGGCAACTGAGAAGATTAAGATGATCTAAGAAAGAATGAGAGCTTCGTAGAGTAGTCAGAAGAGTTATCACGATAAGAGAAGGAAAGCACTTGAATTCCAAGAAGGAGATCACGTGTTTTTGAGGGTGACGCTAGTGACTGGTGTGGGTCGAGCTTTGAAGTCTAGGAAGCTCACTCCATGTTTTGTTGGTCCATATCAAATCTTGCAAAGGATAGGAGAGATAGCCTATCGGATTGCTTTACCGCCTTCGCTTGCGAACTTACATGATGTGTTCCATGTGTCTCAATTGAGGAAGTACATTCCGGATCCATCGCATGTGATCCAGATGGATGATGTACAAGTGAGGGATAACTTGACTGTGAAAGCATTACCTGTGCGGATAGATGGAAGAGAAATGAAGCAACTGCGGGGTAAAGATATATCTTTGGTGAAGGTGTTATGGGAGGGACCAGCTGGCGAAAGTTGGACTTAGGAGCGTGAAGATCAGATGAAGGAGTCGTATCCGACTCTGTTTCCTTCAGGTAATTTTCGAGGGCGAAAATTCTTTAAGTGGGAGAGATTTGTAACACCCCAAAATAGTTATAATATTTATTTAATTGATTTATTATGATTATTCGATGTTTTGGTGAATTTTGGTGAATATTATGACGCATGGTCACTTTGTGTGATGTTGTGGGTAGCATTGGGTTAAGGGAATACTGAAGCATTTAAAATTAGTAATATAATTAAGATTATTTTGTTGATAATAATAATAAAATAATTTGAATAATTAGATTATTATTTAGATTATTATTATTATTTAAAATAATTAAGAGGATCATTAAGGGTGAGACGGTTAGGTGAGGATAATATGGGTAAATCATAATTAGGGTCCAAGGGGGTAGGTTTGACAAAAAGGAAAAGTGGGAGTTATGGAAGTTATTCTGTGTAATCGTAAGAAGTGAAGAGAACCGAGGAAAGGAGGCTAGGGCACAGAGAACGAGAGAATCAACCGTAGAACCCCAAAAGCAGAATCTTTTGCTAGAAAATTCGAGGTATGGGGAGTTAATCCAGGTTAATATGTCTGATATGGGTCTAAGGTAGAGGTAGGTTGTGTGTTCTGTGTTTATAATGAATCTTTGATGAGTTTATGATGAATTTTCGTATGATGAATCTGTGATGAATTTTCGTGGATCTGTGTTGATCGATTTTTGTCATGAATCGGGTATGTGTTGCTACAATTGATGTGGAATTCATGTGGATAATTGTTGTTGTTGTGATGAATATGTGAATAAAAACCAGATCTATAAATTGAGCAACTTAGGACTTAGTAATTAGAAGAAAATTGATGAAAACACTAGAGTAAGATAAGAACTTAGATCTGTGATGAATCGAAATAGTTTTGGGTCTGATTTTGGAAGATCGAAGGTGCTGGAATGGGAAGTTTTTTGTTCAGATACGAAATCTGAGTTTTGGAGTGGTTTCTGGCCATACGCGTAACGGGGGAAGTATTACGCATCTGAAGGGGACATCCCCAGGGTGTTACGCGTAGCATACACACCCGTCCCCAGGGCCAACACGACCTTCTGCCAATACGCGTAGTGTACGCGTAAGGAGAGTAGGGCCATACGCGTATGGGAAGCCATTACGCGTATGAGAAGTTGGGAGTGAAGGGGCATAAGCGTATGGGAAGCCATTACGCGTAGGGAATTCTTGGGAACGGAGCAATACGCGTATGGACTAGCCATTACGCCTAATGGGACGTTGGAGGGGATTTTGAGAGGGAAATATCTCTGGTGATACGCGTAGCAAGAAGGGTGATATGCGTAAGGGAGGCCTGGGCAAGTGGCCCTACACGTATAATATGCAGGCTAGTGGGCGAGTAAGTGAGCCATACGCGTATGGGCAGGGCTGCTGACAGATTTGTCCATTTTTGCGATTTCCATCCCGTTTTCGCTTGTGATGCAGTTTCCTTGAAACTTAAGACTATGATAAGGTAATAAAACATGAGTAGACTAGTGATGATGGTGAATGGGGTAAAAATTGGGAAGTTTTGACGTGACAATTATGACATGACGAATTATGGGGTATAGTGGTGAATCGTGATGAGTGTGAATTGATGTTGTATTATGATGGTGTTAATGATTCATGAATGATGTTGCAACCTTGACGATTTCATGACGATGATTATTATGACGATTTGCATCATGCATTCATGGCATAGTTGGAACTCCGGTCCATTTGGTGGCTTCAATCCCATTGTGTGGATTGAAGTATTTTCTGACGCGCTCTGGTTCTTGTGTAAAACAGATCCTATTGGTGGGGATCTTTGAAGGGTGATGGCTCAGTGTCCATCAATTATGATGAATTGGTACCACATGCATGAGTCTATGATGTTGCATTTGAATAATGTGTGGCATTGCATTCTATTGATGTAATTGATGGGTTAATGGTGTTTGTGTATGATTTGGTGATGTTTGTGTTGATACTTTATCTTTTGCTGATATCTTATATATTGATTCGTGATTACTCATACTGCCTATTTGAATGTTGCCTCCACATGGATAACATACAGGTGATCAAGCTTAGCTCTCTTGGCGCATGAAGATTTAGCATTTTGAAGTATTTTGATTTCTCCGTCGATTAGAGGGTCTTGCTCTGATATGTAACATCGGGTCAAGGCGTTTTTGTCGAACGAATTACGTTCTTTTATTTGTTGGCATTGTTAGACGATGGCTATGGATCTAGAAGGGGGTTGAATAGATCCCTTGAGTTTTACATGCAAATGGACTACAAAATTCTGTTTTAAAAATTTGTTTAACGGAAGCTACCACTGGATAAAACGTCTACAACGAACCTTCTACCGAAAGGATCGGATATGCGCGAATATATTGAGGATGAGAACGAAAGAGAAAAATTCAGTTCTGAATATTACACTTATAAACGCAGACAACAAATTATCACTTGCTTGATGTTTATACCGATCCAATGAGGTTAATTGATAAACAATTTAAAGCAATGTGATCGAATTTTGCTTGGAAACAAATTATCAAACACGTAGTGTGCGTAAACACACTATGTGCAGAATTTCTATGGAGAATAATGTGCAGCTGCTCCAAAACACAATTCAATGAATTGTATCGATTTAACAGAAACAGTTTAACAGCGTACAATTATTCTATGACAGAAATTACGATAGTTTGCAACGTCACAAAATCGAGCAATACTGAAATGTAAAAGAGTTAAGGGAAAGAGAGAGAACACCCGAGATTTGATTAGGCAGTTCCCCAATCGTCCTCGCTTTGGGTACGTCTGCCCCCAATTCCGCAAAAGGAATTGAGATATATATATATATATATATGTGTGTGTAGTTGTTGCAATGTTTATTACAAGAGAAAACTATGAACATTCAAACCCCTAACATCTTCGATCTTTGATGCAGAATTTTCTCTTCCCTTGATTCAAGATGAATCAAGTGCTCCGAATATGGATGATTCAATTACCGTCCGACGCTACTAAACTGAAATAAAACTCCGTTCTTCAGTTACCTTCACTCGGTCAATTGAAATCTTCCAAGAATTCAAACCCAAACCTTCTTCTACGATCCTCTGATTACAGCTACTAAACCGAAACAGTTGCGCTAATTTTCGGTTACCTTCGCCCAGCTGAATCCCTGTAGAAAGAACAGTTTGTACAAATCCCCCAAAATCTCCTCGATTCTTGGAGGACAAATCCAACTGGTTTGATTCAAGAAACACCTGTCAATCTCTCAACCCAGAAGATGAAGATCACACTTCCTAAATTTTGAACGTTATCACTTTGATCAATGGGCGACACAAACAAAAATGATTATGTGTGATTGTTTGTTTACACAATGAAGAAGATGAAGATGAAGAGAGAACTGACATATATTTTTCACGTTTCTTGTTCTATTTTTTGAAAAATGAAGACCCAAAACTATTTATATGAAAAAATATGACCAAAAGAAATAACTGGAAATAACAGAAATGAATTTAAGTGAAAAAGCACAAAAAACAGTGTCATGCGTCGACCTCTGGAGTCTATGCGTCGACGCATAGAAAGGCAATTTTGAGTTCTCAGGTTTATGCGCTTACCCGTGAGTTCTGGGGGTCAGCGCATGATTCTTGAAGTCGGCGCATAAGTTCTGAGGTCAGCGCATGAAGGCTAATTTTTTGAATTGTTTTCACCAGACCAAGGTCAAACACACATGCTAGACACTATTAAATCACTTGTGGACATTTATTTTTGAGGAGAATAGGATCCTATGCATCTAGACACATGACCAACAACGATAAGCCGCTGTATGCTCGACACGCGAAGTGATACCGCTCAAATTACAATCTAATGCATTTGTTGACATCATTAAAACAAGATGGCTAGAAGGATATCCCTCACATACTCCCCCTTTTTGATGATGGAAACACTTCCTTGATTGTCACAAGAGATGTAATTTGAGATGATCAATGCTCCCACTGTCTTTAACATCCGGTTTAAACGTTTCTATAGCTTGTATTCTTCTCCCCCTTTGACAACATCAAAAAGACGAGAAGACAGTGGTCAAAATAGCATACGAAAATATGTATTGAATCATCAAATATTTGCAACAACAAAATAGTTATCAGCATCCACATATGATACCGCTAATGTAAACTAGTATTGATTAAATACGAAACAACGATATTAAAGCAAAACATTCACTTCATAAAGTTTGAAACATAACAAAAAAAATGCAGCATGTCAAAATAACAGAAAGCAAACAACAAAACACAAATTCATGTATAACTAAACATGATGTCCTAAGGTTTATGGTCTCCTCCCCCTAAACGAATAACCTCGTCCCTTATGGTATTGACTTGGTGGTGGAAATTCCTCGAGTTGAAGGTTGAGGTCAATCAAGGTGCTATTGAGGTTACCGAGGCTGTTGGCCAAGTTTTGATTTTGCTGAGTCAGATTGGCATCCATTTGATTGAACCTTGTCATAGCAGCATTTGCAAAATTGTTGAAGTTGGTGGCATGAGACGATAATTGGTTAGACAGGTTGGTAAGCTGTTCCTGTTGAGTCAGGTATCGAGTTTCCTGCTGCGCTTGAAATTCTTGATGTTGCAGAGACAACTCAGTCAGCCTTGCCAAAATTTCATCATTGGATTGTTGATAATGCTGAGACGGTGGAGTTGGTGGAGCAGAATTTTCTGGAAGCTGCCATTCAGAGTCAGCATCATAGGATGGAGGAACATACGCAGCACTAAGGTTGGTCCAGCAGTTTTTTTGCCACTGACCCCAGCCTTGATTGTCATAGGATTCTTCCGGTTGATATCCCATCCATGCCTCATTGTCTTCTTGATTGTCTTCTTCTTCTTCCGCTTGATTGTCTTGCATGACAACGTCTTCCTGTATCACCACATTTTCATCATTTCCAACATGATCTGCATTACCTTGACTTTCTTCATCCTCACTTGCTTCAAGATGGACAGGTTCAGGATGGGTAGCTCTCTGTCTATGGATGAACCTTCGCTCACGAGAGTTCCAATGGTAACCCATCATGGACAAAGTTCTGGCCAGAAACTGTTGTTCAACAGTAATGTGAACATGACAAATCTGTGGAATAGGAATGTTAAAGTGATTCAGAAAATTTGCCACAGCAGATGCATATCCAAGTGCTAAAAATTTGTTAGAGCTGCGAGTTGTGAACATCCTAGAAGCAAAGTAGTAAGGCCAGTTGATTTTGATCTTTTCCCTCAGGATATAGATAAGATGCACCTCCGCTTGTTCAACTCTTGAGTAGCCTCCTTTCTTAGGTCTCAAGATCTGAGAAACAATCCACTGAAGGATACGTTCTTTAAATTTCAGATGACTGGTGGTGACACTCTTAGGAAATGCTTCACTTGCCACATAATCAGCTGAATATGGTTCCCTCAACATAGAATTCAAAGCAGTTTTGAATGCATAGTCTTTAACAAAGGTTTTATCAGTAACCTTTGGGAGACTGTCATCAGTATTCAAAACAAACAATGTAGACCATACATCGTTTGTCACCTTATATTCTGCATTATTGATAGAGAACTTAAATTCAGCCCCACGAAATTTTCCCTTTATCCCACAGTAGAACAATCTAGTCAAGTCTTTACTGTACTTGTCATCACATTCAACAAATTCATTCAGATTTTGAAAATTGATGAGTTCAGAAATTTCAGGAATGTGAAAATCTTGACCCATCAACGGATAAAAGCCATGTTATCTGATAACAGCCCGGTTAGAAAATAATTCCGCAAACGGAGTGGCTAACCTTTCAGAAATTAAAGATTTAAAAGTTACCCGTTGTACGGATGATCCTCTTGTTTGAGCTTGTTGTGAAGTGGATCCTCTTGTACCAGCATTTCTTCTGGAAGCCATTGTTGAAGAAGAGTTGAAGGAAGATTATCAAACTTGATTGTTGCAGAGATAGAAGAGAAGATGTGTGAAATCCTTTGAGTACCTTGCTGTAGATATATAGAGAAATTTCTCTCTTGGTATTCCCTTCCCTTTTTCTAATTTATTAGGGTTTTGATGAGAGTTTAGTGGGGATTTATTGAGATTGATAAGGTTTAAAGGAGTAGAATAGGGAGAGATTGACCACAAAAGCTAATTAGATGACATGCAATAATCATAGTTTAATGTGCAATGAGAAAACATAGGGAAGGTAAAGCATTTATAGGTCGGCGCACGCAACCCAGAAACATAAAGAAGTCTGAACGAATCCTTCATGCGTCGACCTGTGAACCTGTGCGTCGGCGCATGCTTCCTGAAAATTTTGAAAATTTCTTGACCATGTGGTTATGCGCTAACCCGAGAGTTTAATAGGTCAGCGCGTGAAATCATGCGTCGACGCATGGAAGTGTAAAAATGAAATTTTTTGCAAAATTCTTGTTCCAAGCAGATAAATACACATATACACACAGAACCAAACATTCACATGAATGATAAGTGCTCAAAATGAAATAAACATCAAGATTAGAGTAAGTAACATGGCACAAAATGTTGATAAACCTCTATAAGTTGGAATGATATTACCTTGAACGTCATGATGGTGAGATCCCTCACATATGGATGAATTTCTCTTTGCATTGTTAGTTAAAAATATGAACAAGCATATATATATATATATATATATATATATATATATATATGTGTGTGTGTGTGTGAAGATCATAATTCTAAAGGATGTTATGCAAGATCCGAGATATCGAGAATGCCAAGTTCCCTACGGATGTGAAAGAAAGGCTCTGTAGCTAATGGTTTTGTGAAAATGTCAGCAAGTTGATTCTTAGTGTCAACATGCTCAAAAATAACATCACCTTTCTCTACATGATCCCTAAGAAAATGATGGCGTATTTCGATATGCTTGGTGCGTGAATGTAGTACAGGGTTCTTAGTTAGATTAATCGCAATAGTGTTATCGCACAAAATTGGAATACGTTCAAGTTTTAAATTGAAATCCAGTAATTGTTGTTTAAGCCATAGGACTTGAGCACAACAACTACCGGCGGCAACGTATTCCGCCTCGGCTGTTGACAGAGCAACGGAAACCTGTTTCTTGCTGTGCCAACTCACCAAGGAATTTGCGAAAAAGTGACATGTGCCACTAGTACTTTTCCTATCCAACTTGCACCCGGCAAAGTCGGAGTCAGAGTAACCAACTAAGGAACAAACACTTCCTTTGGAATACCACAGCCCATACTTTGGAGTACCAGAGAGGTATCGAAGTATGCGCTTAACTGCCTTCAGGTGGGATTCCTTGGGATGTGCTTGATACCTCGCACACATGCATACACTAAAAATTATATCGGGACGTGATGCGGTAAGATAAAGGAGAGAACCTATCATACCTCGGTACTTCTTTACCTCAACATCCTTACCCTTTTCGTCACGATCGAGATTAGCACTTGTAGGCATATAAGTATCTATTGCTTTGAAGTTCAGCATATCAAAACGTTTTAGTAACTCAAGACAATATTTCGTTTGACTCACGAATGTGCCCTCTTCAAGTTCTTTGATTTGCAATCTGAGGAAATAGTTGAGCTCCCCCATCATGCTCATTTCAAACTCCCCCTGCATCAAACTAGAAAACTCCTTGACCAAGGTCATGTTAGTAGACCCAAATATAATATCGTCAACATAAATCTGTACCAAAATTAAGTATTTTCCTTGACGTTTAATAAAGAGGGTTGTGTCAACCTTTCCTCTTGAATACCCTTGATCAAGTAAAAATTTGCTTAGACGTTCATACCAAGCCCTAGGGGCCTGTTTGAGTCCGTACAAAGCTCGCTTAAGTTTATAAACATGATCAGGATATTCGTGTGATTCAAAACCTAGAGGTTGGGCTACATAAACCTCTTCATTTATATATCCGTTAAGGAATGCACTTTTGACATCCATTTGGAATAGCTTAAAGTTCTTTGTGCAAGCGTAGGCAAGTAGAAGGCGTATGGCCTCGAGTCGGGCAACCGGCGTATAAGTTTCCTCATAGTCGATTCCTTCCTCTTGGTTATAGCCTTGCGCTACAAGCCTAGCTTTGTTACGCGTTATTACTCCATTTTCATCAAGTTTATTCCTAAACACCCATCGGGTGCCTATTACTCGATGATCTCGCGGAGGGGGGACAAGGTCCCAAACCTCATTTCTCCATAATTGATTTAGTTCATCTTGCATGATAGATACCAATGCTCATCGAGTAACGCTTCCTTAGAGTTTTTAGGTTCAACTTGGGAAACAAAAGCAGAGTAATAACAAAAGTTACTAAGTTTAGAGCGAGTAGTTACTCCCTTAGAGATATCACCGAGAATATTGTCAATTGGATGGTCTTTGGAAGACTTCCAAGCTGGAGGAAGTTCATCTTTCTTAGCATGATGATCATCCTCACTTTTCACTAGTTGGTGAACCTTTTCCTCCTCAATACACACTGCTTCAGGCTGATCAATTCCCTTATCAGTGTCCTTGAGTATGTCTTCAGTAGGTACACCTGCACCATGAAAAGAACTACCTTCTCCGACATTTCTCGGATAAGACTCGTCAAAAGAAACATGAACTGACTCTTCAACTATACGTAACCTTTTATTATAGATTCTATAAGCTTTACTTGACTAAGAGTATCCAAGAAAAATACCCTCGTCAGCCTTGGCATCAAATTTGCCGAGAGTCTCTTTTCCATTATTTAACACAAAGCATTTGCAACCAAATACATGAAGGTGAGAGATGTTTGGCTTACGCCCTTTTAAAAGCTCATACGGAGTCTTGTTTAGAATAGGCCAGATGAGCACCCTATTCAAAACGTAACAAGCCGTACTTATGGCGTCGGCCCAAAAGTATTTTGGTAATCCACTATCATTGATCATAGTCCTTCCAAGTTCTTCCAAAACTCTATTTTTACGTTCCACTACCCCATTTTGTTGAGGGGTACGTGGTGCGTAAAAATTATGATCAATTCCATTGGACTCACAAAATGCTTCAAATAAATGATTTTCAAACTCACCCCCATGGTCACTTCGGATTGACCCAATGTTTGTGTTCAACTTGTTTTGAGACAACTTAGCAAGTCGTTCAAAGGCTGAAAAGGTATCACTCTTATTTGCTAAGAAAATTGTCCAGCAAAACCTAGAAAAATCATCGACTATAACAAATCCATAGTAGTTACCACCTAGGCTTTTAACCCTAGATGGTCCAAAGAGATCCATATGGAGGAGCTCAAGAGGTCTCATAGTTGAAACAATGTTTTTAGATTTAAAAGAGATCCTTGTTTGCTTCCCCATTTGGCACGCATCGCAAAGATGATCCTTTGTAAATTTAATTTTGGGCAAACCGATGACTAGGTCTTTAGAGACAATTTTGTTAAGCAAATCAAAGTTAATATGAGCCAAGCGTCTATGCCACAACCATGAATCTTCATTCATAGTGACTAAACACTTGTCTCCATCCAATGATACCTCGTTTAAGTCTAGCATATAGACGTTATTCACCCTCAAGCCCTTAAACACATTCTTTTTGTCGCAATCTTCAACTACGCAACAATCCTTTGAAAAAGAGACTTTATAATTTTTGTCGCATAGTTGACTAATGCTTAAAAGGTTGTGTCTAAGGCCCTCCACAAGAAGTACATCAGAGATAGTAGTAGATGAGGGGTTACCTATACTACCTTTATCGAGAATTTGTCCCTTGTTATTATCTCCGTAGGTGACAAACCCCTTTTTCTTCGCCACAAAGTCGATGAAAAGAGATATGTCTCCGGTCATATGTCTTGAGCAGCCACTATCTAGAACCCATCTTCCTTCGGAGGTCTCAAGACTTTGTACCTACAAAAATAATCAAGGGAGAGTAGGTACCCAATTCTCATTGGGTCCTTTATGGTGAGTGAAACCAAAGTTGCCTTTGGGCACCCATTGATAAATGCCCTTTGGAACAAGAAATCTCCGAAAGCGGCACTTAGCAATAGTATGACCGGGCTTACAACAATATAAGCAATCACGATTAGTTTGGAGTTTACCCTTGCTATCACTATCTCGAATCACATACGTGTATTGTTGATAAGGATTATTCATTGTTTCACGATAATGTGATCGATCAATAGCAAACGTAATCTTAGGCTTGAGAGCCTTGTCTAACTTGGCTTTGAGGGTTCTCACCTCTCTTTGCCAAATGTGACAAGTATCACAGCCCCCAAGGTCAAACCATGTATATTTATTCTCATCGATTTTAGTTTTTGATGCATTCACCATGGAGTTTTTAAGATCTTCCAATTCCTTTTGGGAATCGGAGACCTTTTTCTCCAAATAGGAAAAAATCTTTTTATTCGAAGCTAAGCGTTGAAATGCTTCCTAAGCTTCGTGGTGTAATGTATCAAAAGCTCTTTTTAATTCAGCATGAGACATATTTTGACAGTTTTCATATTTAGAGTGTTTTACCTCTTTTCCTTTGCTGTGACGTGCCATGAGACAAAGGTTGACGGATTCACTTTCGTCACTTGAGGAGACATCTTTCTCCGACTCGCTATCTCTTTCCCAAGCGATGTATGCTCGTCGAGACTTATTGGACTTTTTGTTTGAGCGACTCTTGTCATTATCCTTGTCTTTGTCTTTCTTTAAGGATGGACAATCCGGCTTGTAGTGCCCGAATTTTCCACAGTTGTAGCACGTCCCTTTTACCTTGCCATTTTTATTTCCTTCACTTCTCGATTGCTTACGGAACTTGACAAGATTTCTGTCCGAGTGCTGAATATCATTCTTACGAATATATCTATTGTATCTTTTCACAAATAAGCTCATATCATCACCGGATTCTTCATCTTTGTCGTTTTTGGCTTCATCGTCACTTAGCTCTTGATGTGTGGACTTTGAACAAGAAGCCTTAAGAGCTATCGACTTCTTCTCCGTATCTTTTACCTTCTCTTTCTTTATGCTCTTCTCATGTTTATCCAAGCTAATGAGCACTTGCTCATGCTCATCGAGTTTACCAAAGAGTGTTGTGAGGTCTAGAGTAGCAAGATTATTGGCCTCCTTGATAGCGGTAACCTTCGGTTGCCATTCCCTGCTAAGACACCTCAGAATTTTATTAGTAGAAACCTCATTAGGAATTGGTTTACCAAGAACATGCAATTTGTTGATGATGTGAGTGAATCGTTTTTGCATATCCGCAATGGTTTCCCCTTGCTTCATGTAAAACAAATCAAACTCTTGCGTTAGTGTATTAATACGAGCCAATTTAACATCATTAGTGCCTTCGTGGGCTACTTGTAAGGCATTCCACATAGCTTTGGCTGTTTCGCAATGGGAGACTCGATAATATTCATCAACTCCCAAAGAGGAAATGATCATATTACGAGCCTTCCAATCATAACTGTACTTTTTCTCGTCCTCCTCAGTCCATTGGTCTTCGGGTTTAGGAACGACAACGCCTTCCGCGTTAGTCATAGTGATTTCTATGGGACCGTTTAAAATAACGTTCCAAACCTTCCGATCTAAGGAGTTAATATGAACACGCATACAATCCTTCCAGTAGCTGTAGTTTTCACCTGTAAAAACTGGAGCTCTATTATAAACCCCCTTAGGTTCGTTCGCCATGATCCAAGAAGTTTTACCGAAGCACCAGAATAAACCGGAGCTCGTGATACCACATGTTAGACGATGGCTATGGATCTAGAAGGGGGGTTGAATAGATCCCTTGAGTTTTACACGCAAATGGACTACAAAATTCTGTTTTAAAAATTTGTTTAACGGAAGCTACCACTGGATAGAACGTCTACAACGAACCTTCTACCGAAAGGATCGGATATGCGCCAATATATTATGGATGAGAACGAAAGAGAAAAATTCAGTTCTGAATATTACACTTATAAATGCAGACAACAAATTATCACTTGCTTGATGTTTATACCGATCCAATGAGGTTAATTGATAAACAATTTAAAGCAATGTGTTCGAATTTTGCTTGGAAACAAATTATCAAACACGTAGTGTGTGTAAACACACTATGTGCATAATTTCTATGGAGAATAATGTACAGCTGCTCCAAAACACAATTCAATGAATTGTATCGATTTAACAGAAACAGTTTAACAGCATACAATTATTCTATGACAGAAATTACGATAGTTTGCAACGTCACAAAATCGAGCAATACTGAAATGTAAAAGAGTTAAGGGAAAGAGAGAGAACACCCGAGATTTGATTAGGCAGTTCCCCAATCGTCCTCGCTTTGGGTACGTCTGCCCCCAATTCCGCAAAAGGAATTAAGATATATATATATATATATATATATATATATATATATATATATATATGTATATATATATATATATATATATATATATATATATGTAGTTGTTGCAATGTTTATTACAAGAGAAAACTATGAACATTCAAACCCCGAACGTCTTCAATCTTTGATGCAGAATTTTCTCTTCCCTTGATTCAAGATGAATCAAGTGCTCCGAATATGGATGATTCAATTACCGTCCCACGCTACTAAACCGAAAGAAAACTCTGTCAATTGAAATCTTCCAAGAATTCGAACCCAAACCTTCTTCTACGATCCTCTGATTACAGCTACTAAACCAAAACAGTTGCGCCAATTTCCGGTTACCTTCGCCCAGCTGAATCCCTGTAGAAAGAACAGTTTGTACAAAACCCCCAAAATCTCCTCGATTCTTGGCGGACAAACCCAACTGGTTTGATTCAAGAAACACCTGCCAATCTCTCAACCCAGAAGATGAAGATCACACTTCCTAAATTCTGAACGTTATCACTTCGATCAATGGGCGACACAAACAAAAATGATTATGTGTGATTGTTTGTTTACACAATGAAGAAGATGAAGATGAAGAGAGAGCTGACATATATTTTTCACGTTTCTTGTTCTATTTTTTGAAAAATGAAGACCCAAAACTATTTATATGAAAAAATATGACCAAAAGAAATAACTGGAAATAACATAAACGAATTTAAGTGAAAAAGCACAAAAAACAGTGTCATGCGTCGACCTCTGGAGTCTATGCGTCGACGCATAGAAAGGCAATTTTGAGTTCTCAAGTTTATGCGCTTACCCGTGAGTTCTGGGGGTCAGCGCATGATTCTTGAGGTCGGCGCATAAGTTCTGAGGTCAGCGCATGAAGGCCAATTTTTTGAGAAATTTCATTTTTTGAATTGTTTTCACCAGACCAAGGTCAAACACACATGCTATGCATCTAAACACACATGCTATGCATCTAGACACATTTCTTGTGGACATTTATTTTTGAGGAGAATAGGATCCTATGCATCTAGACACATGACCAACAACGATAAGACGCTGTATGCTCGACACGCGAAGTGATACCGCTCAAATTACAATCTAATGCATTTGTTGACATCATTAAAACAAGATGGCTAGAAGGATATCCCTCACAGGCATGAGGATGTTTTATGAGTTTTGTTTTAAGAATTTTTTGGATTATAAAATTTTTTAAATATTGATTTCTGCTGCGTGATGTTTAAATAAATTCATGATGGTAAAACCCGTGTTACGAAGCAGGTGGTTATTTGATGTATTGTGACGAAATGTGATGCCCTTTTTGGGACTTTACTCTGATATAATTGTTGTATTTATTCGTGATGTTTGTTGGGTAGAAAAGGGTGTTACAAGGTGTGTGTGAAAAGGATGCGACCTTGGATGCATCTCCAGCACTAGGTACGTTTGAGACTTATAATAGTGGTTAGGGAGAACACATAAGGGTGGAAACAAAAATCCCCTTAAAAAGGCAATTTCTTTTCCCACTCTTATAAATTCTCCCAAACCCTTGGCGAAAATTCATAAATGCCCTCAATTTTTGGAAATGCATCTTCGAAATAACCCTTAATTTCAAATCCAATGGGATACTCGGATATGCACCTCTGAACATGTCTAGTGTAGATATATATCGCATCAGACCATCCCTATTCTCCTTCTTAATTTTCTGAAACTTTTTCATCCACAACTTCAAGCAACATTGGATCTTGTAGCAACATACTTCCAATCCATTTTGCAAGCTTCTTCAAGGATAAGCATTACCTCTACTTCAAGCATTTCAATCCCAACTAACTTCACTTATTCATCCTTAACACTTTTTTTAGTAAGTTTCTCATTTAACTTATTTTGATTTTTGACTAATGTATTAGGTAAAATAGTTTGTTATAAATTCATTAGGTAGTAGTCAAATTCATAATAGATAGTTGTTAGAGACATGCACTATGATTTGATTTCATTTTGGGTTATTAGGGCAAGACTGGTATTAGTTTCTGCCATTGATGCAAACATGGGCTTTTTCGGAGATGCATCTCGGAATTGGTGGTTTAGTGGTTTTCGGAGATACATATTATAGCGAGCGACATTGGACGTGGTTCTTAAGCACTGTCGCTCTGGGGTACTACAGGTCTATTCATTTTTTATCCTATTGAAGCTGATGAAGAAAGGGAAATAGATGTTTCCAACTAACCCTGCTTGTAAACTGAGGTTAAACAGTCGAAACTGTTGGTTTACAGATGCGGTTTTAGTTCGTGGGCCTCTCTCTGCTTATTTTGTTCAGAACGAAATACCGAGACTATTCATGGGGAAGTTGTTGGGATACTGTGCTAGATTGGCTGGAGGTAGGGGACTTTGGGTTTTTTTTATTAGTGTGCTCGCTAAGATTCTTTTCCAATCTTATGCCTACGTATTCCCGGGATATGGAAATCAGAGCGATTGTAGTTCCTCCTATTCTATGGGAGGAAATGGTGTTTTGGTGTCTTGTTCAAAGCCCAAGACATGAAGCTGAAGGTGGTTTATATCTTGTTCAAAAACCAAGATGTGAAGCTGAAGGGTGTTGACTTTAGAGAGAATTTGTCATCTCTAAAGGGGCTTATTTGTCACAATTGTTGCGTGACTGATTATAAAGGAGAATTAATTTAACTGTGATATGCGAATCCAGCAATGCCATAATTTCCTTTATAGGGGATTTTTAACCTGAAGGGTAAGACTTTAACTTAGCTTAGAGCAACGCCATCTTTCCTTAGGAATTTCTCATGCTAAAAGAGGGACAGTGGCGTGGATGTAAATAATCCAGAGGCTCGTCGCTTACAACAATTAGACAAGGGAAAAGGAGTTGTTGATGTTTGTATGCTGTGACCAAAGCATGATTTGATGCTAAAAGGTTGATTGAATCAAACGGGGATTTCTTTATACAAAGCCTAAGAGGAGGCTATTGACCCAACAAGAGGATGCTTTTGTGTCTCGTACGAAGCCCGAGATAGAGGCTAAAATGGTTGACTCAACAAGAGAGTGTTTTCATATGTGTCTTGTACGAAGCCCAAGATGGAGGCTAAAAGGGTTTGACTCAACAAGAGAGTCTTTTATACTCACCAAGAGAGTGATTTGTATCTCGTACGAAGCCCGAGATGGAGGCTAAAGGTGATCGACTCAACAAGAGAGTCTTTTTATACTCAACAAGAGAGTGATTTGTATCTCGTACAAAGCCCGAGATAGAGGCTAGAAAAGGATTGACTCCACAATAGAGTCTTTTTATACTCAACAAGAGAGTGTTTTGTATCTCGTACAAAGCCCGAGATGAAGGCTAAAAAGGTTAACTCTGCTGGGGAGAATCATTATACAAAGCCCAAGAGGAGGCTAGGGTTACTGTTTCAGTTGAGTGACAGGTCCAGTATGTTGGTTAAAAGAGAAAATCAGTTCTTATATGGGTAATGTTGTACATATGGATTTGATCTGAGGACCGGGATTATTTCCTGTTCTTTAAGGAAACGGGGAATCCAAAGGGATTCTAGACTGTCCAAGTCTACGAGTATTTTTTCTTATTTTTGAAAGGAACTTGAGAATGTCTTCGAGACTCAAGGAGATTAGACTGTCCAAGTCTAGAGTCTTATCTTTTGTACTATGCTTAAGAGAGATCAATAGACAGTATGTTCATCGTAGGAAGATCTAGACTCTTTGAAAGACTGTTCTATTAAGATGACTAATTTATGTTCCTATACCTTTAAGAGGTCGTCGGGACAATTTGTACGAAGCCCAAGAGGAGGCTATCTTCCTGCAGGAAGAATCATTATACGAAGCCTAAGAGGAGGCTGTGAAAACTTCTAAGAAGCCGACGGGTCCTTGTACAACGTCCAAGAGGAGGCGGGGATGCCTTTAGGAAGCCTGTGGGTCCTTGTACTAAGCCCAAGAGGAGACTGATGAACAGTTCCAGAAGGGGTTTCACTTGGAACATTGGCCTTCTGTATATGAAGCGTTCAAGGGGGAGATTTCTTAGATATAGTTATCTAAAATTGTTGTAAAAGAAAATTCTCATGGTTTAGGTTATGTTGAAATATCCGGGAAAATGTCGGATGTAAGGAGACGAGGTTTTGTCTAGTTCTAGACGTAGTTTCCGGGGAAACTCTAAATATCTATACTAGTATTACACAGTCGATATGAGTTTATGAAAGAAGACTTACAGTGAAACAGCCCCACAATACAGTTATATACATATAAAAGCGGTAAATGAAAGCGGGTAAACACTTACTCGGTTGTAGAGCTTCCATACTGTTTGGTTAGTTTGTTCAACAAAGAAAGCTGTTAGTTCTGTTATTGGCTGCAATTTTGGTAAAACAATGTGTTGGTTCAAGATGTCATGTCTGATGTCTTAACATGTGTTGCTAACATTCTGCCTGTGGTGTGTTACTTTGGGTTGCATTTTTGTGCGTGATGTCAAGACTGATGTCTTAACATCTATTGACAGAACATTGTGTTATGTTTTAGGGCTGCGCGTTTTTGTTATGTTTTGAGAGAATCTGTTTGAGAGATTGCAGGCGAAAATCTTGGAGAAGATTTGTTCTGATGTAATCATTTGTGGAGTATATATTGTTACTGTTTTAGGGCGAAAAGACTTGAAGATAAAATCAGTTTTAATTGTGAATCAAATCTGAGATTTTCAAGGAGTCCAAGCCCAAGAATAAGTTTCTATTTAAAGCAGCCTCAACCCTACTTGGAAGAGACGAAGACAAGAGATTGTGTACCGAGTGTCAAGTATTAGGGTTTGTGTTTTCGTCTGTGTATTGTGAGCCATTCATTCGTCGATTTTGATGTTTGAATTGGACTGATTTAGTTGAGTTGTATGTTGTCCACTCTAAGCTTTTAAGCACGAGTGTTTGTTCTTGATTGAAGCTTTTAAGTAAGATCAAGTATTGTCTTTGAAGTGTGTCTTCTATTCTCATTACTGTAAGTTGTTATCACTGGTGTGATTGAGGGGGAGTGAGAGGTGTCTCATATCTAAGAGTGTCTTAGGTAGAAGTATCATTGGGTAGTGATTAAGTGAGTAGATTATCAACTTGTGTGTTGATTGTGGAGTCTATGAATTGATACTACTAATAGTGATTTTCCTCCCTGGCTTGGTAGCCCCCAGACGTAGGTTGTTAGACCGAACTGGGTGAACAATTCTCTGTGTGGTTTATTGTTTCTTTAGTACTGTTACTGTTGTTGTCTTGTTCATATAACAGATATTGATGTTGTGACATCTCACTCAACATCCCATATCTGATACCAGAATTTCAATTGGTATCAGAGCAGGTCATCCTGCTCTGTATCTGGGTGAGATCTAGGGTTGTTACTTTCTGGTGCAATAGACAAGGAGAGTGGAGGATTTGTGAATAGACCCCCTATTCTAGATGGATCAAATTATGACTATTGGAAACCTCGTATGGTTGCCTTTTTGAAGTCTTTAGATAGTAGAGCTTGGAAGGCTATTTTGAAAGCATGGAAACATCCTGTCATTGTGGGAAAAGATGGTGTGTCAAAGCTGAAACCTGAAGAGGAGTGGACAAAGGAAGAAGATGAACTCGCTCTTGGGAATTCTAAGGCCTTGAATGCCTTATTCAATGGTATTGACCAGAACATTTTCAGGCTGGTCAACACATGTGAGGTGGCTAAGGAGGCTTGGGATATCCTGAAAATAAGAAGACTTCAGCTGCTAACAACCAAGTTTGAAAGTTTGAGGATGAAAGATGAAGAGACCATTCATGACTTCCACATGAATATACTTGAACTGTCAAATGCTTCTAGTGCCCTAGGAGAGAGGATGTCTGATGAGAAGCTGGTGAGAAAAATTCTCAGATCTCTTCCCAAGAGATTTGATATGAAGGTGACTGCTATAGAGAAAGCTCAAGACATCAGCCAGATGAGGGTAGATGAATTGATTGGGTCACTTCAGACATTTGAATTAGGGCTGAATGATAGATCTATAAAGAAGGTCAAAAGCATAGCTCTAGTATCCAGTACAGAAGGTGATGAGGAAGAGGGTGGTCCTGAAACTCAGGAGGAGCTATCCAATGCCATTGTTCTGCTGGGAAGACAGTTTAATAAGGTGTGGAAAAGAATGGACAAGAGATATAAACCCAATGTCAAGAACATCACATCTGACATCAACAAGTCAGCTGATCATATGAAGAAAACCAAAGCAGAGGATAGATCAAATAATGACAAAGGAATCCAATGCCATGGATGTGAAGGTTTTGGTCACATCAGAGTTGATTGTCCCACATACCTTAAATAGAAAAAGGGTTTGTCTATCACGTGGTCTGATGAGGACACTGAAAGTGAAGATGAATCAGCCAAGCATGTCAGAGCTATGACTGGAATATGTGAGTCTGGTAATGATTCAAGTGATGGAGAGATTACGTATGAGGAGCTAGCTGCATCATATAGAGAGTTGTGCATTAGAAGTGAACAAGTGTGTCTAGATGGGGAAAAGCAAAAGAAAGTTATGGTACAACTAAAGGCTGAAAAGACTGATCTAGAGAATGAAGTAAGTCTGCTAAACTCCAAGCTTGATCAAATGGTCAAATCTATCAGAATGCTAAACAAGGGGACTGATATCTTGGATGACATTCTTCAGACTGGAAAACTGGCTGGAGACATGACTGGGCTGGGATTTGAAGGTGAGGAGAAACCTTCGTCAGATGCTAGTTCTTCTGGTACTAAACATAAACTGTCTCATCAGATGTTTCAACAACATGAGAAAGTCCATGCTTCTGGACCTAAGAAATTTGTACCTCATCAGAAGACTCAGCACCATGGGAAAGCTCATACTTCTGGACCCAAACAGAACATGTCCCATCAGATGTCGCAACATCATGGGAAGGTGCATGTTTCTGGGCCAAATCATTTTGTGTCTCATCATCATAGTAGAAGACAACCTC
The DNA here is from genome assembly GCA_022829125.1 of Lathyrus tuberosus. Lineage (NCBI taxonomy): Eukaryota > Viridiplantae > Streptophyta > Magnoliopsida > Fabales > Fabaceae > Lathyrus > Lathyrus tuberosus. The sequence goes on from JALAZF010000839.1 coordinate 1,526,507, forward strand.
ATCATCATGGCAGAAGACCACTTCAACAGTATGGGAGAAGACATCCTCAAGGGAGAAGATATCCCAACCACTTCAGAGGAGGATTTCAAAGGTGGAGATGTCATTACTGTGGAAGGGTTGGTCACATGAAACCTTTTTGCTTCAGACTGCATGGATTTCCTGAACCTGATCCTCAACCTAGATCAAATCAGAATACTCCAACAAGTGAAAAACAATGGGTTCCCAAGGTTGCTGTTACAAGCTTATTAGCTCACATGTCTATTAGAGCCTCAGCTATGGAAGATTGGTACTTTGACAGTGGGTGTTCTAAACATATGACAGGTGTCAAGAACCTGTTGGTGGATGTCAAATCTTATTCCACAAGTGATGTGACTTTTGGGGATGAAGCCAAAGGTGAGGTCAAAGGGATTGGAAAGCTGAATTGTTCTGTTGGGCCTAGTCTTGATAATGTGTTGCTTGTTAAAAGGTTGAGTGCTAATTTAATTAGCATCAGACAACTGTGTGATGAAGGTTTAGAGGTCAGCTATACAAAATCTGAATGTTTAGTGACAAATGAGAAGAGTGAAGTTGTTATGAGGGGAGTTAGATCTAAAGATAACTGCTACTTGTGGGTTCTTCAAGAGTCCAGGTACTCCACCATATGTACTATTTCCAAAGATGATGATGTGGATTTGGACCATCAAAGACTTGGTCATCTACATCTGAAAGAGGTGAAACAAAGTCTGATTGAGTATAATGTCAAACATGATGTCATGACATCTAGATGTGACATCCTGAGGGACACTAAGCACATTAATGTTCATCAGAACTTGAAGAAAACAAGGTCATTCAGTTGGAACATGTCACCAGACAAAAGAAGGTTACTGATATTCTCTCTAAGGATATAGATGCAAGTCAATGTGAAACCCTAAGAGAAGAATTGGAAATGGGTAATTATGAAGGCCAACAGAAGTTAATGGCGTGTGGACAATGTTCATTAAAATTCAAAATTTTAAAAAGTCATTTATTTTGGTGTGGAACTACCATTTATTACCTTTTAATCTTCCAACAAAAGCAGCCCCCTTTGCATAAGCAATCATTTCACATCTTTACTACCACACGCTACCTCTATTTTGCTTCATATTGTTTGTTCGTCTTCTCTCCCGGAGAAAGAAGCTCTCCCAACCGTTTGACAATTAGCTGCAAGAAAGTAACAATGTCTCAACAACAACCTTCACCATCCAAGAAATCTGCTACAAAAAATCCTTTGCATGCTAAATCTAGGGTTTCTACTGAAAAGGTCTCGCTTGATGATGCTCTGGATATTGCGCCTCTATCTATGGTTCCTCTCTCTGGTTCTAAAAAGATACGACCAAGCAAGCTGCAGGCGAAGAGGTCTACACGTCCTAGTACAGGTAAACCTTCTGATCCTTCTGAGTCTAGAAAGTTTGATGATAGTGAAGCTATGAGGTTTGTCACTGGAATTTTGTTTGGAGAAAAATCTGTTCCTGGGAATTCTACTCAAGGTGATAAAAATCAAAGTGAGGAAGAAGAGTATTCTGTAGATAAGAGTCTTGACAGGATAGTTACCAAGGTTCTTGAAAAGGGTATTTCTGTGGCTGGGATATCGAGGCCACTCGCTCAAATGTCCGCCTCTCACTCTGAGGGTAAGAGAGATGATAGGCAAACTGCTGAAGACAATCTTCACAGGTTGGCTATGTCTGTTCTTGAAGATGCTGAAACTGAAGGTGGAGCTGATGTTGAAACAGATGTTGGAACATCACCTGCTAAGAAAGGTACTCCTAGTCCTAGAGGAAAGAAGCCAGTTGATGTGGTAAATGTGGATGATTTGTCAGATAATGAGATAATTGCAAATGTGGTGCCTGGGATAGCAAAAAGGATGAAGACAAGAAGAGAGAAAGGTGTTGCTATGACAGGGTCTCTTGGTAGTGGTAAGAAGAAGTCTGTGGTTGGTCCTAAAAAATCATGGAGCAAGGTGGCTACCAGCTCCAAGAAAAGGAAGGCCAGGTCTGACTCTAACTCAGACTTTGATGTTGAGGAGGATGTCCAGGACATCAATCCTGAGAAGAAGGCGGCTAGCAAGAAGATTGTTAACAAAGTTCCTGGTCTCCCTTTAGACAATATTTCATTCCATTCTGTTGACAGTGTGAGTAAGTGGAAGTATGTTTATCTAAGAAGAATTGCTCTGAAGAGAGAGTTGGTAAAGATGCCTTAGAGGTCAAGGAGATCATGGAGTTGATTCATGTTGCAGGATTATTAAAGACTGTGTCAGATTTTTCAAAGTGTTATGATGTGCTGGTTAAGGAATTCATTGTGAACATTCCTGCTGATATTGCTGATGGTAGAAGTGTGAATTTCATGAAGGTTTGTGTTAGGGGCAAATGTATTCATTTCTCTCCTAGTGCCATCAACAAGTACTTGGGAAGGAGTGATAAAGAGGAGTGTGAACTGGAGGTGACTGACAACCATGTGTGCAAGGTGATCACTGCCAGTCAAGTGACTAGTTGGCCCTTGAAATGTAAATTGTCTGCTAGCCAACTAAGTGTCAAATATGCAATTTTGCATAGGATTGGGGCTGCAAACTGGGTACCTACAAATCACAAAACTACCATAGTTGTAGGGTTATGAAGGTTCATCTTTGCTGTTGGCAACAAGGTCAAGTTTGATTATGGGAATTACATCTTTGATCAGATTGTGAAGCATGCTACAACTAATTCTATTAAGATGCCTATAGCATTTCCTTCCCTTATTTGTGGAATGATTTTGAATCAACATCCTGGAATCTTAACTAACTCTGATATTGCTTGCAAGAGGGAGGCTGCCTTGTCTCTGCATCCTAAGCTGTTTATAGGGAATCATGTCCCAGATATTGTTTCAACATCAGGCACTGGTGTCAACAAGACATGTACCAAAAATGATCTGATCAATGAGTTGAAGTTAGCTTGTAAAGATCTAGATGTTGTTATCAACACCAGCACTGCCAGGAAGATGAGACTTGAAAAAATGATTAAGTCTTTAGAACAGGGTGAAGATGGTGAAGATGATAATGCCAAGGAAGTTGGTAATGTTTTAGGTTCTGAGGAGGGTGGCTCAGCAACTGATAATGAGGGTGGTGAAGATGCTTCTGATGATTTTGAGGAAGATTGATTCTGTTGGTTAAGTTGGCTATGTGTTTTGTTTCTTTTTTGGTTTCTTTAGGCACTTATGTGTGCTATTCTGGATTTCTGATGGCACCTGTGTGTGCTTGGTTTGTAATTTGTCTGTACTACTCTTGTTAACAGCTTCAATATGATATATTTTGCTATGGTTATCTTGTTGGACTGACTACTTCTTCTCTAATCTAACAAAGGGGAGCCTGTGTGACTGACTGCTGGTTAGGTTGTCTATTCTAACAATGACAGTTTGTGATTGACTACTTCTTCTATAATTTTTCCAATTATGGCTAAAAAGGGGGAGATAAAGTAGACTAGTAGTTTTTTTGGTTCAGCTAACTGGTTTATTCTTCTTGCTGGTTTAAGGGGGAGTTATTGAATGTTTTTGAGTGATCTGTGTTAACTCAAGAATGTCAGTGTTGTATGTTGCTTTCCGGTCTGGTATGTGTGGTTCCTTGGCTTGAGGGGGAGCCTTTGTTTTGATTAGTGCTGCAGAATGTTAGTGGTATGGTGTGTTTGGATTGTTTCTGCTGCAGGTATCTCTGATGTGTGTTGATATTGTTTTAGCCAAAATTAGCCAAAGGGGGAGATTGTTAGTTTTGTTATTGGCTGCAATTTTGGTAAAACAATGTGTTGGTTCAAGATGTCATGTCTGATGTCTTAACATGTGTTGCTAACATTCTGTCTGTGGTGTGTTACTTAGGGTTACAGTTTTGTGCGTGATGTCAAGACTGATGTCTTAACATCTGTTGACAGAACATTGTGTTATGTTTTAGGGCTGCGCGTTTTTGTTATGTTTTGAGAGATTCTGTTTGAGAGATTGCAGGAGAAAATCTTGGAGAAGATTTGTTCTGATGCAATCATTTGTGGAGTATATATTGTTACTGTTTTAGGGCAAAAAGACTTGAAGATAAAATCAGTTTTAATTGTGAATCAAATCTGAGATTTTCAAGGAGTCCAAGCCCAAGAATAAGTTTCTATTTAAAGCAGCCTCAACCCTACTTGGAAGAGACGAAGACAAGAGATTGTGTACCGAGTGTCAAGTATTTGGGTTTGTGTTTTCGTCTGTGTATTGTGAGCCATTCATTCGTCGATTTTGATGTTTGAATTGGACTGATTTAGTTGAGTTGTATGTTGTCCACTCTAAGCTTTTAAGCACGAGTGTTTGTTCTTGATTGAAGCTTTTAAGTAAGATCAAGTATTGTCTTTGAAGTGTGTCTTCTATTCTCATTACTATAAGTTGTTATCACTGGTGTGATTGAGGGGGAGTGAGAGGTGTCTCATATCTAAGAGTGTCTTAGGTAAAAGTATCATTGGGTAGTGATTAAGTGAGTAGATTATCAACTTGTGTGTTGATTGTGGAGTCTATGAATTGATACTACTAATAGTGATTTTCCTCCCTGGCTTGGTAGCCCCCAGACGTAGGTTGTTAGACCGAACTGGGTGAACAATTCTCTGTGTGGTTTATTGTTTCTTTAGTACTGTTACTGTTGTTGTCTTGTTCATATAACAGATATTGATGTTGTGACATCTCACTCAACATCACATATCTGATACCAGAATTTCGAAAGCTTTGATAGCAATATTATATTCAAAATCAAAGGAGAAAGTGCTTTTGAAAGGAAAATTGGGGCTTACAGCTCAAGGAGAGGCCCAGGATTTATCAGTGACCGCACTGTCGTTTTGTACAGGGACTTATACAAGTGACTGAGGCCTAAGAAAGATTTTTTGTACAAGGGGATGAGTCTTACACTCTCTCAAGAGGCCCAAAATGATTGAAAGTGAACAAAGATGGGTCTTATAGCTCAAGGAGAAGCCCAATGGTTTATTTTGAAAAGGACGACGATCGCGCCGAGGTTTTGAAAACACCGTGGGTCTTATACAATGACTGAGGCCCAAAAGTTTTTGATTTCAAAAGGGGATTGGGTCTTACACTCTATTAGAGGCCCAAAAATTATTTTTGTACAAGTGATGGGGCTTACAGCTCAAGGAGAGGCCTAGATGGTTTGTTTTAAATGGACGATGATCGGGTCAAACTTTTTGAAATACAACGGGACTTATACAACCTTTGAGGCCCAAAATAGGTTTGTATTTACAACGGATTGGGTCTTACACTCTATTAGAGGCCCAAAATGTTTTTAAAAGGTTTGATGAGGGTTGAATTAATAAAAACCCTAATTTGTTTCTAAAATGTATTTTAATTGAATAAAAAATTCAATTAAAATGATCAAAATTGTTTAACATGTCGAAAACAAATTGTGATCTTGGATTAATGTTTCAAAAATCATGTTTTGACCTACAAAATGATTAGAAATCATTAAAATTTGCAAAATCAAGAAGGAAAAAATATTTTAAATGTCAAAAACAATTAAAATATTAATTCTTGGCAAAAATATCAATTATATGAAATAAATAATATTTTTGGGATTTTTTGGTAAAATAAAATATTTTAACATTTTTGTGAATTATTAAAAAAAATCAACTCAAAATCATTAAAACTCATAGAGAAATTAATTTTTGAATCAATTAAATAAAATCACAAAATTCAAATATTCAAATATTTGAAAAAGGGAGCCAAGAACATCTTGGTCTTGCCCGCGTGCTCTGTTTTTCCCAGATTTGTGTTTTCTATCCAATCTCACTGAATACTTGATTATATCATGCAATCTACATATCAATCTACTCGTTTCAACCTCACGATCATGTCTATGGTCTTTAATTTCATTTATTTTACACATGGAATAAGAAATCAAAGAGAAACCTCAAGAACCCTAAATTCTGCATGAAGGTTCAGAAATTCCATACACGATTCATACAAAGCAATTGATTGAGGGTAAACACTCTATGCGTGATTATGAACATATGGCCAAATTATTGTGCAGAAAAAATTGCATGGATCATAGAGTTAGAAGAGCTCATGCTTACCACTTGTAACTGGTGATCGTGTTTTGTGTTAGAGGTGTTACAGCTTGGTTCCAAGGTTATGGACAGCTTCCCTAGGTGCTATGGAGTGTGTCTGGATGCTTGGAGTGGATTGATTTGAGATGGAACTTGATTTGGCACCTCAACTGCAAATCTGTCAAAGGCCTTGAGCAGTTGGCTGGTGATTTTGTGATTTTGGTGTTCCAGATGTTATGTGAGTGTTTGGATCACTTCTATATGATGTTTATGAGGTGTGTGTATGTGTGTGTGTATGTGATTGGTTTGGTTGGAATTGCTCTCAACTCAAAACCCGGGTAGTGACTTGCTTTGGAAGGCAAATATGGAAGTGAGAGGTGATTTTGAGGGAAAGCATCTTTTTGATGGCTTTGGTGTACTCAAACTGATCACAAATGAGCTCCATTTATAGTAGAGCAAGTTTGTTTTGCAAGGAATAATGAATGGCAACTGCTGCATAGGTTTGGCCAATGTTGAGCAATGAGAATCCAAGTCTCCTCTAGCCATTGACTAGAGGTTAGGGCACAGGCTGCTGGTTTCCTTGGTCTTGGATAAGTCTTGATTGAATTCAGTTGGCAATGGCTCAGTCCATGCCACCTTGGTGTATGTATTGAATGCTCCAATCCAAAATTGGGGTCTTGTCCCTCTTTTAGGCAATTCTAGATTTGGCATGCTATTTTTGGTTCCAAAGACTTGGGAGGCTTAGGATCAGAGTTGGTTCCTCCTTGGTCCCCTCTTGAGGTGTTCAGATGGATAGAGTTGCTTGGAATTGCACAAATTTGGCAAATCGAGCAAAACTCCAAAATCTGCCTTGCCTTGACAGTTTTCAGCAAGGCATATTGCCATTGTCATTTCTCATGGCTCAAGTGGAATTTGATGGAGTTTTTGGCCATTTTGGAAAGCCCTTATATGATACAACAACTGTTTGATCATAGTTGGTTTTAATACTTTTTGTATCCAAGTGAAAAATTCCCCTACATTTGGAAAAAAAGTGAAGGCAGATTTTGACTTTGTGAAAATTTCACTAAGTGTTGGAAAAAAGTGACATTTTCACTTTTCTTGATTTTGATCATTCCATAACTTGAAATCCATGGGGAATTGGAATGAGGTATAGTTGAAGCTTTTGTAGAGTGTAATGAGAGCTACAAATCCAGCTTTGGATGGGAAAAAAATGGTCTTGTGATTTTGGGAGTTATGGTCCTCCAAAGTGGGTACCCTAGCCACTTTATTCCATAACTTAGAAAATTTTCTAAGTTTTTTATGGTTACCCCTTTTACAAGTTATCCCACTTTTCTTGATTTTTCTTGATGAATGATGATTCCAATCACACATTAACATCATTTTAGGGTTAAAAACCATAATTGTGAAAAATCTCAAAAAGTCAAAGTTTGACTTTTGTGCACAGTTGACTTTTTATCAGATGAATTCCAAACTGTGTGATCCTTTATGAAATCAAGTCCTTGACCTAAATCAAACTTGATGGATTGATTCCATGGGTGTTATAGGGTGTATTGGATCATGTCCTAGGGTTTGGGAGCATGTCCTGGTCAAAAGTCAAAGATACAGTTGACTTTTTCCGCGAAACCCTAACTGTGGTTCTGATGAAATTAAAACTTGTTGCTCAAGCATCTTGGATCAATCCATTGTTGCAAATGGATCAATGTGATGTATTTGAGACCCTCAAATCCCCTCTTGAGGTCTTGGCTCCTGTTTTGTCCAGAAAGTTAACTTAGGGGTGAATTAGGTCAAGAAACCCTAATTCCTGATTTTTAGTGAATGCATCCCCTGAGGCTAAATTACTTGATGATGGGGTCCATGAGGTTCCATGGGGGTATATTAGGTTATGCTTTGAAGCATTGGCTTATGCCCAGAGGAAAATTTCCATCTGGAGGCCCTGGTCGACCAAAACCCTAATTTGGTGACACTGTCGATCGTGAGGCTTGATCCACCTAGAAGGGAGAATCCTTATGCTTAATCCTTGAAGTGGGAGTCCTCTTGATCCTTTGTGGATGTTTGAGAGGCTAGAAAAGCTGAAGATCATGTCATTTCTTGATTGATCCTTTGTCTAAGAGCTCTGAGAGGGCTTGAAACCCTAAGTCTGATTGTAGTGGATGCTCACCCATCTTTGGGGGAGACTAATGGTTCATCCATATTGTGATGATGATTTGCACAATGATGGGAAATATTGGTGGTCAAAATTTGGGGTATGATAGATGCCCCTATTTAATCTTCTTGGACCCGAAGGTGGTGAATGGCGAAGGTATTCGGGCATTCGGGGTGCAAGAGTATTAAAATATAGGAATACCCGAAATTTTGATGGTGGTTATGAATGGCAGTTCTCGCATCCTTCCTCTTTTGCTAAGAAATGATGCTTAGAAAAGGTAAACTTCCCCTCGATCCTGGTTTCCTACCAAGGAACTGGTCTCAATTTCTGATTTAAACTTCCCCTCGATCCTGGTTTCCCACCAAGGAACTGGTCTCAGTTTATGAAATAAACTTCCCCTCGATCCTGGTTTCCTACCAAGGATCTGGTCTCAGTTTCTGAAATAAACTTCCCCTCGATCCTGGTTTCCTACCAAGGATCTGGTCGCAGATTCTTTTGTCAATAAACTTTCTTGACAAGGGACTCTATTCGTAGTGGTTTTCCTCAAACTTCTCGCTGAATTTTCCTGGGGAGATGCCATTTGATGGGAGAAACTTTTGATGTTAGGCTCGCTGGGGAACCCATCTGTCTGAGTTGTAGAGGTGTACAAACTTCTTTGTTGGAGATGTCATTTGTTGACTCTATCTGGGGAAACCGAATCTCTTGAGAGACTGCTTCTGCTTGGATACTTACATCATACTTTCTCGGAGATCTTCTTGGAGAAATGCCATATGACGTGATCCAATTTTGAGGTATTGAATGACTTTGTTGACATTGACATTCTGGAGAGAATGGACCAATGTGTTGCTGAAAGTCTTTAGTTGAGAGGCTTTTTCTAGGGATTTTCCTTAATTCGGGAAAGCGAAGACATAATCTTCAATGGCAAAGAATGATGT